>VZQC01011351.1:371352-484678 GCA_009823505.1 Rhizomys pruinosus
TATATATATATATATATATATAAAATGAAATTTGGCAGACGTTACAACAGCAAGCAAGACATTAGAGATTTCATGTAAGGTACAAGAGGACGTTGCCATTTTAGGCAAAGAAACAATCTTAGTATTATTATATGAAAAACTGAAAATAGGCCTTTATGATTCTTAAATGAAAGGATGAGGGACCCAGAACTACGACATCCTGAGATGGGGTGACTACTGGGCTCCTTCTTTCGTATGGATATTGCAAGTCTACATCTAGCTACAAAGAAAATAAAGATTTTTTTCCTCATATTTTTATGTGCCCCCATTCTTGAAAAGTCTTTCCTATTTCCCTTTCTTTCTGAATTAAATTGCTAGTATGCATGTCAAGGCTCTGTAAACAATTGTATTCATAAACCTAACGACTCAGGCAAGTTGAATTGCAGACACCCTCAGTCCCTCTGTCTGCTTCTCCATCTCCTTAGGCAAGCACATCCCTTTCTCTTCAAATCCAGATCAGGATTCAACCTTTAGAGGAATCTTCCCCAAACTACTCCTTACTCCTCATGTCATCAAAAAACAGCTTCTTAACTGCCACTACCTACCCCTTCTGTAAAACTGTTGTAAAGGCGCTCACTTCTGATGATTACCTTCCAGGTTATATTGGAGGTCTCAACTGAATGATTTACCAATATCTATGATTATTCCAACTTCCAACACACAAAAGTGTTCCATCTACACCCAGTGGCAGTCAGTAGCTAAAACTCGTTGCTTAGGAGCGCCCTCTGCTGACTTAAATGATGTGCATCGTTTTTCTGCCTTCAGGCCGCAGCAAACTAGATGTGTGCCTTGCACTCATATGTCTTTATCCCCATGAATGGTGTCTGTTCATAAGGACTGAGTGTCATGTGGCAAACTGACATTTAGTCATGAAGGGGCCAATTATGTTGTAGTTTAGAGGGAAGTTATTCTATTTGGTTCAGTTTCCAGTTAAAGGAGAGGCATCGGACAATGATGTGCCTGAATTTCCCTTTCACACACACGATCCTGCTGGGTTTGAGGTATAGGGCTCTTAGAGTAGGACAGGCTTGAAAATTTTTATTCAGTTTTCTTTTCGTTTTAATGTTTTGTTAACATTTCAGTCCATTTAAGAAGATGACACATTTGTATGTACATATATATTATAATTATGTTTCCTTGATTCAACTTATTGCAGGGTTTTAAGTTCTCATAGTTTTAGTGAGTGTGCTCATTGAACTTGATCTTACTGGACTAGGATTTTGGACTTCAAGAAGCAGTAAAATATTTTATGAGGTGGTCTGAGAGAAGGATGCCAACTTCTCTTTGTTTTCCTTTTGTCTTCTTTAAATACATGTTTAATTTTAGTAATTTTAGATTTCCAGGAAAGTTGTAAAGATAGTACAGAGATAGTTCATGTGTACCAATCACACAGCTTCTTGTACAACATTATATGACCACTATACATTTGTCAAGAAAGCAACATTAATACAGTATTACTTTCCCACAATGTATAAACTATTTTTAAAGTTTATTTTTATTTGACATATAATAATTGCACATATTTTAAGACAGAGTATAATGCTTTGATACATGTACTCATTGTGTAATTATCTAATCAAAGTAATTAGTATATCTCTTGCCTCAAACAGAAAATTTCTTTGTAAGGAAAACATTCAAAATCCTGTCCTCTGGCAATTTGGAAATAGAAAACACATTATTGCTAACTATAGTCACCCTACCATGTAATAAAGCACCAGAATTTATTCCTCCTAATTGTACACTTCTACCCACTGATCAGATGTATTATTATTAGCTAAGGCATATAACTTATGTGGGTTTCACTAATTTCCCATTAATGTCCCTTTTCTGCTTCAGGACCATTTCACCTTAATTCCTACCATTTGTAGCAATCTCTCACTCTTCCTTTGCATAAACATAATCAATAATTTACAAGAGTGCTAGAAAGGCACTCTACAAAACATCCCTTAAATTGGTTGATGTCAAGTTTTAAATTTAGACTATGGAAAAGAAAAAAATGATCTGATCATCATTTCACAAAAGAAAGGCCATTTTAACAATCAAAATAGGAAGAGTATCAATTATCTAAATGAAGAACAATCTTCTAATTAAGAGAAGTTTATTTCTATGGAAGGCCCACTTCTTTCTTTATATTAGCTCTCTCCTTAGAGGAATAACCCACGGCTGATGCCACAAGCTTACATCCTCTAATGGTTAGGAGATGTTATAAACCACACGAAGACCCTGCCATACTTAACAAAAGAAAATGTAATTCATGAATTAACATACCATCAAAACATCTGTGTCTATACCAAAGTAACCTACCATAACAATTAGTACTGTTTAAATACCTATATATCTAATTGTGTGTGCTTCATTAATAGGATCGAAAGGCTATATATTATACTGTTTAAATACCTAAATATCTAATTGCATGTGCTTCATTAGTAGGATCGAAAGGTTAAGCCTGGACAAGCTGGCAGCCCATGAAAGAAAACAGCCAGAACTGACTAGAGACCAAGACATCAGCTCCAGAGAAAGTAGAGTGTTTTGCTTCTCATCCACCTGTGCCCCTTTTCTAAGCCTAGGGAACAATCTGCGGAAGAGGGGGCGTGGTAGACTGTAAGGGCTGTGATTGGGGTTAATGGTGAAACTATAACAATATAGACTGGACACTCATTTGATCAACTTGATTGAACATACAAGCCCCCCCTGCTGGATGGTGGGACCCATGAGCTGTGTGGGTTTGGGCACAACTGCTTGCAAATTGGTTTTACATGAAGGATGCTTATACTCACAAATTATCACTTATTGTTAAAAAAAAATGAAAACAAAACAAAACAAAAAAGCAGAGAAAGATGCAGAAAAGTTACGGCAGAATGCATGATCTGGGATGGGTAGGGGTGGGGTGGGGGGAAGGGAAGGGGATATATGCCTGAACTGAATTGGAAAATGATGTATGAAATACACAAAGCATCAATAAAAAAATAAAAACAAAATAAAAACAAAATATATTTTTATTAAAATTTTTGTGGATTTCATAGTATACGTCTTAGTCATATTCATCCCTCCCTTTCCCTATCTGCAACCCCCCCATAGCCCACCCAGGGTTTCGTGTGTTTTGTCATATATGTTAAGGCCTATGGAGTCAAGTTTGTGTACCCAGATGTCTCTCGGTTTCAGTTCATTCACTGGAGCCTGGTCAACCTGTGTACTGTCACCCCCCCCCACCTCCCTCCCACACACTCCAAATAAGATAGACTCTCCCTCACTCAGCAGTGATCCCTTGCCAATAGTTCCTCAACAAAGTTGTGCCTTCCTCCCCATTTCCCCAGTTCTATGCTACATTTTGTCTGATTCAGTTGGGCAAAGTGTAAAAAATAAAAGACTGCAAAGCATGGATCCTTGGATAGGACTCCTATATTAAACCACTCACCCAAGAACCATTGTAGAAGAATGGGCAGAAAGGTTGTAAAAGCCAGGGAGGAAGTACATTACTGTATGGAAATAGAGTCTAACAGGTTCCTGGGACCTTGCTCATATGGAACTTACAGCTATGGTGGCAGCATGCACGAGGCCAATTCCCTTAATATTTTCCCCCTCTGTCTTTCACTTTGGACTGCACAAGAGAAAGTGTCAGCACAAACTTACAAACAAGAAGGTAGGAGAGACTATAAATGAACCCAGTGATGGTCCCTTCCTTCCGCTCAGGGAGATGCTCCTCACCTCTAGCAGGGGATACATGGTTAATACATGGCAGGGATATGAGAGACAAAGAGAAATGCAAGCAAGAGGAATGCAAGCAGCAGAAACATAGGACAAAATGTAATTCTGTGAAGAAGCAGGAGTACTAGAAAGTAATTCATGGAAGAGGCATCCTCCAGGTGGACCTTAAGAGAATGAAAACTCAAGGGAAGCCCAAGGTATGATGGGTCCAATTGTGGCTATAGAAGGACAAAAATGTCTTTGATGATTAAATTAATTTAATGATCACATTTTAGGTTTATAAATGGTCTCCTTAGGCCTTTAAGGCTATCCCTAAATATCCAGTTACAGTTAATGGATGCATTTCTTCATTATACAAGAGGTTTAGTAGTTGCTCACCAGCAGAGGTGAGCAATAGGAGTATGGGCTGTTCAAAGTTCTGCAAACTATGTCACTCATGCACTCTCATTTCAAAAATCTTTTATTCACATAAATGGATTGAGAACATATCACATGTACCACAAAGAGGTTCATTCTGAAAGGAGGGGTAATAAGAAAGAATCAGCAAGTGTTGGCCTCGGATCAGATGGGACCTACAGAATCCAACTCTGATGGGCTTTGTGAACTTGACAACTCATCATTTTTCTGAGCCTAATTTCCTCATTTGTTAAAGAGCAGTAAAAGAATCCCAAATTTTCAAAGTGGTTATAAAGCTTAAATGAAATGTGTATGGATAGATAGATGATAGATAGATAAGATAGATGATAGATACATGAAGTATCTCAAACAGTGGCACATATTGTACAGCAAAGATCCTTCATCTTTAATCCTGTATGGTAGACCTTTCAATTTCTGATCTAGTTTATTTTAATTAATACATGGAGTGTTTAATACATGCATAGATTAAACAATGATTGAACCAAGGTATTAAGGAAATGAAATCACTGTGTCAATAAGATATCTACACCCCCATGTTCAGAGAAGCACTATAGCCAAGATAAGGAATGTCCGTCAACCTGTCTTAAATGAGTCTACTGATTGGACAACTCCAAAGCACTGTTGCTAACAGTGTCATGGATTTCCATGTAGTGATGATCTGTGTTTATCGATTTTGAACTATTTTTAGTAGCAGGTCCTAAAAGCTATCATCCTTTATTTGGTGACATTAAATAATGTGGTTAAGTGGGGTGGGGGGATCATTGTTTGTGTATGTGTGTCATATATGTTACACATGAGTGTAGTAGTGTGTACACATATGCACACACATGTGGAGACCAGAGGAGGGTGTCAGGGGTCTTCCTGAAGACATTTCCTTGAAACATGGTTTCTCACTGAATTGGAAGTTTATCCTTTTAGCAAGCCCATGGGATCCAACTGTCTCTGTCCCCCAATTCGGCAGTTACAGGCATGCAGAGCCACATCTGGCTTTTTCACATGGGTGCTAAGGATTTGAACTCAGGTCCTCAGTTCCTGAAGTAAGAGAAAGCCCTCTTATCCACTGAGCAATCTTCCCAAACACAAATAATGTTTTAATGTGTACTCTTTATTACCTATCCCAATCTCCATGTTTTTCTTTCTTTTAAATTTTGTTTTATTTCTTTATTTTTTTTATGTGTATGAGTGTACTGTGTGCATGTAGGTTGTTGCACCCGTGTCGTGCAATGCTGCGGAGGTCAGAAGAGGGCGTTGGATTCCCCTGGAACTGGAGTTAAAGGCGGTTCTTAGCCATGATGTGGGTGCAGGGAATCGAACCTGGGTCCTCTGCAAGAGCAGTCAGTGCTCTTAACCACTGAGCCATCACGCCAGTCCCATGTTTTTCTTTCTAAAAACTCTAGGAATGTAATCTATCACATGAATAATTTATTATTGTAATATTTTGTGGATGAGGTAGACAGGAACACTTGTTGAAACGTTATTTGGTCTACTTTCAAAGACAACTCAATTGAACTGCTTTCCCCAGTGTTACCTATGCTGGTTGTCAGTTACCAGACTCTTTGTGGCAGGGAGCTCTTCTGTGCACAGTTGGCTCAGGTGGGCCTGAATGATCTCTGTTATGGCTTTAAAGAGTAAAATGAGTGACCTTAAATATCCAGGTACAACTAATTTGATCGAGTCCTTCGTTCAAAGAAGCAAGAGCATTACTTTGCACTAATGGGCAGAAAAATTTAGATCCCGGGCCCCGGAGACCATCGAGTCCTAGAATTAAGTATTGCAGCATCCAGTGGCCACTGCCCACTAGATGGCAGCAGCATCCAAAGCCATAACCAAAACTGACCATGGAAATTGAACCCCTGGCAAAGTTACTTTCAATTGAGAACCACTGACTACACAATACTGCACAAAACACAGACTTTTTAGGCTAAAGATGCTTCTACTTTAACACAATTATGTCATGTTGGGAGTTTCTGGATGTAGGATCCCTCACTGATTAACGTCAAGAGATCAATCTTGCTTTACTTAATGCCTTCCCAGTAATGGCCCAAACTACAGATTACATTCCATCATGTGTCTCAGATCCCACCCTTACACCTACAATATTTATTTTTTGAGACAGCATCTGCCGTAGCTGAAGTTGGCCTAGAATTCACTATACAAACCAGGCTGTCCTCGATTTCCCAGAAATCAAGCTGCTTCTGCCTTCCTAGTGCTGGCATTAAAAGTGTGCACCACCACTCCAGCACATATGGGTTTCAAGATTTAGTAGACTACTCACTATTGCTACTACATGCCCTCTACCTTTACCTGTACGAGCTACAGAGTCAGTCTTATTCCTTAAGGCCATACTAAATGCCCTTAAGCTGGAGAACAGTTTTATTAGAGTATCAAAGTAAAACATCCTAGGATCAGCAAGCTGTTAATCTCACCAGCCACCTGGAAGAGAATAGAGAAGGAAAAAAGAAACACGCTCCTTGAATTAAACTGACATGATGGCTAGCCATGTGGCAACAAACAGCCACCACGTGGCATGGAGAAGGGCTTTAGTGAAAGACTAAGAAAGCCCAAAGTGTTAGGAAAAGGATGCTTAGAAAGACATCAGGAGCTGGAGAGACAGCTCAGCGGTTAAGAGCATTGGCTGTTCTCTCCCAGGACCCATGTTCGATTCCTAGCACCTACATGGTGACTAACAACCTTCAGTAACTCCAGTTCCAGGGGATACAGCGCCCTCTTCTAACCTCCTTGGGCATTGCACAACACGGTTGCACTTACATTATGCATTTTTTCTGAAAAATTCAGAAAAGCAGAAAAACTTACAAAGCACCATGGCTGTGCTCTGTAAGAGACTGGGCTAGAGATGGGAATTCTGGGAAGGAAATTCCCATTAAAAATATATTAATTGAGAACACACTATCTCATTAATGGGATAATTATTCCATCTATCTCTTTAGTATGGCTAAAGTTAAGCCCACATTCCCGAAGGGTGATCCTCAGGTCCAAATGGAATGTTAGGTCTCCACCCAGACCAGAAATTCTATTCTCTTAGCCAGAAGTTTTCCTTTAATGGGCCTTTATTGCTACTTTAGTATTCTCCCCCCAAAGAGAGATAGCCATAACATCATTTATGAAATAGGCTGAAATTACAGAATAGATATAACCCATTTCTACCAGGAAGATCTAGAGATCCAGTTCCAAAGCTTTCCCTAGGAAGGGATCAGCATTAGACTGGAGTTCTAGGCCTCACTCTCATGTGCTGCCTTTTGGCAGGGGTGCTTATTTAGAAGGAGGACCTAAGAAGCCAGAGTTCCTTTCTGGAATTCCTGGCTAGAGAACCAAGGAAATTTCTGGAGCCGCCTGCCTAATTTCTACCTCCTGCTCCCTGCTCCCATCCATGCTTCCTCTGAGGAGACAACTCTAAGGGAAGAGCCAGGCTTTAACTGAAACCTCCCACACCTTTCTGTTAGTAGTGTTAGTTGTTCCCTCCTTCAGAGGACCTTCTTCACCTGGACCTGTCCCTTTCTCCTTAATCATTTTCTAATTTTTCCCATAAACTAAAAGTCCTCCCCCTCCTCTACATCTAAGTCACATATGTAAATTCACACACACACACACACACACACACACAAATGTACACACATACGATTTAATTTCTTTTTCACTAGGAGATATGTTGAGGAGAAAGTTATGCTTTTAGTTTAGCATTCCTTTAAAGTTGGTGGGACCCAATAACTGTGCACATAAAATTTCCAAGAATAACCTGCCCCTGGGTCAACCTTCCTATTACACAATGCAGTATGCTATTAGCTTATGACTTACCAGAACAGAATAGAACACAAACTAGTGCCATTTTATCTGGATAGAGGAGACCCAAGTTACTCGATAACATTCCTTGGAAGTAATGTTACCAGTTTCTTAAGTGTCCTTGCAGAGAGTCTAGATCTATGCAAGAATCAGTTCTATCTTTCCGTTGTGATGTGTTCGTTTTCTCTATAAACACCATCTGTTTCTGTCACAGTGGTTGACATTCTTAGGATGTTGGTACGAAGGGGCATTTTAGGAATAGAGTTCACTTTTTGCTTCCTTCTTATAACCTATTAGCTTCCCCGAAATCAATATATATGTTAAAAAATCCACACACTTTCTTTTAATAACAGCTTCAGGACAAATTCTGAGCTCTCTCCTATAATCACAGTACCAACCAGAATCAGATTAGTCAATTTGGGGTTTTCTTTTATTATCATTTTACTTATATATAGTTTTCTTCTTCCTTTGTAACATCAGTAATTCTTATTAATAGTCTCGATGTTCCCAGGACCATATTAAATCATGATGATTATTCCAATCTTGCCTATTTTCTCATATTAATAGGAATACAGCTGCTATATTCCTTTTAAAATATGCACTATCCCTGAACAATAGAGTCTCTATGATATAAAGAAATATCATTTCCGAGTTTTCCTAGAATATTTTTCTTTAGTTATTTTGAGATGAAGTCTCTTGTAGCCCAGGTTGCCCTCTAACTTGCAGTTATAGCTAAAGATGGTTTTGAACTTCTGCTACTTATTTCTATCTCCTAAGCTGGGACTACAAGTATGTGAGACCCATGCCTTGCTCACAATATTTTCTTTCTTTGCAAAAATGGCTATTGAATTTAGTCAAGCTTTTCTTCAACCTGGACACAGCCATCTTGGCATGGTTTGCTTTAGAATATGGCTCATAGTAAGCTAGAAGAAATGGGGTGTGCTGGAGACAGGAGGTCTGAAGTCAGTCATAAGTTGTAAGTGTGAATCACTAGGGCCTTTCCCTTCCTCTCTAGGATATTGTTCAGGCATTGCCGGCAAATGCTGCTGGCTACCAACCAGGAATTATGATCGTGCCTTTTCTGATGGGCACACCCATGAAAACAGGGTGGTTCTGTTCTGGCAAAAAACAAAGAACCTGCTGAGGCGTGTAGTGAAACTTAAGAAATACTTCTCAGCTTTACTAAGAGCAACATGTGTCATTATCCTAATATGTCACTGTGCAGGAGACATGCTGGTTTATTCCTAACTGTTATTTTTTTTTATTTTACATGGTTGTTGCAAATCAATTTTCATGCAAGTATATACTGTACTTTAGTTTCTCAAAGATTTATTTATATGTATATGTGTGTACCTGAGTGTTTGTATGCATACCTCATGTGTGCTGTGTTCACAGAAGCCAGAAGAGAGTGTCATCTCCTGATACTGGAGTCACAAGTGGTTGACAGTCACCAGATGTGAGTGCTGGGCACTGAACCTGGATCCTCTGGAAGAGCAGCAAGTGCTCTTAGTTATTGACCATCTCTCCAGCTCCTATTACTTACTTTAATTAAGCAAAAGTGACCTACCACCTCAGTTTGACCTGAACTGAGGGATTCCTAGAGACATAAGACTTTCAGCATTAAAACCTGAAAAGTCTTGACTCTATAAAGGTGATTTTGAAAGGCACAAAGTACATTTCTTCAAAAAGTAGATGAAGGACTCATGAATAGTGTATGAACTATCAGTGCTTTTTGTGGTAAACTGAACTTTAGAAGGGCTTCCCTTTTCATATTGTCCCTGATTCTGATCATTATAGTCATGCTAGGTAAATTAAATATCAGGCCTGACCAGAAATAGGGTAACTACTAAATCTTTTTATCCCTTTCCTATTCAGGTCTTTTGAAAAACTGTATTTTCCAGAATCCAAACTCCTGTCAGGAAATACTGAAGAGTATTTCTATTTTTGTCTTGTGACCACCAGCCGTGCCTCCTTCTCTAGGGAAGACTTTCTTCCTTGATTTTCAGGCAAGTTTTTCTAATGTTTTTATTAGTGTCTACTACTTACACATAAAATGGGTTTCAATATGTTATTTTATTACATGTATGTAATATAGTTTGATCACATTTACCCCTGGCCCCTTCCTATGTCTGCTGATCCCAACAAGCTGCACCTCTGCTTTCATGTTTTATTTTTTAATGACACAATGAATTTCATTAGGATTACTTATAGAAGCACGGTCAGGCAAGTTTTGTTTTGTTTTTTAAATAAAGATGTCTTGCCGGACATAGTGGAACATGACTGTAATCCCAGCACTTGGGAGGCAGAGGCAGGCGGATCTCTGTGAGTTCAAGGCCAGCGTGGTCTACATAGTGAGTTACAGGCCAGCTGGGGCTACAGGGAGACCCTGTCTCAAAAAGACAAAAGAAAAAAAAAATGTCTGCCAGGCGTGGTGGCGCATGCCTTTAATCCTAGCACTTGGGAGGCAGAGGCAGAGGCAGGTGGATCTCTGTGAGTTTGAGGCCAGCCTGGTCGACAGGACAGCCAAAATTCCAGGGAGACCCTGTCTCAAAACGACAAAAAAAAAAAATTAAAAAACATAAAGATGTCACCCCTTCAAGGAGATCATCTCTATACCCAGCAGTAATCTGCTAAGATTGGGGCCTGCCACCCATTTCCACAATTCTATGCTGAGTTTTTTTATCTGCTGGAGTTTGCATGGGTCTTATGCATGCTGACACCATTGACTCTAGATAGGCTGACTAGACCCCAGAGGATGAACTTGCACTGAAGGACATCTGGGAATAGTAACTCGACTTGCTATGTCTTAACATAAATGACAGAATAAATGAAATCCACTGGGAGAGGGAGTGTGGAAGGATGCCAGTGGGCAAAGGGGCACAAAGATGAAGAAGACGTTATGCATGAAATGCACAAAATTCAATTATGATATACAAAAAATGAATATAAAATATAAAATACAAACTCTAAAAAATAGAGATGCACATGAACTTGAGAATTAGGTTTGAAAACTGAGTAAATATTATCTCAGAATCCTAGCAGTGCTGGTGCAGACAGTCACCTGGACCAGCATTTCTCTCATTTGAGTGTATATGTTAATAACTCAGTGATCATGTTCTTAAACTACAGATTCAGATTCAGTAGCTCTGAAGTGGTCTGAATATTCCAGATGATTACATTGCTGACACATGGATTCCACATGACATAATCAGAATTTAATAGAACAATACTTTCTAGACAATGTCACAGAACATAGAACAGGGAGTAAAGAGGACACTGATGAATATCTCAATTCTCGTTAATGAAGCTCCCTCATACAACAGAGGGACAAAAAAATAAAAGGTCACAAATGGCCAAAACATATAGATTAAGAGTATGCAGAATGCTGGCTCTTGGACAGCACTCCTATATTAACTCCACACTTCACTCATCCTGAGCTCAGAGGCCATTGCCAAAGAGGGGGTGGAGAGATTGTCAGAGCCAGGAAGTAGGTACATGACCTTATGGAAACAGAATCCTACAAGTTCCTGGGACCCTGCTCATATGAACCTATAGCAATGGTGTCAACATGCACAAGACCGATACAAACTCAAGCAGACAAAACCCAGCATAGAACTGGGAAAATGGACAGTAGACCCCAAAATTGGCTGAAGAAATACTGGAAACCAATTACTGCTGGGTGAGGAAGAGCTGATTTTCCTAAAGCAAGTGACTCTAGATAGGCTGATGAGACCTCAGTAGAGGAACTTGTACTGAGGAATGTCTATAGACACTAACTTGAATTCTGGTGAGGGGATATGGGAGGGTGGCAGTGGGGAAGGGGGTATAACAATGATTAAGATAGATTGAGGTATTCTGTATGAAATTCATAAAAATTCAACAAAAAATGTCGAAAAGAATATAATACTTTCCAGATTTCTTTGATCATGTATCTCTTTAAGTCTGTAAAAGGTAAGGCTGTATTCAAAATATTGTGCTAGTGATATTTTATAGTCATGGGTTAGCATATCATTCTCATTTAAAAATAATCATGAGCCAGGTATTGTGGCACTTGTTTTTAGTCCCAGACAGGGGAATCTCCAAGAGATTGAGGCCAGCCTGGTCTACAAAGCTTGTTCCAGGCCAGCTGGAGTTACAGGGAGACCCTGTCTCCCAAAACAACTAAGCAAAGAAACAAACAAAACAATCGTGAGTTCCCACTGATCCTGATAATGTGCCATTATGTGAATCCTCATGGCATGCTTGTGTTACCTGGGCATAAGAAAGTCTAAGGAATTTATTCTATTTTTGCATAATGAATTGAACTAACAGTCTTAAGTCTGTTTGAAGGCATGCCAGGCGAATATATCTTCTTTTTTTTTTTTTTTTTTTTTTCTTTTAATTTTTATTGATGGTTTGTGGCATTTTATACATTTTTTTTTTTTTTTTTTTTTTTTTTTTTTTTCCCCCTTCCTTCCCCCCCACCCCACCCCATCCAAGCATCATTGTATTCTGCCATAACTGTCTGCTCATCTTTCAGGTTTATTTTTTTTTCATTTTTTAGCTATAAGTGATAATCCATGAGTATAAGCATCCTTCGTGCAAAACCAATCTATCAGACTGTTGTCCCAAACCCCCACAGTCCCCACCATTCAGTGGGGTTGACAGGTTGTTTGTTTCAATAAGTTGATCAAATGAGTGTCCAGACTACATCGCTGGTATGTAGTTTCAGCCGTTCACCCCCAATCGCAGCCTTTACATTCTACCACGCCCCCTCCTTCCGAGATTTTCCCTAGGCTTAGAAAAGGGGCACAGTGGATGAGAAGTAAAACTGTCCTCTCTCTCTGGAGCTGTTGACTTGGATTCTGGTCAATTCTGGCTGTTTCCTTTCATGGGGTGACAGTTTGTTCGGAAGTAACCTTTCGATCCTACTAATGAAGCACAAGCAAATTAGATATATAGGTATTTAAGCAGGCACTAATGTTATGGTAGGTTACTTTGCATAGACACATATGTTTGGATGATATGTTAATTCATGAATTATATTTTTACCCCCTGATAAATATAACAGGGTCTTACTGGGCTTTGACATCTCCTACATGTAGCGGATGTAGGCTTGTGGCATCGCCATGGGTTATTCTCCAAGGAGACAACAGCCAATTAGATTTGGGATATACAGGCACATGGCTGCCTCTGCTGCACAGTATTCCAGGCAGGTGAAGTTGTAGCTGGTGCTGATGGTGGAGTACTTGCTTGACTCAGGGGAACCGTATTTGCTTTATTGGTTTAGTGGCCTTTGGAACACTCTCTGCATTCCAGAGGCCATCTGTACACTTGCTGTGTGGTCTCAATACATCCCTCCCATGTTAACGTCAGGTCTTCGGCAGCAGGGTCTTATCGCCTCTCCTCCTGCAGGTATCCCAACTTAGGGGCAAGGAGCCCTTACCTTTTGTGGGGCCTTGGATCCCCTGGCCAACATCCCCCTGGTAGAACAATCCATTGCTGATGTCAGAGCTCCTGCATTAATATACTTTGCCTAAGTGCATAGCCCAAGGACTTTAGTATTATATTTGGTTCTGAACAGAGTATAATCCTTTTCACAGTTCTTATGTCTATTAGTCAATTAAAGAAGGCATTTTTACCGGTTTTATAAGAGATTACCTCTATAATAGTTGTCTCCAATTTACAGTTGGAAAATGACATCATCATCGTCATATTTCTCCTTGTTCTATGGGGGGGGAGGCAAGAAATCCTTCTTAACACTATTGCAATGCCTGTCACTGAAAAAGGGTTTGATTTCATTTTTTTGTATTTTACTTATTATTGTTAGTTTATTTGTATGAGTGTTAGCCGTCCAGTGCTTGTGAGTACATCCATGTCATGAAATGTCCAAGGAGGTCAGAGGAGGGTGTTGGATCCTCTGGAACTGGAGTTAAGGATGGAATGGTTATTAGTTGCCACCAGGTGGGTGCTTGGATTCAAACCCTGCTCTTCTGCAAGAGCAGCCAGTGCTCTTAACCACTGAGCCATCTCTCCAGCCCCTGATTTTCTTTTTTAAAAATATATTTGTGGCAGTTTGAATGAGAATGTCTCCCGTAGGCTCCAAGTGTTTGAACATTTTGTCCCCATTTGGTGAAACTGTTTTGGGAGGTCTTAGAAGGTGTGGCCATGCTGGAGGAAGCACGTCATCAGGGGTGGGCCTACGGAGTTCTTAAAGCCTTTCCAATCTCCAGTCTTTCTCTGCTTCCTGTATCTGCATGAAGACATGAACCTCTGCTTTCTACTCCTGCTCCAGCACCTCCTGAGACCAGGCCTCCTCACCATGATGGACTCTAATCCTCTGGAACCAAAAGTGCAAATAAATTCTTCCTTTTATAAGTTCCGTTGGTGGCGATGGTTTTATCACAGCAACAGAAACGTGACTAATACAATATTTTATTAAATTTTGGGGGATTTCATACATATTAATAATTTTTAGACTGCCCTTCTGTAACTGCACCCCACCCATATCCCACCCACAGGATTTCATGCATTCTGTCAAATATGTTAAGGCCTATAGAGTCAAGTTTGTGTACCCAGATATCCCTCGGTGTGAGTTCATGCACTGAAGCCTGTTCAGCCTGTCTAGCATCACTTCCTTAAAGATAAACTTCCTCATCGACCAGTGATCAACTGCTAATAGAAAGAACTATAAAAAAAATAACATTTTTGTTGTTTTGTAAATTAAGCTTTTATAGTTTCATAGCACAATTCTTGATCAAGTTATGGAATAAACAAAGTTATTCATTAAAAAATTTCTAGGTTAACAGATTTTCTATGGTTCCTTAAAAATGTTTCTAGATTGCAGTATTTTTGGGAAGAAATCTGCTGTAGTCTTTACTCTTGTCATTTTCTTCTAGCTGCTTTAAAGGCTGTTGTGTTTATCACTTGTTTTAATAAAAATTATTATAAATTATATATATATATATATATATATATATATACATAATATTAACAAAAGTATACCCTGTTGTTCCAAAGTTTAGCTTAGACTGAAAAATAAATACTCAAAGTTTACACACTATTGATGAAACAACACATCAGGAAAAAAAGATGAAAGATAAAAGTATCTATGAGGAGCAAATGTTTTAAAAGGAAAAGAAAATGAACATTGCTCAGGAAAAAATGTAAACTAGAACCATGATGAGGTATTTTCACTTGTCAAAATACCAAATATTTGAAAAATAAAGTAAATATAGTGTGTTGGTGATATTGAGGGAAAATAGGTAACTTCTTCACTGTGGTAATGCTGATTAGTACAATCATCATGGTAGACACTTAACGAAGTCATTAAAAAATAGTTTAGGCCATACATGTCTTGCATCTTTCTTTTTTTTTTTTTTTTTGTTGTTTTTTGCGAGACAGGGTCTCCCTGTGATCCCCAGCTGTCCTGGAACTCTACTCTGTAGACCAGCTGCCTTGAACTAAACCACAAAGTCTGCCTGCCTCTGCCTCCCAAGTGCTAGGATTAAAGGCGTCGCCACCACGGCCAGCCCTTCTTTCTTTTGTCTTTTTTTTTTTTTTTTTTCCACATTTTCCCCTTTAATTTTAATTACTAAAATATGTATACATGGTCGGAATGCAGGAACAAGGGTGGGGTGGGGGGCATGGAAAGGAGAAATGTGTCTAAAATTGAACTAGAAATGAGTATGAAATAGAAGCAAACATCAATAAAAATATAAAGATAAGCTAGAGGGTGGTGGTGCACGTGCTTTAGTCCCAGCACTTGGAAGGCAGAGCAGGGGCAAAATCTTTGTGAGTCAAGCCCAGCCTGGTCTAACATTGTGAGTTTCAGGTTAATCTGGGGGCACCCTGTGCTCGGGAAAACAAAAAAAAGAATAAACTTTACAAATGTGGAAAAAAAAAGCAAGTGAGATTATTCACCAGGTAAAAGGTGCTTTCTGCCAACTTGATGACCTGACCTGACTTTCAGTGCCGGGGGACCCTTATTGATAGAAGATACAAACCAAATACTGAAAGGTTCGAGCTGACCTCATGCATGTTCCATGGCATAGTGTAACTGACATACAACACACACAAGTAATAAATAACATAAATAAATAAATAAATTAAATAAATAAACAAAAAGATAATTTTTTTTGGTATTTTTGATCTAGGTCCGCCCTGTAGTCCCAGCGTCCTGAACTCACTCTGTAGACCAGGCTGGCCTGAACTCAAGAGATCCGCCTGCTTCTTCGGCCTCCCGAGTGCTATGTATTAAAGGCACTGCACCACACCGCTGGCTAAGATAATTTTTTATTAACTTTCTCCTGGGCATGACAGGATCATTGTACTCATAAACTCCAGCAGCTGTGGTTGCCTAAGGTACAGGAGCTGAGCCTGGACCAACCAAGATCAAGCCCGTCGACTTTCCAGACGAGGTGTCTGGTCTGGTCCCCACTGCTGAGGAGCCTGACTTTGACGGCGGGAGATGGAACACATTTTCTTTAGCAGTAGACTCCTGGCAGGTCAAACTCATGATCCAGTGGACGCCACACCCAGTGACATAGGGCAAGACACAAATGTAGTACTCAGTGGGTTATTACAACAACAAAATGGTGGAGACATTCTTGAACGGTTCACTGCTTGACAAAGGTTCCAGTGACCTGACTGTGTGGTTGAATCTGCTCCCAGCTGACCTTCGTTGGTTGTCAAAGAGTTCTCCTTATCAGTTAAGATTCTTTATTCTTTTTGGCCTGCTTAGTTTGCTTTCTAGCAGTTGGGTAACTGGTTCTGCTCAGGCAGGGGAAACTGACACTTCTGGCTTTTCTAGGACAATGAGTACTTTGTGAGAAATACAATGGGCTGTGACACGACTCAAACGTCGACACTAGTATAATAAGAGCTACAGAAAACTGTGTCAAGTGCACAGAATGCCCAATAAAGAGAGGAATTTTGATTTCTGGTCGATTTTAACTAAAAAAGGATGTAGGCAAAGTGAAACTAAGTCCATAAAAGAGCTGTGGTTCTAGTGATCTGACTTAAAATTAATAGCCCATAGAAAATCACATCTAGCAGGAAGTGTTAAAAACAGAACACTGAGGAAAACAATGACCAGAATAAAAACAAGATATTGAATCAAAGCTACATCAGCCACAAATGACTTACAAGTGTCGGGGAGTGAACAAGAGACTAAAGTGAGAAAAATAAAGAGTTCTCTATCTGTAGAAGCTTTAAAGCTCAATTTTTTTTACACTTCCCAGAACCACAAAGGTACTACGGTCCCGATGAGATGCTCATTCGGATATGGGTCTCTTGGTCGTGGATTCTCTCCGAAAGCAGGCAAACCCTAAAGGTCATCGTCTTCGTGGCTGGGAAAGTCTGGTCAAGGTGTGGAACCTGTCTAACTGCAAGCTGAAGACCAATCACATTGGCACACAGGCTATCTGAACACAGTGACTGTCTGTCTCTCCAGATGGATCCACTCTGTGCTTCTGGGGGCAAGGATGGCCAAGCTATGCTATGGGATCTCAATGAAGGCAAGCACCTCTATAGCAACTTGATGGTGGGATATCTTCACTGCTGCTGTGCTCTCAGTTCCCCACCATTCCATCACGCGTAGTCGCACGGTCCCCTCTTGTGCGTAGGCATGTGAGCGGCGCCAGGCCGACTATCTACGGACGCGGTGCGCGTGTGTGACATAGCGCGCAGCACACATCATGTGTGGCTCGCCAACTCTGGTCGCAGATAGCGTTGCGAAAAAGAGAAATAAAGAGAAAAAAGAACACACGAACGCAGATAAATTGGCGACCTCACTGTGTCGTGCACGATCGGTGCCTTCATGCGTGGCGTCCCCCACTCACGGCTCTAGGCGAGGATGCGAGTCAAGAAGAGAAGGGAAAGAGATGAAAAAAGGCAAAANTTTTTTCGAGACAGGGTCTCCCTGTAGTCCCAGCTGTCCTGGAACTCACTCTGTAGACCAGGCTGGCCTTGAACTCACAAAGATCTGCCTGCCTCTGCCTCCCAAGTGCTAGGATTAAAGGCGTGCGCCACCACGCCCAGCCTTCTTGCATCTTTCTAAGTCTTTTTTTCCACATTTTCCCCTTTAATTTTATATTACTTCAAAATATGTATACATGGTAGAATGCAGGAACAAGGGTGGGGTGGGGGGCATGGAAAGGAGAATGTGTCTAAATTGAACTGAGAAATGATGTATGAAATATGCAAAACATCAATAAAAAATTTATAAAGATAAGCTAGGGGTGGTGGCACGTGCTTTTAGTCCCAGCACTTGGAAGGCAGAGGCAGGCAAATCTTTGTGAGTTCAAGGCCAGCCTGGTCTACATTGTGAGTTTCAGGTTATCTGGGGCTGCACCCTGTCTCGGAAAACAAAAAAGAATAAACTTTACAAATGTGGAAAAAAAAAGCAAGTGAGATTATTCACCAGGTAAAAGGTGCTTTCTGCCAAGCTTGATGACCTGACCTGACTTCAGTGCCTGGGACCCTTATGATAGAAAGATACAACCAAATACTGAAAGTTGTTCTCTGACCTTCATGCATGTGCCATGGCATGAGTATACTGACATACATACACACACAATAAATAAATACATAAATAAATAAATAAATAAATAAATAAACAAATAAGATAATTTTTTTGGTCTTTTTGATACAGGGTCTCCCTGTAGTCCCAGCTGTCCTGGAACTCACTCTGTAGACCAGGCTGGCCTTGAACTCAGCAAGATCCACCTGCTTCTGCCTCCCGAGTGCTAGGATTAAAGGCGTGCACCACCACGCCTGGCTAAGATAATTTTTTATTAACTTTCTCCTGGGCATGACAGGATCATTGTACTCATAAACTCACAGCAGCTGTGGTTGCCTGTACATGACCGGCACAAGATCAAGCCCGTCAACATTCTAGCATGAAGTGGAATGGGTTCGTGAGTCCCCACCCTAGCTGAGGAGCCATGGACTATTGACGGCTTCTGGAGGAGGAAGAGTCAATTTTCTTTAAGCATGTAGCTCCTGATAGGTCAACCATGATCCAGTGGATGGCCCCACACCCAGGACTATATGGGAAACACAAACTGTAGTCTATGGGTTATTACAAACAAAAAATGGTGGAGACATTCTTGAAAGGTTCACTGCTTGACAAAGTTCCAGTGACCTGACTTGTCTGGTTGAAGTCTGCTCTCCAGGTGACCTTGGTTTTTAATAATTCTCCTTATCATATTAATTCTTATTTTTCTGGCCTGCTTAACTTTCGGCTTTCTAGCAGTTAGGGTACCTGCTTCTGCCTCAGGGAGTGGAACTGGCACTTCTGCCTTTTCTAGAAATGAGTACTTTGTGAGAAATAATGGCACTGTGTACACGACTTAAAAGTATGACACAGTAGTAATTAAGAAGTCTACAGAAACTGTGTCATGCACAGAATGCCCAAGTAAAGAAAGGAATTTTGATTTCTTGGTCAGATTTAAACTAAAAAAAGGATTGTAGGGCAAAGTGAAACTAAGTCCAGTAAAACAGTGGATCCTAGTGATCTGACTTAAAGATTAATAGCCCATAGAAAATCACTCTAGCAGGGAATGTTAAAAACAGAAACTGAGGAAAACAATGACCAGAATAAAAACAAGATATGAATCAAAGCTACATCAGCCACAAAATGACTTACAGGTCGAGCGAACAAGGAACTAAAGTGAGAAAAATAAAGTTCTCTATTGTTAAAGCTTTAAAGCTCAATTTTTTACACTGTCCAGAACCACAAGTACACGGTCCAGGATGAGAGTCATTCGGAATGGGTATCTTGTGTCTGATTCTCTCCGAAAAGCAGCAACCCTATCATCGTCTTCTGTGGCTGGGACAAGCTGGTCAAGGTGTGGAACCTGGCTAACTGCAAGCTGAAGACCAATCACATTGGCCACACAGGCTATCTGAACACAGTGACTGTCTGTCTCTCCAGATGGATCCCTCTGTGCTTCTGGGGGCAAGGATGGCCAAGCTATGCTATGGGATCTCAATGAAGGCAAGCACCTCTATGCACTTGATGGTTGGGGATATCTTCAATGCTCTGTGCTTCAGCCCCAACCTCCACTGGCTCTGTTGCTGCCACGGGCCCCAGTATCAAGATCTGGGACTTGGAAAGCAAGATCATTGTGGGTGAACTGAAGCAGGAAGTTATCAGCACCAGAAGCAAGGCAGAGCCACCTCAGTGCACCTCTCTGGCCTGGTCTGCTGATGGCCAGACTCTATTTGCTGGCTACACGGACAACCTAGTGTGAGTGTGGCAGGTGACTATTGGCACCCGCTAAAATAAAAGTGTTTATGGCAGAGTTTTAGAAATAAAAATGAGTTTCTGAAAAAAACCCCACAAGGCATAAAGAAAGGTTTCCTCAGAGTTAAAAGTTAATATTAACTTCGCTGTGCTGCAAAACTGTTAAATTGCTTAGCTGAATGGCTGTACTATTATTGTTTCACTTTCTTGATGTCTCAACTAAATTATTGTACCATTATTGATTGTTTTACTGTTTTTGATGTTAAGACTAATTTCAGGTGTGAATTTTCTGAAAAAATATTTAGGGGAAGTTGGGTTATTTTTTTCATCATTAGCTTAGACTTGCATAACCTGTATTAGTTTTAGGGCATATAAAAATAAACATCAGGGCTGGAGAGATGGCCTAGCGGTTAAGAGCACCCACTGCTCTTGCAGAGGACCCAGGTTCGATCCCCAGCACCCACATAGCAGCTAAGAACCGTCTTTAACTCCAGTTTCAGGGGAATCCGACGCCCTCTTCTGACCCCCTCGGCATGGCACGACATGGGTGCACAAACCTACATGCAGACAGTACATTCATGCACATAAAAAATAAATAAAATTTTTAAAAAGGAAGTACTATTAAAAAAATAAAAATAAACATCAGGACCTGAGGAGCAGAGAAGAAAAGAAATTGGCAGAGTGGCAAATGGTAAGGCCCTCTGCACAGGATCAGAGAAGGCAAACACTCTCTGATCCTTAGGTCAATAAATCAGCAGAGTGAAGAACCCAAGAGGTCCTCTGCACAGGAGCAGGGAAGATAGACGCTCCTCAGGTCAGGAAAAAGAAAGAGATTCTTGTGTCTTATTTGATTAATTTCTTCACCGCCTTTGCGACCACCCATTTCAGGAACTAAACCTGCTGGAGCTGGACTCTGGAAAAAAAAGAAGTCACAAAATTTGGAGACAGGGAGAAGGAATGGATATGGAGGAACATGGTGAAGGAGTTGGGGTGAATCTAATCAAAATACAGTGTATGATATTCTCAAAGAAGTAATTACAATATTTAAAATATGTTTGAAAATTAGCCTTTTGAAAAATGTTGGAAAAATCTTAACTGTAATGTGAGGTTAAATGCAATATGTACATAGGATGATACCAGAAAAATATCAAACAACAACAGTTGCTACTCTGACTGGTAATATAACAAAGGAATGATCCTAACTTTGTTCTATATGCTACTCATCCTTTTTAAAATGAACAAGTCCACAAAAGTAAATAAATAAATAAATAAATAAATAAATAAATAAATAAATAAAATGAACAAGCTTATGGAATTTAGACAGAGCTCCATTAAAAAGGAGATAAGAATGTATAATTGTCTTGGCTTTAAATTTCAAATATTGAAGGCTCTCATTTACAGATAATTTAAGTCTGGGCTTACCTATTACACTGTGGAAAATCTGTCACAGTCATTTTTTGTGATTTGAAATAGTAAAGATATAAAACAACCATGACCTTTTAATGAACAACTACAAAACCATTGGCCCATAATGGAAACCTAGGATTCAGTTTCTTCTAGACTCTAGCAACAATATTTTTGTCAGCCTATCTATAAATAGATATACTCTGTTGTATGTGTAATTCTGTTTCAATATCCCATTTGCCATATAGAGTTCATTAATTCACATCGAATTCCCAATTAGCAGTGCTACAAGTCTTGCCTCAAAGAAGTTTAGCTAACATACATATTTTCTCCATGAACAAGGCACATTGATAGCCTTCTAGGCCTAGGGAACACAAGACAAAACTTCTATGCTATGTTCAGAAGCTATTTTAAATACTGAACTTACCAAAAGGAGGAAGAAAATAAGAGAAATACAGGACAAAGATTGTGACAAGGGTACTTGCCTCTACTATGAAAGCTGAAATAAGAAAGCAGGGCACCATCTTGTAAGACCTTAGTTAGGAAAAGACACAGTAAACATCTTGAATTTTTCTCCATTCTGAACACATTGCTGAATTATCATAAAAACTCCACAAGTGCTGATTTGGCTATTACAAATATGTTTTCCAAACTGATGAACTCACAATTTCAGAATCCACAAACAAGAAGTTCAAGTGTAATTATAGCTACAATTTAAGAGAAAATTCTTAATCAAAAGGAAAGGACCAAATATAATATTCCATAGGCAAGCTTCTTCACAGTTGTTTAAAACTGAGCACCATATGATTTATAAAATAGCCCTCTAGACACTTTGCATAATGAAAATTAGAGCAATATGTTTCATCATTCATTTTATTTAATATACTCAATGTCTTCAACAAGAGCCATCTCTTCTTTATTGAATAAAACCAGTAGCTACTGAGTAACTCCACATCGTGAACATGGAGAATTATGGGTTAATCTCAGCTAAAACAGTTTAGAATTTAAATCCTCTTGAGTCCATTGTAAGCAGAGGTTGAGCCCAGCCCCAATGAAAGACAGATGACCAAGGTCAACAACTTACATATGTGTGTAAAACTGTTAAAAATGTAATGTCATGGGGACCAGATTTAGGAGAAAGTGCACTCTCTTGGGATTGTTTGGAAAAGTTCATGGAGATAATAAAATTGGAAAGACCTAAAGGATTGGTAAGTTGGCCACTAGAGTTATGGGGACCTGGGCAAAGAGTTAGAATTCAGTACAGGTACAGAGACTTTGAAAAGCTTGGCTCCCAAAATTGCATAAGTGCTGCCAGCATGTTAACAGCGAGAACTAGATGGCAAATGGCTAAATGAAGGAGGATGGATCTAACGACCCTCATCCTGTTTCTAGAAGCTTCAGGTTAAAATCTTTCCATGCCTGTTTTCCACTTCCTTAACTGGAATATATAAGGAAGCAAGTAGGGATCAAGCCTGGTTCTTTAGCCTCACTCTCTGTCATCTACCAACACTCCCTAACACACAACACACCAGCAATGTGTAACACTCACATGTGGCACACCCTTGGTAAACATTTACTTGTTCAATAATTGGCTTTACAAACTAAGCCTTTAACAAGGCTTGCTCTGTTTACTAAGAATACAGGTGGTTCTTATTGAGAAAAAGCTAAAGTTCGTAATGTCCCTGAGAGTTCCCAGAATGTGTGCATGTGTCTACATGTGTGTGTGTGTGTGTGTGTGTGTGTGTGTGTGTGTAGAACAGGAACCTTTAAAATGCCACAATACTACATTATACATTGTAATTTCCTAACTAAAAAAAAAGTAGCGCCAACAGAATCTCCAAATGTTTCAACTAAATCAGTAAATATATGAGTATATCCTTAAAATATGAAATTTTAGACTGTATTATATTTTGGCCCCTTGACTTTATAATTTTTTAGAACTTAAGTACCTGTTGAGTTCATGGATTATACATTGGCATTGATATTATATTACATGAAGCTAAATATTCCTTAATATTCTTTCACAGAATCTGATTTTCTATTATATAACATTATTTAATCTCATCTTAGTTTCTTCAAGCTCCAATAAATTGTTTTAATCAAAAATTTTTAAGAAGTCAAATCTTGGGGCTGAAGAGATGACTCAGCGGTTAAAAGCACTGACCGCTCTTGCAGAGGACCGGGGTTCGATTCCCAGCACCTACATGGCAGCTAAGAACCGTCCTTAACTCCAGTTCCAGGGGAATCCGACGCCCTCTTCTGACCTCCGCAGCACTGCACAACACAGGTGCACCAACCTACATGCAGACAGTACACTCATACACATAAAAAATAAAAAAATGATAAGTAAATAAAGAAGTCAAGTCTTGCTCTTTATTATCTGTTCAGATAGAAATGTCTGCATTGGCACAAATCACATAATATTAAAAATAGTAAATATTTAAATTTGAATCTATTTTATGTAAAATAGCTACTATATCTATAAAGTCCCCTATGGCAAGTCATAAATTAATTTTAGTCTATTATTCATTACTTCCCATGTAACTTTGTATTAGAAGTAAAAGGTAAGTTTTAAAAAATGCACCTTTGCAGTTGAATTTTTTTACTTACCGTTTCAAAACCACGATGTGGATGATCAGGAAACCCTCCTGGCCTTCCTCCCTTAAATTCATCGAACAGTAGAAATGGATCCAGATTTTTTAACTGAAATAATAAAATTTTGTAAGTTAGAAATGCTTCATAAGCCATACTACAAGAGCTACATTCATGAATATATCTAACAAAACTCACTGAAAATTACGTAGCTGGTGCAAAACTTTCTGCAATGAAAATTACTTGCAGGAAGAAGTTATAGATACACAGAGGAATTCGTGGATTATATTGTAAATAACCCTTTAAAAGAAGAGTAAAGACTGAACAAATATCTCAGGATTATCCAAAATTAAATAGTCAAATACATTCAAGATTAGTCTATACGAAAAACAGAATCGTAATATCATGGGCAGATTATAAATCAAAATTACAATGTGATCACTAGTACTCTGAATAAAGACAATTACACACATGAGAAAGGAAGCTCCTTCTTAGGAAAGTGGCTTGAGCTGGGTCTTAAAGTACATGTTGGAGTTAATCAAGTGGAAAAGAGAAGGAAGGATGTTCCAGAAAGATGAGCAGTGAAAGAATTTGCATAATTAAAGAAGTCTTTGCCTATTGCTTATTATAATTCCATGTGCACATGAGGTTAAACATGCCAGGATATTCCTGAAAATTAACATATTTTCTCTATAAAATTATTTAAAATTTTATTTTTTATGTGTTTGAGTGTATTGCTTGCATGCGTGTAAGTGCATCCGAGTCATACAACACCCGTGGAGGTCAGAAGAAGGCATCAGATCTCCTGGAACTGGAGTCAGGATGGTTGTTAGCCATCTTCCGGGTACTGGAAGTCGAACCTGGGTCCTCTGCAAGAGCAGCCAGTGCTCTTAACTGCTGAGCCAACTCTCCAACCCCTTTATAAAATTATTTATTCAGATCTTAGTTTCTTCTTTCACCAATAAATTAACATCTGTATGTGCATAGATTTTCCAAATCTTGCCCTTTATAAACTGCTCAAATACGAATGTTTGTGGTGGCACAAATCAAATAATAAAATTGCAACATTTAAATTTGATAATACTTTATTTCAAAGTAAATATTCTGCCTCTATACTGTATATAGAATTATCATAAGACATAGGCAAAGGATAGAGGCCAAACTTTTGGGTTTTGGAGATAGGCTCTCACTTTGTTTCCCAGGATGACATGAAATACTCAATCCTCCTGCCTTTGCCTCTTAAGTGTTGGACGACAGGTATGTACCACCACAGCTAACTACAGTCCAAATTCTAAAGGAATTTAGGTTTTGTCCTGAAGGTGATGGGTTTTACTTGGGAGTTAAGATGATCATATTTAGAAAGAATTGTAGGTGGAAGATGATGGATATTCTTCAATATTCTAAGCTGGAGCAAAACCCAGAACTAATACAATGGTAGTAGCCATAATGCTTGAATGACTATGCAGATAGTATGATGCAAGTAAGAAGAACATTAAATAACTCCCAAATTTCTACTATGATGCTTAGGCGTATGGAAGGTCCATTCATCAAATCAAGGAATATAGCAGAAGAAGCAGCCTTGAAATATGTATTACTTCATCTTAGGTCACATTGAGCTTGAGATGTCTATATAAATGTTGCTTGTATAAATATTAATAATTATGCAAAGGCTACAAGAACATTTGAAAATAAATCTTAAGCTCAAATAAGAGGAAGAAACAGATATCTTCTTATCAATATATATTCAAGGTTGTCTTGCTTTTCCTTGGCCATTCACATTTTTAGAAATTTTATCTATTATTAATTAATTTGCTGGAAGTTTTTACTGGAATAGCTTTGAACCTATGTATCAATTTGGGAAGGACATTATAATAATGATTTGTATTAATTATATGTATGTTATCTCCATTTAGGTCTTTAAAATGTCCTTCAATAAGGATTCATAATTTTCTCCATAAAAACTTGATTTGCATATATTTTAAATATTTCTGCTAACATATTTCAACAGATATCACACATGGCATTTTAAAATTATATTTATTATAATTTTTATGTTTTGAAGACTTTACTGCTGGGCAATCATACATATGAATAGAAAAGTGATTTTAGAATACTGTTAAGCACTAATTAATTTCAGTAATGAATTTCAGTAGTTGAATTTCAGTAGTTTCTTTAAGGATTGCTTTCTGATCTTTTCTTTTTTGTCCCTTTGATACAGGGTCTCCCTATAGCCCCAGCTCTCCTGGAATTCAATATGTAGACCAGGCTGGTCCTGAACTCATAGAGATCTGCCTGCCTCTGCCTCTGCCTCCTGAGTGCTGGGATTAAAGGCGTGCACCACCACCATGCCCAGCTTGATGTTTGCTTTTTAAGCTATGAAGTCACATCATCAGTGTATTTATCAGTATGCTTTTCCCCAATAATTCACAAAAAATATATTTTGCTTTTATTAGCTTAAAGCTGCAGGTTGCAATTTTCTGGGTTTTGCTGAGTTCTGCTGGCCTCTGCATCCTTCCATTCTGGAACTCATGTTAGAACAATGCCCAGGAACAAGGACATGCATGGTCAAGTCAAGGAAAAGGACGGGACACTCACAGGTATACATCTGAAGATGGATGGAAGTGGACAACCCTATTGGAGGGAGGGAGAAAATTTTGAGTGATACTCCAACCAACACTCATAAACAAAGTTTTATTTTTAGTCCTTATTTCCTATTTCCATTTTTTAGTGCTCTCTTTCATGTACAATATGTAAGCAGTCTACCACCGAGATATACTGCTACCTCTAATTTTTTCTTCTCATTTTGCAAGCTAGCATGTCTACAACAGTGTTGAGTAGGAATAATAGTAATAAATGCTCTTGTCTTGATTTTATAGAGTTGGGATTTTTAATTGTCATAGGTAAGTGAGTTGTTTAATATACATTTCTGCTTTTTTAGATCCTTTCCATAAGGTTAAGGTGCTGTCTTTCTGTTTCTACTTTATTAGATTGTTGGGTTTTTTTTTTATATTGATGGATGTTGAATTCTCTTGTGGATTATAGCCTATTCAAAAGTGGGTCACAAAATAACACATCACAGCCCTGAGTTTAGTTCCGTATGAAGCTAAATATCAATTCAAGCATGTATACAATCATCTGATAAAATGCTGAAAGGGCTTCAAATTAAAGGTATGGTTAAAGTTCCCCTCTTTCTCTCTCTCTCTCTCTCTCTCTCTCTCTCTCTCTCTCCCTCCCTCTCTCTCTTTCTCTTTCTATCTCATACACATATCCATTATTCAATATTTCTGTCTTCTAAGACTTTTCATCTCTTCAACCCAAGTTCTTTTCTCCTCTTTCCCTCTCACATTCTGGAGTTCTTCAATACTCTCAGGCCTTTGGATGAAAATTAAGCAGATCCTTACTCTATTCAATTTTATCCTGTCATTTTACTTTATTTTTTATTTTTTTATGTGTATGTATGTACTATCTGCATGTAGGTTGGTGCACCCATGTTGTGCAATGCCGTGGAGGTCAGAAAAGGGCATTGGATTCCCCTGGAACCGGAGTTAAAGACGGTTCTTAGCCGCCATGTGGGTGCTGGGAATCGAACCTGGGTCCTCTGCAAGAGCAGCTGGTGCTCTTAACTGCTGAGCCATCTCTCCAGCTCCTATCCTGTCATTTTAAACATGATTTCAGGTCAATGAAAGTCCCAAGAATGGAACTGTGGTCAACAAAAGAGGTTAAAAATTCAATTCATATACTTCATTATCCATTTTTCATCTTACAGAAAATATATACCATAAAAATACTATAAGGATTGGAAACCATGCATGTAGAGTATCTCTAAGTTCTACATAGATGAGTGGCATCAGGTACACTGCACTGGTCCTATGTATTTCTGAACCATCATTTTTTCCAAGTGCAAAACCAAAGTTTTGTATTTCTAAGATAATTTTCTCATTCTACAGCCTTGTGGTTCTGTGGCATTAAAATAAGGATGAAGATAAGTATTTATTGCTTCTTCATATCAATGTGTTTCATATAGGTGAATATGTTTCTGTCAAATAAGCTGTGAAAACAAGATCCCTCTTTTCAGTCTACTTTTGTCACCACTGACTAGGCACAGAACAGTAGCTGTTCATTGTTACTGAAAAGTGGTATGTTGAGGCTGGAGAGATGGCTCAGTGGTTAAGAATACCTCCTACTCTTGTAGAGGACCCAGGCTTGATTTCCAGCACCCACATGGCAGCTAAGAACCATCTTTAAGTGTCACACGCCTTTAATCCTAGCTCTCGGGAGGCAGAGGCAGGTGGAGCTCTGTGAGCTCAAGGCCAGCCTGGTCTACAGGGTGAATTCCAGGCCAGCTGGGGCTATAGGGAGACCCTGTATCAAAAAGAAGAAGGAGAAGAAGAAGAAGAAGAAGAAGAAGAAGAAGAAGAAGGAGGAGGAGGAGGAGGAGGAGATGATTGGTATGTACTGATGCTGAAATGAAAACCTAAAAATGTGAATAGTTTTGGGACCAGGTGACAGGCGAGAAGCTAGAAGACTTTTGAGATTCATGCTAGACAAATAAAACGTGCATTACCATGATTGCACTAGAAAGAACAATTATTCTGATGAGAGCCCTAAAAGAAAAGAAGAGAGCTACCGAGAGGGCCTTGGTCTTCTTAAATGCTATCTAATTATTCCTGAACAGAATGTTGATAGTAATAAGTCCAAATGACATCTCAGAATGAACTATGTGTTATTGGAAGTTAGAAGAAAGGTGATCTTTGTTATAAGGCAAAGAACGTGGCTAAAATGTCTTCATGTCCTCATATTGCACAGGAAGAGATTGTGAAAACTGAAATGAGATATTTAATTTAGCTGAAAATATCTGTAAACAGAGTGCTAAAGGTATAACATGATTCCTCTTGACCACTTATGCAAGGCAGAAATAATTTAAATATAAACTTGTTACTCTAAAAGTAAAATTTAAGGATTTGGAAAATATACAGCCTACTTATATTGTGAAGGATGAGAAAGTATTTCTGGGAAGAAATGCCAGGACTGTGGTCAAATGGCCATTTGGCAAAGAACCATCCACACCGAATCCAGGAACCATTGCCCCAAACAGCGAGAAAAATTAACATCACTTTTTTTTTTTATCTTATATGCTTGAAGTGCTATCACAAAATACCAGTGGCTAAAAGTAACAAAAATGAATCTCTTGCAAGTCTGAGATTAAGGCATCCAGCTTTAGGGTCTGGTAACGATCCACTTTCTGGTTCGTAGGTAATATATACACATGTCCTTTCATGATGGAAAGGCCAGGTACCTCTGTTGTCTCTCTTATGAATGCATTAATCTCAGTTATGAGGGTTTCAGTCTCATGATCTAATTTCCCATGAAAGAGCCTGTCTGCTAATACCATCAGCTTAGAGGTTAGAATCTCAAACTTTGATTTGGGGAGAGACATTTATCTTTATTTTTATTTTTTATTTTTGGTCTTTTTTGAGACAGGGTCTCCCTGTAGCCCCAGCTGTCCTGGAACTTGCTCTGTAGACCAGGCTGGCCTTGAACTCACAAAGATAAGCCTGCCTCTGCCTCCCAAGTGCTAGGATTAAAGGCGTGCGCACCACGCCCAGGAGACATTTATCTTTAAAATATATCATTACTGTTTATATTCATTGCACACTTGATCCTTCTGGTCACCAATCCATGACATATGAACAAACCTACAAGAAAAAAGCCACTATATGGAAAATGCTATAGAATCTATGTAGGTGGTTGAGCCAAGAGTCAGAGGGATGAATTGTTCAACTGGCCAGAAGATTAGAAAAGACGCCCTTCTTCCAATAAAGAAAAGTGTCTCACATTATACCCTTGTACTAAAGTGTTATATGTGGGACTGAGAATTGGTTTCTAATAATCTCTGAGCATTCAGCATGGCTTGAAGAAACATATGAACTAAATATGTTATCTGTATACACACATCTAAATTTTTTTTAATTTGCTCCCCAATTCAATAAAATCTTCTCTATATATTTAACTCATGATTTTTTTCCCCTTTTCCTTCAAACACTTCCAAATCCTTTAGCTGCCAAGTTCAACTAGCAACATCCAAGGATTTCCTTTCAATGTCTTGAGACAGACAAGCAGAATCTCTGGCCACCAACCCTCAGGCCTGTGGCAATCCCACAATAAAGCCCCAACAGCCAGGCACTTCCTGGAAGTCAGGAAGCACTGAAAGTGCCTACCAGAAAAGACAATGCTTTGGAAATATATCTGATGCTGTGCTTTTCAAATGATGTTATATTGAGTCCAGAATAATTCTATGTATGGACAGTGTTGTCCACAAGCATCCTCTGTGGGACTTTTATGAGAGTTTTTAGCCACCCTTGTAACGTAGATTATATGACTGAATCTGGATACCATAGCAATTACAAGGCAGAACTCTTAGAGACATGCCTTATAAAATGAGGATCCACTCTTGATTATCTGTCCTTTTGTTTTTGCCCTCTTTTTTTTTTCTGTGCCAGAGATGAATGTTTGCTATTGCCCTAGCAAATAGCTATTTGGCAATATTAAGGAATTCTTTTCATTTTCAAGTATGAGAATTAAACTGTAATTATATTGTGTTATCCTCCTTTGTTATGTCATCTTCTTCCACATCTTTTGATTTATTTTTAGCTGGTATACAAAAGAGAGAGGTTTCACTCTGATATTTTCATAGCATTATACATTGTACTTATTCATGCTCCTCCTCTCTCTTGTTGGTAACCTTCCTCCCAGCAAATAGTTCCCCTTTCTGCTATCATGGTGCATGGATTCTATTTCTCTCTCTCTCTCTCTCTCTCTCTCTCTCTCTCTCTCTCTCTCTCTCGTTCCTGTGTTTCAGAGACACAAACTAAAATATTTATAAATGAAATGGCATCAAGGATTCTGTTCAAAATACTTTGAAGAGAGAAATGGACTGCCTCTGAGGTCATCATTGCAGGTGCTAGGGGTTTATTGAGCTAGTTTTTCTTTCTTTTTTCTTTTTTTTCTTTGCTCTTTTTGAGACAGGGTCTCCCTGTAGCCCCAGCTGTCCTCGAACTCGATCTGTAGACCAGGTTGGCCTTGAACTCACAAAGATCTGCCTGCCTCTGCCTCTCGAGCACGGGGATTAAAGGTGTGCGCCACCATGCCTGAACTAAGGCTGTTCTCAGCCGCCATGTGGGTGGTGGGAATTGAACCCGGGTCCTCTGCAAGAACAGTCAACACTCCTAACCGATGAGCCATCTCTCCAGCCCGAACTAGTTTTTCTTTTTTTTTTTTTTTTCAATTATTCACTTAGATAAGAGCAGTCACATTCTAGTAAACAGTGCCAGATGGAAGGGGGTGCTGCATAGAGTAAAGTGAAGGTGACTGGTGGATTTCCCTCCTGCTGGGAGCACAAAGGAACCACCTCCCAGCACCAGGTTTGTCAGCCATCCAAACATCAACCTGTCTAGCCTGGTCCATGGATAGCTGTAAGGAAGGATATAAGTCAGCCCAACCCCATCTTTTCTTTATTGCTAACCATAGAAAGGCTCATTGTAACTTCCTCTTCTATCTCCACATTTCCACTGATGGGAAGGGTACAAAAACTACTTGTGGCAGTTACTACCATGGAGCACTGTTGTAATTTCAAATTTAAAATAGCTGTGGAATCCAAAGTTTATATTTGTTCAAAGACATAAACATTGATGCATAGGGTTTGAAAAGTAACCTTCCTACTGTTAGATAAATGCCTTCATTTTCTGCTGGTAGAGGAGTAGGAACCTGTCTTTCTGACAAGTTGGTAGTATGTAAAAAGTATGCCAACAATCTCATGTCCATGTTTGAGGTTACTCTAGAGACCCGAAACTGGTCCAAACACAGAAAACAAGTGACTGTGGATGCCTGGCCCTAATTGGAACATTCATAGCTTGAACCTTCCATTTAACGCTCAGAGAACATAGTGGAGAGAGGGGGCAGAAAGATCGTTAGAGGCAGAGGAAAAGGATGCCTGCTTTGAGACAATGGCTTCTAGACATGAGGGCCATACTACATCTGTGAAATCTCTACAATATGGCCTAAACAAGACCTGAATAATGACCACACCAGGGGACATGCCAATGTGAATAGGGGAGAGTCCACAAGGTCCCATTCTAGATGAAGAGCTACAGGCAATCAATGGCTGCTAAGGGAGGGAGAATCAGTTTTCTCCAGGCATGAGGCCTATGATAACTTATCCAACCCCAAGAGGTCAGTCTTAAGCACATGTATTTACTGGTACTACTAAGTAGACATAACAAAATAAATAACAAAATAAAAGTATAAGAGGACAGAAAACCTAGATGGGAAGAGTCAGAGGAGAGAAAAAGAGGGATGGAGATGATGTAAATACCATATACTCAAAAAGTTAAAATTCAACTTTTAAAAATCCATCTTCAGTTTTACTAATCTCTAATTTTTCCAGATTTTTTAACTGTGGCAAAATATACAAAAAATTAAATTTAGAATTTTTTTGAGATTAATTTTATTTTTGATTGCATGCATGTATCTGTGTGAAGGTATTGGCATATGAGTGGAAGTACGTGAGGAGGCCAGAAGAGGACATTGGATCCTCTAGATCTGGACATACTGACGCTTCTGAACCACTGGATGTGGGTCCTGGAATTGAACTTGGGTTCTCTGCAGGACTAGTATCCACTCTTAGCTGCCAAGTCATCTCTCCAGCTCCCAAATTTAGCATTTTAATAACTTATTTTGGTCTTTTTGAGACAGGGTCTCCTTTTTGTCCGAACTGGGCTGGAGGTCACTATCTAGACCAGGCTGGCCTTGAACTCACAGATATCGCCTGCCTCTGCCTCCCAAATGCTAGGATTAAAGATGTGCGACACCACACCTGGCACATTTTAATAACTTTAAGTATGTAGTTCAGTAGTATTAAGTACATTCGAATTGCTGTGTAACTACCACTACAATCTCTAGATCGAAATTCAATATTGTTTTCAACTATGAATGAACTCAGTCAACTACAATAAATTACCAGTAACTATGATTCTAGCACCAATAGAAATCAAAGCTATTTTATAGTATATTACAATTGTGAGTGCATACGTGAGTAGCTCTTGTTTCTGCTCCTTATATTTTTGAAGTTACGATGTTACTAGATAGGGCTGGAGGAATGGCTCAGCAGTTAAGATCACTGGCTGCTCTTGCAGAGGACCCAGGTTTGATTCTCAGCACACACATGACAGCTAAAAACCATCCCATCAGTAACTCAAATTCCAGCAGATCCAACATCATCTTCTGAACTCCACAGACATCGTATGACACTGGTACACTTACATACATGCAGGCAATATGCTCATACATATATGATAAAATAAATAAAATATTTTTAAAGATATTACTAGACATACCCCACAACCTTGTTATTTTACATAAAAATACTAGATTACAAAATCATTTTCCAAGAAACTTAACCATGTTACAATGTAAAAGTTTTCCTTGGCAATTCTATATATTTCATTTTATGTACTTCAAAACATTGTTTTGCAAAGAATTGATAGATTTTTATCAGATCAACAAGAAGGTTCATAGGATAAAAAAAAAGTTAAATCATCAGCACAAAAAAGTAAATCACCCTCAACATATTGCTTACTAACAGGTGTTTCTAAGGTCTAAGAATTCTTTTCATTTATTCTGTTGATAATGTTTGAAAGAATATGATCACAGCCCCATCTACCTCTATATGCATTTAGCCATTGGGATAAACTTATTTATTTGTGTGTTTCCTTTGACAAACAGTACCTCTTGTACCCCAGCAAACATTAATGAATGAGTTCAGGTTGGAAAGAGAAATGGCAAAGGCACCTAACAAACAGCCTGACAGGACTGATATGTGAGAAGCAGGGTGCTGCTTTGGTGCTTCCCTAAATGGCCAATCAATATAATTCTTGGTGAAAAAAGCCAGGCATAGAAACATAAATACTCTGTGTCCTGACGTATATATGTGGAATCTAAACAATCAGAAACATAAACTAAATTGGTGGCTACCAGGTGCTGAGGTGAAGAAGTGGACAGGTATTAGTCAGACAGGATGAATAAGTTCACCTGGACTGTAGTTAATAGCAATGTATTATGCTGTTGAAATTTGCTAAGTCTAGATTTTAAATGCTCTCTCCATTGAGAAGACATTATTATGTGAAGTAATATAAATGTTGACTAGCTAGTTTTGACCAGTCCACAGTGATATATATATATATATATATATATATATATATATATATATATATATATATATATATATATCAAAGCATCATGTTGTACACAGTATATACAATTTTATAATTAAAAAATTTTCAAACATCAAATCTATTCACATAAGCAGCAGTCAGTGAAGAAAGCCACAAGCTTTTCAAACTCTATAAACAAAACAGTCAGGAAATGCCAGCTTCTCAGGAAGCTAAGGCAGGAGGATCTAAGTTCAAGGCCAGCCCGGGCAACTTTGTGAGACTCTGTCTCAAAATAAAATCTAAACAAGTACTGGGGATATAGCTCAGTGTTAAAATGCTTACATAATATGTAGAAGGACCTATGTTCAATCCCCAGTAATGAAAAAACAAATGAACCAAAAAATTCTGTGAACATCTTTCAAATACACTTTTTATCAAAATGTAGAAAAAGTATTCTTTATGTAATGAATAAGATAAAGTTTAGCAAAAAAAGTAGTATGAAAATACGTACATAGAACACAAGAGCAACAAACCAGCCCTATTTTCCAAAGGCAATCCATTCCCATAATGCATTTCTTCTCTTATCCCCAAAATTTAGTGTGATATGGTACTGGTGCTTACAGCCTTTGGCTATGATCTCTATTTGCAACCTTTCTGTGTATGTATGATTAACCATCCTGCTCCCCAAATGAAAAATTCTCTAATATTGAAAAACATCTAGAGTCATCTTCTCTGAGTTCCCATGTGCTCTTGTCCCCTCCCCACAACAGAAGGCTACAGAACTGGATCACAGTGACTCTGTGAATCTATATCCCAGCCAATGTGTGACTGGCCAGGAATGGAGACCTGGCCCATGTGGATCCAATCAAATCATCTTTTCTAGGAATCTGAAATAGACCTAGAGTTACTCCATAGTGCATTGAAGTATTGGTGTATAAGATGGGGTGGAGTGGTTATGAGTGGGGCATGTTTGGGAATATGCATGCTGAGTCTGATAATAAGAATGCTGTCAGCTCCCAGTAGGAGATGGGTATGTAGAGAGAAACAGAGACACTTCCTGGAGCTAAGGTGCACCTGCTGTCGAGAATCTCTGTATCCATATTGTAGAAAACTCCTTAGGACTGGGGATGATCCACATGAGGCCCTTATTGTGAGAATTAGAGTTTCTCCCTCTGGAACCCCATAGGGAATTTGATGACTAGGACTTATCTTCCCAAATCACCCTCAGTATCCCACCAGTCACTTCCGAAAAGAAAGCAAGAAGTCATCCAACCAGCACACCTCCGGTCTGCCAATGCTTCTTCGGACTCGTGCTCCAACCCCTTCAGCCTGCTCACGACTGAGCACAGAAAGAGTGACCTTCTTGAAGGAGCCCATGTTGAAGTCTATAAATAATGTTCTGATGTTGAGCTGTAGAGGATGGAGGGCAAGAAGAGATACAATAACAACAAAAAATGAAGTCATAATGGAGGAAATATCCAGAGATACAAACTAAGGACATTAACATTAGACTTGCCCCAAATTGTAACAGTTGTAATTTATTGAGTGTTTACTCCGTACAGGGTCTAGAATAGGTGATTTAAAAAAATAATTATACTGAACATGTATTAGTACTTACTAGATGTCTGGGACCTCATTAGTTATTAGTAGTTAGATCTTGTGATCCTACAGTCATTTTTGGACAAAGATTAGCAATAACAACACCTTGGGGTACTTGCTATAAATATCTAATGAGCATTTTATCTGCTCTACTTCAGTGGAATTTCTTGACTTCCCCAAACCACACACCTTTCTCCAATGCTACCCCATTAAGTAGATTCAGATGGTGGCATTGGGATAAAATGGAAAAGACAAGAGGATTATGAATCTCACCATAACCTAATAAAGGTATTGACATTAAAAGGGATCTTCAAGAGTCATTGAATTCAAAGACTTTTCTATCTCTAATGTCCAAAGCCAATTAAAAATTTTATTTATTCTTTGAGAATTTCATTTATGTATACAATGTGTTTTGATTATATCAACACTCAAATTCTCTCTCCAACTCATTCAAGCTCTCCCTCTACTCCTCCTCCCAACTTTGTGTCTTCTGTCCATAACCTACTGAGTCCACTCACTGCTGTTCTATGGGCCTGAATGTGGGGTCACCCAGTGGAGCATGGACATCCTAACAGGGGGCACTTCCCTGAAGAAAACTGACACTATCCTAGCAGCTTTCACATGTCAAAGCCTCTCAGCTTTGGAGTGGGGTGTTGTGAGTCCTTCACCCATCTATGCTGGAATTTTGACCGGTTTCACCTTGTGCAGGTCTTGTGCAGGCAACATTTTAGGCAAGAAATCTTTGAACTCTCTCATGATGTCTTCTAATAATTTTTAAAACTTCTATTTTTTTTTCTTATTATTTTTATCCAGGAAATATCCAGAGATACAAACTAAGGGCATTAACATTAGACTTGAACCACATTCTAACAGTTGTAATTTATTGAGTGTTTACTCTGTACAGGGTCTAGAATAGGTGATTACAAAAATAATTATGCTGAACATGTATTACTGTATTAGTACTATGTGTATGAGTGCATTGCCTACATGTATGTAAGCACACCCAAGTCATGCAATATCCATGGAGGTTGGAAGAGGACATCTGGTACTCTGGAACTGGAGTTACAGATGGTTGTTAAGCGCCATGTGGATGCTGGGAACTGAACCCTGGGTTCTCTGCAAGAACAGCCACTGTGTTTAACCACTGAATCATCTCTCCAGCCCTCAGGTCTTCTAATACATAGACAAGCCATGCCCTTGACAATGGAACATACAGTTCAGGAACAACCTATATCCCACATTTGTGCTTCATCATTGACTGAAGAAGTCTAAATTCTAACCAAGGTGATATCACAGAACACATACAATCAATCCCTTTTTTACTTCAACTGTAAGTGAAGTCTGAAAAAAATCCTTCAAAGATTTCTACTGTAACCAAGACAATTGCTTTAGCAGGAAGCAGATTCTGGCGCCAGACACCTTAGATTTAATGCCAGTTTCGCCACATACCAGCTGCCTAATTTAGGATTCCCTATGCCTCAATTTTCCAATCTGTACAGTGGGAATAAGTATCTACTTTAAAGAGGTGCTGAAGTGTTATGAGAAAGTTAGCTACTGTTATTTATAGTGGCTCTTCTAGTTAGTGAAGGCCAATTCTAAAATGTGCCCTCCACAGCAGACAGGGCCACAGAATGTGGAGCACAGAGGGGCTCATTCTCAGGCTGTCATCATCTACACACAAGCAACCAGAATGCATTTTTACCTCGAGCTAGACTATTCTGGGTCCTTCCCAACTCCCACAATCAGATCGTAGCATGTGAACAATGGATGAGGTACTTAACTAATTGTTGGCGTTTTACAGAGAGAAAAGCCAAGCCATCTCACTTTCTCCAAATCACAGTGTTTAAGCACCTCCCGGAGCTCCCCCAGGAGTATGAAAACTGGTCGCCCGCATCATCCCTTCGCCACCCAGATCATCCTCGCAGGGGATCCCCAGGCCACTCACGCGGTAGTAGCAGCGGCCCAGTAGGGAGGCCAAGGCGATGCCAGGGGTCTCAGCAGGGGCTGGGGATGTTGGGAGCCTGTACGCGGCGCACCGAGGGCGGGGGTTTGGAGCGCCGGCCCCTCTCCGTGACTCAGCACTTTCCAGCCGGCCTCAAGGAGGCGGGAGTCTCTGGGTCTCAGGGGCCTTGGGCGGAGGTGACACTCCCTTTATTTACGCAGGGCTGAGATCCTCTGACTCCGCCCTCTGTCTCTCTGGAACGGTCTTTTGGATTTCTGCCAAGAGTGATGCTCGCCCCAGCCGCTTGGGGCGCGCTGGCCCCGGGAGGAATGTGTGGGTAGTGAAGGAGCCCTGCCAGCCCCTACAAGGACTTGGAAAACCTGTTGTAGATGAAGCTTGGCTGTGAAGACAGCAATGTTTCCTAACCGCTCAGCCGGATCTTGGGCAGGTGACTCAGCCTCAGGTTCCTAACAGTGAAAAGAGGATGGTGCTGTTAATAGTACTGACGTCTGGGGCATTGAAGAGAATGAAAAGGGCCTGCCTGCCTCATCCTTGGCACTGTAGTCTAAGCATAATTGTTTCTCATAAATACATCACTTGCTGTATTCCAGTTAGAATGGGGGCAAAAGTGGGTATAAAAAAGAGCCAAGACATCTTCATTCCTGCAAAGAGAAGATGCATCTAATAGGTAGACATTGGGTTAAGGGTTTGGGTTTTTATGGTGGAAAAGCTCCAGTTTACCCTTGTAGCAAGAAAGCAGCCATAGACAACACTTAAATAAATGGGTGTGACTACACGCTTCAAAAAATTAATTATGGGTAAGGAAATTTGAATTTATAAGATTCATTAAATTCTGGATTCATGTTATTTAGACTTGCAACACAATATTCTTCTTTTGATTTTATATTTCTCAAATAAAATTTTATGTGTATGAATGTACTGTCTGCATGTAGGTAGGTGCACCCCTGTCGTGCAAAGATGAGGAGTTCAGAAGAGGGTGTGTCAGATTCCCCTGGAACTGGAGTTAAAGACGGTTCTTAGCCGCCATGAAGGTGCTGGGAATCGAACCTGGGCCCTCTGCAAGAGCAGTCGGTGCTCTTAACGGCTGAGCCATCTCTCCAGCCCTCAAATAATTTTTAAAAGCAGTGTCTCGTGTATCCCAGGCTGGCAAATGCTTTATAGCCTATGATAGCTTTGAATTTCTGATTCTCCTGCCTTCAACTCACAAGCGCTGGTATTTCCATGATACACACCACCATGGCCAGTTTTACCGAGTGCTAGGAACTGAATCCAGGGCTTTGTGCATGCTAGGCAAGCACTCTACTGAGTTATATCCCCAGCCCCTTCAACCACCTTAAAATATAAAAAGCCTTCTTAGCTCTCAAATTGTGAAAAAAATAGACACACTGGGATGCATATCCATTTGAGCTACATGCATAATTTGCAGATTCCTGCTTGAAAAGAATGAGTAGAGGAACAAAGTCTTTCCCCTGATGCTCTATTCAGCAACATATATATTGCAATTGGAACAAGACAGAAAAGAATAACATGGCCTTTGTACAAAGATGATGTGCAGATTTATGAACCTGACCATATTTTTTTCTCCTGAGAAGGCAATGGCCACACTTCAGTGTGTAGAGTTTTTTTATTTAACTGCCTTGCTCTCTTCCCAAATGCCCATGCCTAACATCGATATTAAAACCTATTCTTGGGGCCGGAGAGATGGCCTAGCGGTTACGAGCACCGACCGCTCTTACAGAGGGCCCGGGTTCGATCCCCAGCACCCACATGGCGGCCGAGAACCGTTTGAAACTCCAATTCCAGGAGAACTCCAGTTCCAGGGGAATCCGATACTGTCTTCTGACCTCAGCGGCATTGCACGACACGGGTGCACAAACTTGCATGCAGACAGCACATTTATACACATACAAAAATAAATAAAAATAAAAATAAAAAAACCTATTCTTAATAAATTCGAAATTTGTTGTTAAAACAAATTTTTCCCCTAGTTTCCTCATATGTCATCGTGACGCAAGCCCACCCTCCTCAGCTTAATAAGATGATTCAAGCCCAAATGAGATAATATATTTGAACATCAAAACTTCTATGGGTTAATGAAGTATTGGTGTTTGTCACGCTAATTATTTCTGAAACTGTTTCCAAGAACATTAGAAGTACAAACACTCTGTGTGGCACATTGCAGACATTATAAATGATTTCGAGAGAGGGAGGTGCGGGAGGGGAAAAAAAATTAAAATAAATGATCTCGAGTTCCCTATCAAACAGTTCAAAACAACCAGTTGCCTGAGTTTGAAATGCAAGCTCTCATCTCACATGCTATTACTTCCAAACCCATCAATCCTGATTGCTGGTACCATTCAGTGTATCAAGATCTTCCCATTTTGATAGTCACCATCACCATCTCCAACTATCCCCCCCAACCCCCTTATCTTCCTATTTTCAGGCTTACCACTGGTCAAACTGTTCTCCTAGTGATAGGCAAATGGAATAACAACTATTACCTGAAACCCTCAGTGGCTTCTCATCAACCTCAGTAGAAAGTTCTGTGATATCTTTGAATTGGTTTCACCCTTAACACACTTGTTTAAGGATAAATAGGCATGAACACTGGTGTTCGCATAAATACACACACACACACACACACACACACACACACACACAGGGGAGGGGAGAAAGAGAGAAATACATACCCATCTCTTCCTATCATGCAATGCTTGTTAGTTTGTTGTGCCTATCTAGAACTTTCTTTTCTTTGTATTAACTTCACTTTTTTATTGAATTTCTGTGGTTTTCATACGATATAATTTGATGGTATTTCACTTCTCCTTTTGACTCTAAACTTCCATCTTTTGCCCTCTGGACAGCCTTTAATAGCTGTTTCCTCGAGTCTATGGGATATGTTTGAATTAGTAATCACCTATACATTATTTTCCAAGGCCGGTGTTTATCATCCTTTGGAAGACTCCATTTTGATTGATGGCCTGAATAACAGCTCTCATCTCACAGGTTTCTTTTGTAATGTGACCCTGATACTCCATCAAACATGCAATTTCATGCAATTTACTTCTTTTGTTCTAGAGTCTACGCACTGCTTGTGGCTGCCTTGACCAATGCATTGTGCTGGAAGTTACATTGTGCCAGTTTGGAGTGTGGCTTTCATATGGCCTGGCAGTTTCAAGTTCTTGGCTCATAGAAACTAACTAGTGCTCTTTAGGAAGAATGGAGACCCTGAGGTCACCATTTAGAAGAAGCCCAGACCTCCACTAAAAAGACATCCTGGAGGGGAACACACCATGAGGCCTAGGAGGGAGGCACAAGACACAGATCCTCTTGAAAGAGGATCCTCCAGCCCCAGTTGTCCTAGTCAATGCTACATGGAAATAAAGCCCCAACAACTAACCTTGTGCTTCCAAACTCCCTGATCCACAAAATTGTAAACAAACAAAATCAAGTGCTTTTAAGCAACATGGTTTCTAAGTAGCTTGTTTCACAATAATAGGTAGTTAGAAAAATATACTTTTATTTTTATTTTTTTTGGTCTTTTCGAGACAGGGTCTCCCTGTAGCCCCAGCTGTCCTGGAACTCGCTCAGTAGACCAGGCTGGCCTTGAACTCACAAAGATTCACCTGCCTCTGCCTCCCAAGTGCTAGGATTAAAGGTGTGCGCCACCACGCCCAGCTGAAAAATATACTTTTATGTCACAGAAGAAAAGAGGTAGGTCTTTCAAAGAATGCAAAACCAGTGAGAAACCTTTGCAGAATGTAGATATGTCCATTTCAAATACCATCAAGCAAAATAAATCATTATTAAACTGTAGTTTAGAGATAGAAGGTTTTATCCCTTCCACTGGCCTTAGCAGAAACCCCTAAAGTACAGTATGCCTCAAACAAGTTCCTCTGCTACAAATAACATTTAATGATAAAAGAACCTAAGAGAAAATGGCTTGGATAATCTTGCTTATCTATCTCTATACTGGAGTTGCAACATTCTTGGTGATATGATAATTCAGAGTATGGTTTGGGAGGTTCTGGGATTCAAAATTCCCTCTACCTCTGCAGCCTGAAAAGCAGACACTTCTTAAAGCAGAGAGAAAGTCCAAGGGCATGCATAGTCAGGACAAAGCGGTGAAATTCCATTTATAGGCCCTTTAGGAAAAAAAATAGAGCAGCTCTGCAAAGCTGGAAGACTTAAAGGGAAGAACAATAAATGGGATGGGAGGGAATTTTGGCAAATGGAGTAGAGGTCAAACAACAGTTAACTATTGAAATGGGGATCCACCTTGGAATGAGAAATGTGACCTTGTGCATTTGAACTTTGACCTCTTTCCATGCTGTTATTTGAAATAAGATGAGAATGTGCAGCAGGGAGCTGTACTGATATGTCTATCATACGACCATCAATCAGATTTGAAATCCTGGCAACTTAAAAGGAAAACTTCACTCTGCTATAAAAACAAACTAGCCTTCTCTTGCCAGGTGTGGTGGCACATGTCTTTAATCCCAGCACTCAGGAGGCAAAGGCAGGTAGATCTCTGTGAGTTCAAGGCCAGCCCAGTCTACCAAGTGAGCTCCAGGTCAGCTGGGACTAAAGGGAGACCCTTCTCAAAAATACCAAGAAACCCCCAAACAATCAACAAACAAACAAACAAACAAACAAAAAACTAGCCTTCTCTAAAGGACTCTAAATTATACTATTATAATCTGTCTCTATCTCTCCCTGTCTCTCTTGGTTTTATTTTATGAGAGGGTCACATGTATTCCAGGCTGATCTCAAACTCACTATTTAGTCAATGATGGCTTTAAACTCTGATCCTCCTGCCTTTACCTCCCTAGTGCTAGGATTACAGGCTTTTGATACACCTCGGATTATACAGTCCTGGAGTTCAAGCCCAGGGCTTTCTACATGGAGCGTAAGCACGTTACTAACTGAGCAACACACTCTTCTGAAGAGTGCTTTCTATATCACAGTATTGAAGCTAAGGTAGAAATAATAGTTTTAATAACTTCTAACAAGCATTAGGTCAGCTGAAGTTGGTGACATGTACTAATGTCTCCAACTTATTTTGAATGCACCCAAAACAATAGTTATAATAATAATGTGATTTATGGATATTTATGATAGATGAATAGATACAAGACAAAGCAAATATTGAGAGACTATTAATGACAGAATGCAGGTAGTGATGTCTGGGTGTTTAAATTTCTTTTAACTTTTAATATGTTATTCTTACGATAAAATGTTGTGAAAACTAAGGGAAAGAAGACTGAAAAGCATCAATAAAAATATGTCTACTTCTTTGCTTCCAGCTGTAGTAACTGGTTTACAGGACAATTCAATGTCTATGGAATTGAGCTTTATTATTATTATTATTATTTTAATTGTTTATTTTTAAGGGATTCTACAATATAATAACACAGTTGTTTGCAGATAACATTGATGTTACTCAGTTTGTCATACAATTAGGTAATTGTTTTTTTTTTAGCTTTGACTTTATTTTAATGATATGTACAGGAGTTAACAAATTACAATTAAAACAGAATCAATTATGTTAATTTCACATAACTTAAAAATCATGCAATACTGCATGGTAAAACCAGCTTCATTCATATACAAAAAATATTACTTTGAGACTCATGACAGTGTCTTGAAATTTTTGACATAAGCTTTCTGCAAAGAATGTTTCATAAAAAGTTAAAGATTTGATTAACCAGTTAATGCATTATTAGGAAAGGTAATAAACATTATTAATAAAGTGAGGTTACAGCAATTCATTTAAAAATTATACCAGGTATAGATAGGGTTGAATGTAGTCTCATTAAATAAATGCTAAGAAAATAGTTTTGAAAAAGATCTCACATTGAAGCCATGTATTAATTTTGTTGAATCAGATTATATAAATCAATAGTCAAGTTTATTCAGTTAAAGAAAATAGGACTATCCTTTCTTATACTCATAAATAGTGCTTATATATAGTCCATATACAAGTAAAGTTCATTGTAAAAAAATATACCATCAATCCACTCAGTATGGTCGACGTAGTTTTTATCTACATATTAAATGCACTGGTGAAAATGTCCAATTTAAATCACATTCGACCAGCATAAATATTTAAGCTGAATATTAAAAAAAAATTAGGTAATTGGTGCATTTTGCAAGTATCTATGCCCAAATATTGAATAACCCAAGGTTCCCATAGTCCAGTTGGAGTAGCTTGTATGCACAGGCTTGTTGATCAATTAGGAGTCCAGACTATATTCCTGTGGTCTCATGATTCACCCCTATCTCTCCACAGCCCTTACATTCTACCACACCTCCTCTTCCGCAATTTGTTCCCTGGGCTTTGGGAAAGGGGCACAAGTGGGTGAGAAGAAAACAGTCTATTTTCTTTGGAGTTGTCATTTTGGACTCTAGTCTGTTCAGGTTGTTTCCCTTCATGGGTTGACAGCTTATCCAGTGATACCTTTTTAGTCATACTAATAAAGCACAAGCAATTGGATGTACAGGCATTTAAGCAGTACTAATTATTATGTCAAGCTAAGCTGTGAGCATAGACACAGATGCTTGGATGGTATGCTAATCCACAAACTGTGGTTTCTCTATAAAGGGTGACAAGTTCTTATTGTGGCTTATAACATCTCCTAACCACTAGAGGACATAAGCTTGTGGCATCCACTGTGAGTTATTCCTCCAAGGAGAGAACTAATAGCCAATTAGATTTGGGATATGGAATTGAGCTTTTAAAATTAATTCCAAGGTGCTAGGTCTCTTCCAGAGCTATTGGGTTTCTTCTCCATCATCAGTTAAAAAAATCATTTTTCAGAAAGCCAGAGAGTACATACTTGAGACTTTTGTAGGTTTAAGTCTGCCATAACTGCTCATCCTTGCCATTAAATAATAAAGGGAGTCAGATACAGTATATAAGCACATGGTGACAACACTGCAATCAATTATGTTTCCAGAAAAAAAAATGGTACTCAGTTTTCCAACTGTCTCTAGACCTCAAATCCTTACCTCCCAAAAAAGAACTGGGAGTAGCTATGATTGAATGTCAACAGAATATGTAATGATTTCAGAGGTGTCAGGAAAGGTCCTAACAAAAATCCCTTACACCCATCTCATTTCACGAGGTTATCAAAATCAATGTTTAATAAGCAAGCATCCTTGAAGAGGTGGTGAGTTCACGTTAATTTCCAGTAAGTCTAAAGAATCCAAGTCAGAACCCAACATCCAATCAGACTGTTGTAGTACAAGAAGGAATAAGTAAATATAAGAGGTGATGGAGTAATGCCCCCGATGAAGTCCTCTCCATGCCAAAAACCTTGCACTGCCAGAAAGCTTTGGGAATGCTTGGGAGCTTGTACTTTAGTAAAGATAGCCAGACAATTGAAATAGTAAGTAAGTAAATTATACATTGTACCATGATGAGATGACTACTGCCAGAAAAAAAAAAAGGAGAAGAGTAAGAGAGACTGGGCATATTGCATGGGGATGAGGTTGTAGTGTGAAACAGGATGGACTGGATAAGGCTCACTAGTTAAAGGCTACCTTGAAGCAGGGTCTAGGGGTAAGGAAATGAACTAAGTAGATCTCTGGGACGGTTCATCAAACAGAGGCTGTGGAGTGCATGGTTCTCAGACAAGTAGGCAAGTTTTAGGAGTAGTAAGTTGAAGTAAAGTACTAAGACAATGTTAGAAACAGCCCTAGGGATCTAGAAGATTGCACAGCATTTGGGGAATTCAGACTGGAGAAGTAGTAAGACTCGACTTATATTTTATTTATTAATCTATTTAATGGTGCTGGGGATGTGACCCAGGGACTTGTGCATTCTAGGCAAGTGCTCTATCATGGAGCTATATCACACCTCAGCCTTTGAATTTTGTCAACAGAGTTTTACTGCCTCGCCTAGCTTGGCCTGGGACTTTCAGTGTAGTCCAAGGTGTTACTGAACTCGTGAGAGATAACTGCAATTTAGACCAATAGGTAGCAGCAGAAGTATTGAAAAGGGATCAACATTAAAATAAAAAAAAGAAAAGGGGTCAAATTTTTGTAAACATTTTAGGAGACAGAGCTAATCATAGTTAATGAAGAATTGATTTTGGAGTTTTTAAGGGAAGTCAAAACCAAGGATTCCTCTTTGGTTGGTAGTATCCACTGGAAGAGTTGTTATTAACTGAGGAGGTTAAGATTATAGAAGGTAGTTTGGGGGGGTTAATCAGGAAGTTGGCTTTCAACATGTAAAATCTGGTATATCTGTTAGAAATTCCAGATGTAGATGAACAAGTTGACAGTGGATTATGAGTCTTCGGAGTCACAAATCCTGGCTAATATTTGGAGTATGTATATAAATCGTGCTTGAAATGATGGTAAAGCTGGAAGCTTCTTCCCTGCTGTCTAGCATTCACAATTCTGGGAGGTCTTATGCAAGCTACTGCAGGAGAAAAATTATCAACAGCCTTGGACAGCCGTGGATAGATTCTGCTTGCTACAATACAAATCTTCACAGCAATGTATGTCCATTAGTGCAATAGTGGCAAGACTGTTTGGAGGTAACCAAACTCTTTCCACTTTGATTTGAGGCCCACTCCATGGGTTTGGTACTACTATAAACCTGGTGTCTTATGCAAGCCACTGCAGGAGAAAAGTTATCAACAACCTTACCCAGATGTGGACAGACTCTGCTTGCTACAATACAAATCTTCACAGCAATGTATGTCCACTAGTTCCATAGTGACAAGACTGTATGGAGGTAATCAAACTCTTTCCACTTTGATTTGAGGCCCACTCCATGGGTTTGGTACTACTATAAACCTGGTCAAAAACCCATGGCTGGGGAGATCACAGGCTAGGGGAGAATCTATACTGTTGTTTTGCTAAAGGGCATGTAGTAATTCTTCTAAATATTTATGTTTATATTCATTAGCTAGTGTTGCCCTCAGCCTGGGTCATAGAAGCTTTTTTATGCAGTGGACAGTAGTTAATGCAGAGATTCATAACTGCTTAAAGTGCTGAGAATAAGAGTGTTCAGCCCTAAACAAGACATCTATATCACCCCCTCCAAGGACCACAGAACATTCCAGAAGAGGGGACAGAAAGATGGTAAGAGTCAGAGGATGGAAAAGAGCACTGAGAATTGTTGTCATTTGGATATGACATGGCAGTGCAATCATGGACACACAGTAGCTCTGGCTACATGTACACACAAAAGAATTGTGAAAGCAGTAGAAGAACTAACTAGGAACAAGAAAAGTCAGTAAAAATGTAGGAGAGGGGCAATAGAAGGCAATGGAGGTGAATGTGATCTCAATGCATTGATTTATATATGAAATTGTGGGGAAATAAAAAATTGAAAATTAAACCATAATTTAAATAAATGTTTAAAGAACTTTTACGATTTGTAGTTGTGTGTGTGTGTGTGTGTGTGTGTGTGTGTGTGTGTGTGTTATGCACAAGTGAGTACGATGCCCACCAAGGCCAAAAGAAGGTATAGGATCCCCTGGACCTGGAGTTAAAAGAGACTATAAGCTGCCCATGTAGGTGCTGTTAACCAAACCCAGGTCCTCTGTAAGAGAAGTATGTATTCTTAACCACTGAACCATCTCTATAGCCCCTCAAATAATTTTTTTGGTGTTTTTGAGACAAGGTCTCCCTGTTGCCCCAACTGGCCTGAAATGAACTCAACAGAGATCCACCTGCCTCTGCCCCCTGAGTGCTGGGATTAAAGGCGTGTGCCACCATACTTGGCATCCAAATAAAATTTTTAAGTGACAAAAAGTTCTATCTCTGTCTATATCTCTATGTCTCTGTCTCTGTCTCTCTCTGTTTTTCTCTCTTCTTTCTTCTGTTGAAAACCACAAGTAATCCATGTATGCTGATGTACACCAGGCAGAAATCTATGAGTTTGAGGTCAGCCTGATCCACATAGTAAGTTCTAGGTCAGGCAGGGGTACATAACGGTGTGGTGGTACATGCCTTTAATTCCAGAACTTGGGAGTCAGAGGCAGATAGAGATCTGTGAGACTGAGGACAGCCTGGTCTCCATAGCAAGCTCCAGACCAGCCAGCTAAGGCTCCAGGGCAACCTTTCTCAAAAAGATGAAACAAAATAAAAAACCCACAAAACATTCTAAGATTCTAAGTATAAGGAAACAAACTTCTTAATGTAATGAATTCAAATTATCCCATAACTATGTTCCTTTAGCTGTTGCTTACTAATGGCTTGCATGAACAAGCCTTCCATAAAGTTCCAAAGGGCCTCACTGAAGGAGGTAATTCAGACTATAATTTGAGTAAATTAAATAATGTAATTGTAATAACATGTTGCCAAAAAGGAGTCAATGAAAATCATAGAAAACGCAGAGCCAAACAAGGTTCAGGAGAAGCAGCAGGGGAAGAAAATGAACAGAAGAAGGAAATTAATCTGTGATGTTTTGACTTAGAGGAAACCACTCCTCCTCGTTGCCTTTGAGGGTTTCAAGCCCTAAGGAAGCATGGAAATTCCAAGAGATTGTATCCAGGTGACGCCATGGTTATACCACCCTTACCTTCTCCTCTAATTGTTTTCGTATTCTAAAATCTATCTACTGTGTTACCCAATATAAGCTGTGAAATGAAAACATCATTTTATGGAAAATGTATGGAATTAATAATTCACATTGCCAGATTGTTTTGCAGTGGTTCTCAACATGCCTCAGCCCCTCCCAGAATGATCAGCATATGAGAGGCTCTTTTTTTTAGTCTTTTTGAGAGATGGGGGTCTCCCTGTAGCCCCAGCTATCCTGGAACTCACTACGTAGACCAGGCTGGCCTTGAACTCACAGACATCTGCTTGCTTCTGCCTCGCAAGTGCTGGGATTATAAGTGTGCACCACCACACCCAGCCAACAGGATCTTTTTAAAAAAATATTTTGTTATTAATTTTATTCTATTTGTATGAATGTACTGCCTGCATACACCTGTGCCATGCAATGCCTGTGGATGTCAGAAGAAAACATCAAATTCCCCTGGAACTGGAATTATGGATGTTTGTTAGCCACTATGTGGGTGCTAGGAATTGACCCAGGTCCTCTGCAAGAGCAGCCAGTGCTCCTAACTGCTCAGGCATCTCTCCAGCCTCACCTAACATCTTAATAAGATTTGAACAGTTGAAAGAAATGATGCTAATCCCATATCTGTTTAAAACAAATATCTACTGTCATGAGGGAGAAAAATTATCAGTGGTCTTATTTAGATGTGGACCCAGCTTGCTACAATATAGACCTTCCAGCCAACACATGCCTACCGGATAGAAAGTAAAAGAAAGAGGTTTTACTTACCTCTACCCACAGAAGGAATCGTTGCACGAACATATCATAGATGCCTACAGAGCCAATAATGTGTCTATCGATTCCTGAACTACTAAAGTATGTCAATGCATACTAAAAGAATGATTTTTCAGGCAGTCTCCAGCTGAGTCTAAACTATGTCATTGGATTTATTGTTCATGAAGGGCCAGCATGAACCAGAGAAAATGGTGGAATAAGGAAAGGCGAACACCAAGATGTGATTATAACAATGCAAAGTGACAGTCACACATTTTCTTCTTGATTTTGGTGCATCACACATGAGCAAACCAATCTCATTTCTATTTTGACATTCATTTTTAACATAAATTCACTCACTTCCTGTAGCCTAAGGCATGTCTGAAATGGTAGGACTTGTACTGGCTTTTGAATTCCTTCACTCTTCTGATGGCAGGCTTGACTATGATAGTCAAGAAGAAATGTTGTAGATCCAGGCCCCATCAGCCATGTTTGCTTCCATGCAAGAACCACGGTGCTAGATGCACGTAGCCTATCTCTTTGGTTTGTTTTTGCTTCAGAAGAAAGCCTGCTTGCTGATTTCAGTTTTTCATCAGTTTCAGAGGGAAGGACCATACTAGGTCCTGTATTTACTGACTATTTCAAATTCTTTCTGGGTCTTTAATAATCCATGGGCATGAGCTCTTTTAGGTTGGGTTCATTGTTCACACTTAGGTTCACTGGCCTCCCTTTGTCCAAGTGTTGAGTTGAAGCTTTCATTGCTTATTTTCTGTGCACTTTGGCGTTACCTAATGATTTCCTGATTCCTGTGAGAGAAGTCAGCGTCAGAAGTTAGGTTTTGCCGAAATATTTTCTTGTCCTTTCCAGCACAGAGCTCTATAAACAAAGGCAGGGTTATCACATGTCCCCAAGAGCTGCCTGGGAAAAGCAGGAGTTGCAGTTATCAGAGTTGGAACCTTTATGAAATAGGTTTTTGTCTCCATTTTCATTGCATTCAATCAGATCAACAAGTGTTGGCTAAGTGTTGAGCGTGGTTTCCTGTGGGATTGTGTAAGGCCCTGCAGGACAATAAATGCTTTGGGGGCATTGAGTCATGTAGCCATTTCTGACCCAGCAGCTGGAAAAAAATGTGAGACAATTTGCTGCAGCTGGAAAGAGGACAGCTGAAGCTGGGTTCCTGCAGGAGAAGCTTCCACTTTACCACAGTAAACCCTTGGGGAGACGGAACGAGCCAGAATGGTGCGTTAAGTGGCAGGTGGTTATGCAGTTTCATATCCTAAGGGACAATGGGTTTAGAACCAGGTGTCATCGGACCTGAAGCTTTCAAATTTTGGAGAGCCCATCAGAGGAAAAAATATAAATCAGTTATGTAGATTAAGGTGGTGGACATTGCTTGGGACTTGGAAGGCAGCATGTAGTTTGGGGAAGACAGGCTTCAACTGCTGTTGATTCTCAGGAATTAACCCCTTGCTCAAAATCTCACTGAGGAAAGCTGTCATACTGAGTGCCTATCACCACCAGCTTGATCTAGCTTTGTGCTGTTTCCTCTGCTGTTTTCTTCCATCCTTTACATTTTCATGGCTTTTCCTGTGGGCTTCATAACTGCTTGCAAAAAGACAAAGAATGTTTAGTTAAACCTTGTTTTTATGTCTTTTCATCATTTTATTTCAGCTACATATATTTGTTCTTAAGTTCTTGAAGTCTCCTTAAATCAGAGACTTGGGGATACTTTACATAGGGATAGAAATGTGGGGTGTGAATCGTCCATTTGGTCCTAGGTCTACATAATTGAAAAGTTCTTATAAATCATGATGATGTCATTGAACTTACAAACTAGTACAAATATATTGTGCTCTGTGTCAGGGCACCTTAAATTCTAGTGTGCACATGAATTGTCAACACTGATTTAGATGCACTAGGTCTCAGATGGAACCTAAGGGTTTTTTTCTCATTTAATTTTTAACTCAATCATTGACAAGTCCATGCACATATGCAATGTATTTTGATCATATTCAGCTCCCCCATTTTCTGCTCTTATCCCCCTCCCATTCCCTCAGAATCTCTTCTTGCCAAAAAATCTCCTTCTACTTTCATGTTTTTAATTTTTGTAAGCCACAGAGTTCACTCAGTGTTGCTTGCCGTGAGCATGGGTTGGAGCTTATTTACTGGAGCAATTTATCCATGAAGACTCTGGTATTTTAACAAGCTCCCAGGGGATGTCAGTGTTGTTTGTCTGTGTGTGGATCACACTTGGAGTCTCTTCCAAGTATTTATTTGGACAAATATCCATGGTGGTAACAATAAACAGTCAATAAGGGGCTTATTCAACCTGATTTTAAGGTAACTAGTTCCCAGAGTAGAGTTCATAACAAGCCTAAGGAGCAAGTGTTTGTTGACTTGAAAATACACAAGGAATTGGAATGCCCAGGAGCTGGAGGCAGGGGTTTAAAAAAGGAAAAATTTATCTTTGCCTATCATTTCATTGTCTTCAGTCTTCTTTCTGTGCTGTGTTCTATTTTTAAATGCTTCTTACAAAGTGACAAGGAGAAGGCATACATGTTTCCAGACATGTACTGGGGGTGCTGGGCATTGTGCTTCCATTTCCTCTGGACGTCTCATAACCCTTCAAGGTGATTACTAGTTTCACTGCCTTTATAAATCAGGAAGCTGAGGTTTAGTAGCATTAGGTAACTTGTCAGTTTGCAGAGACACGGGGCAAGGATCTGAACTCATCAGTACTTGATGCTTTCACCCACACCACTGCACATCTAAGCAGTATTAGATGCTAAACTAATTCAACATGCTAGCTGATGGATTTGCCAGTTTTTATCTTTCCCTTGATAAAGATGCCAGAGAGTGTGCCTATGGGAAGAGGAGAGAGAGGATGTAGAAAGGAAAATGTGGCTGAAATTAAGAAAGGGTTTAGAAGAAGCTCTAGAAGTCACAGAAGATGAATCTCATATACAGAATAAACTTGAGCTCCAACAGAAATAACTGGAATTCTGTCTTTGTGAGAATAAAGTATTCCCCAGATGTCTTGTTTTCATAAGTTTATTTTGGAGCAGTTAAGGTATGGTATTCCAAAATACTGAGGACGTGAGTGTTGATGTTAGAGTGTTTCTGTCTACATCATGCCAAGATCAACTAACTTTCTCTGACCCACATAGTGTCATGTGAAATAGGGATTTATTAGTTCTACAAAGCTGAGAGCCAGCACTGTAAGCTTTTCCCAATAATTTCACCTGTTTCTGAATTAAGCTTTTTGTTCTACTATATGCTTAATACTGTATTTTGTTTAGTTATTTAGCAGGAAGAGAAGTAGGCCTGACTTTAGAGAAGTACTTGAGTATTAAATTCATCACAAGTTCCTCTAGTTTTTTTTTTTCTCAAATCCCTGCCTAATCTTCATATGGAGCATGTTCCTCTTTCTAGTCTTCTGTTTCTGCTGCTGTCTTGGAACATATATCATTTTGCTGTCTTGACATCAGTCAAAGTCTATAGCTAAATGAAATGAACCAAGTAAAGGGATAAAATGATTGATGTCTCATCGCTCAATTCTAAAAGGGCAAAGCCTTAAAAGTATCATCTTGAATCCTTCACAGAAGATACGTTTAAGTTAACAGAACTATTCTGTGGGCCTGTTTAAATTCATCTCATATTTCCCTATCTCCTGCTCTCCTCCTATACCACTCAACATCTCTTCCTACTTTTAAGGTTGAATATTCTTATCAATATTCAAAATGTGGGTAATAATTCACCTCAACAATATTTTTGTGTCTGGAACCAATGAGAAAACCTTGTGCACATCAGGCAAACAATTGCTGCCTCAATGCTATCTCCTAATCCAGAGTTTTGCCACTTAACATTGCCTTGATGGATCTCTATGAGCAATTGCTGTCACAGATTTCTGATAGTTTCCTTGAAAGAGCACTTGCACAAGGCTGGTTAGGCCCAGATTTATGACTAGTTTCCTCAACAGTGGGCCTTAGTAAGGTGGCAATGGCTTTAACTGAACAGATAGCTCTCTTTGAACATATTTGCTACCATGGAGTGGACAGAGGATAAGGCAGGAGCCAGAATCTGGCTCCCTGGGCTATGCATCTAAGATCACACGTTCATAGTTGGGACTAAGTTATTTAGAATGCTGGTGCCAAGAATTTCATTTGTAAAATGATTTTAAGGACTTCTTTGAGCCTTCATACCCTATGATTGTTTTTTTTTTAAATACTTTTTGTAGTTTTGTGCATTTCATAAAGCATTTCTCAGTTGAATTTAGAATCATTCTTCTTTCCATGCCCCCCACCCCACCCTAGATCATGCATTCTGCCATATAGGAAAATGTGAATTCCTATGACTTTGTGTGTGTGTGTGTGTGTGTGTGTGTGTGTGTGTGTGTATGTGTGTTTGGGTTAGAGTATTTTCATGTTTAGATCACAATGGGCATGTTCTTCTGTATCAGTGATATCCTGGCCAAGAATGTGGACTGTTGAGCTAAATATCCAGGGGTTAAATCCTGGCTCCAACAGATTTAGTGGTGTGACCTGGTGTTCTGTAAGGTCCAGAGAATAATCTATGGTAGCTGTATTTTCAGGTTTAAATGAGTGCGATTAATTATTAAGCACTTAGCAAACAAAGGTAAAAGAATGAATAGCAAGGAGCATGTAGAGGGACGCAGCAGAGGGATAGCAAAACACATCAAATCTGGAGCTCACAACCTTCAACAGAGATACTAGAGTAGTCTAGCTGAGAGAGTAAACAAAGGTAGATCTGGGCTTACATCATCCAACAGAAATAGATGGGGAAAGCACCAGTTAAGCTAGAGTTTTTGACTGAGAGTCTCTCTATTGATGAGTGCCCAGCTTCCTGTTCTCACTGCACACATTTTTATACCATGAGATAACCAATAGCATCTTCTGTTGGAAATGAGTTGCGTTTTAACTATTCCCAAAGACACATGTTTTTAGTCATTTTCCCCTCTCCCTGTTATAGAGGCAGAAGGCCAGCCTGACTCAGGACAGGGAGTTTGAGAGCATACTCAACATCAGCATGTTTGAGTCTGAGACAAGAGAGGATCCCCTGGCTCTCAGAATCCATCTTTTAAAAAGTATTTGTTATTTTTATTCTATGTATACAAGTGTATTACCTGCATGTATGTAAGTGCAGTGCCCATGGAGGTCAGAAACGAGTGCTGGATCTAACTGATTGTTAGCCATCATGAGGATGCTGGGAACCACACCTGGGTCCATGTCATGCAGTGCCCATGGAGGTCAGAAACGAGTGTTGGATCCCCTGGAACTGATTGTTAGCCATCATGAGGTGCTGGGAACCACACCTGGGTCCTCTGCAAGGGCATCCAGTGTTTTTTTTAATTGAAGTGTTGTGTATTTCATACAACATTTCTTAATCGAATTTAGACCCCTTCCCCCTCCCTGGCCCCCCACCCCACCAGTGCTCATGTATTCTGTCATACATGTCTTTCATGTTTTTCTCACTCTTTTTTAAAAAAAAATTTGATGCAGAAGTTTACTGTCTTGGGCAGAAGTTTACTGTTTCAGTCAATTCTTTGACCCAGTCTTTCTTGCTGTTGCTGTTCCTTCCAATTTGTACCTGTAAAATATGCAAATATAAACATATATCAAATTATGACATCTGACAACAAAATATAGGTTAATTCCAAAACATGTTTAGGGATTCATATTTTGAGAGTAGAGTTGTGTGTAGGTAAAGAAAAAAAAATATTACTTTACATTCCTACACTACATAGCAAGTTGATGAGTAACATCAGGTATTATATTTACTAAAAAAAAGAATTATTCAATTTGTCCTACAGATAGAGATTTGATGCTAGGATCCACAAATGAGGGACACTATACATCATTTGTTTTCTGGGACTGTGTTACCTCACTTAGCATAATGGCTTCTAGTTCCATCCATTTTCTTACAAAGTTCATGATGTCATCTTTCCTTACCACTGCATAGAATTCCATTGTGTAGAAGTACCACATTTTCTTTATCCAGTGTTCTTAATTGCTGAGTCATCTATCTTTCTAGTCATAGCCGAATCCACTCTTAACAAGTTTAAACAACACATGATAATTTACCAATGTAATATGTGTTATACCTGGCAATTGGTTTTTCTATTACAGATTCATCAGCTATAAGCAAGGACTGAAGTTACAATGTACTCTGAATTCTGATTGTCATAACATACCACTTATGGTGGAAGTGTTGCAAACTACCCTGACACAAGATCACTGTGTCAGGACAAGCCTAATAGGCTAAAGGTTTTATAACCTATCATGTAAATTAGGAGAGGAAGGTTATTCTAACCTGTCACCTAGAGTGATTATAGCCAGCAAATAATTTAACATTTGTTGGATGTCTTAAATAGTGCCTGGTATACAGTAAGCTCTATTTCAATATTGGCTAGGATTATTACTTAAATATTTTTCAGCCTTCAAGGCCCAATTGCAATGTATCCCCTCAGGTAATAACTTTCTTGAAACAAATCTTTTTTTTTTCTTTATTTCTCAAAATTTCCATAGTAAAATGAACAGACTCCACTGTAGGACTGAGGTTATTTCTTCCCTTATAGTCCTTTTTGAGATCATAATTTGGTTTGCATAGTGTACCAAGTATTTTCACATAAGGCACTTCATTTAAGTAGCTTAAGGCAAGAGAGCTATAACTAATCTCATTTTACAGATCAGGAAATTAAAATTTAGAGGAAGCAAGAAAAGACCTGGTGAAAGTGCCACAGGTTGCAAATAGCAGTTCTGTAATGTTCAAAACTTTGGTTCACTAGTACACAACAGCCTTATCTGTTAATTAGTTATTAAACCTATATTAATCATGTTTATTGTCATTCAGGGCCATAGAAGCCGATTTTTATTTCTGGAACCAGTCCCTCAATGTTGGACATACTGTAGATACAAGGTCAAGTACGCCAAACAGAATTTCCAAACAGGGCTTCTCACTCTCACAATGTTAGTCCCTTGTGAATCCTTAAACCCATGGGGACTATGAGTCATGCTAATTTAACATGCACCTTTTATGTATGTAATTGGTTGCAAGATGGCTGCTGGCTTCCTTGTTAAAAAAAAAACAAAAACAAAAACAAAAACAAAAACACGGTATTGATTTCTGCCAGGTTTTGTTTTTGCCTCCCCTGTGCTTTACTTTCTATTTGTAGTTTAATATGTTTATGGAAATAGGCATGGACTATTTGCTAAGCAAATTGATTCTTCTATTCTATGTGGGTGGTAATATGAGAGTCCAGCTCCTCTATGGAAATAGATTCCTGTTTAATACTAACTAGGCTTCAGGTCTCATTTTATTGTGAAAAGTTCTGCTTTTACTTTTACTTTCGCAACTGAACTTCCTTTCAATAAGTGTGGGCAGAGCAGACTTTGCTACTCATTGAACAGTCATCTGAGTCCACAGAAGTAGCTGAGCCTTCTTTAGCTGCTACCCTAATAAGAAGGAGAGACACTGCATTTCTAAAAATTAATCATTACCAAGTATCACCTCCTGTATCAAGTGAGCCCGCAGAAATACCTTAAGTGTAGACATATACACAATGGACCTCTACCCAGCTATAAAGAAGAACAGGAGTTATGACATCTGCAGGAACACAGTGAAGCTGGAGATCACTGTGTTACATGAAGTAAGATAGCATTAGAAGACAAATATCACATTTCTCTCATAGGCAAAATCTAGATTAATATAGATATGTGTGTGTGCACATACATATGGTTGGACATGAATGTAGAAAGGTGACTATGAGAGAAAAAGATGAGCTCTAAAGGGAGGATGGCAGGGAATAAGAGAGAGTAATATCATATTTGTGAAAGCAGGAGGAGGTAACATTTAGGAGGGGTTAGTACAGGACAAAGAAAAACTAAGTATTGATGTATGAAAATATCAAAATGAAACGTTACTTTTATTTAAATATTTATTTTTTCTTTAATTATTTGCATTTGGGTGTATATGTACTTATGTACATACATATGTGAGGGTGCCCACAGAGGCCAGAAGATGTCAGATCTTCTGGAGCTATTGTGGATGCCCCAACATAGGTGATGGGAACTGAACTGAGGCCCGCTGCAAGAGCAATATGCACTCTCAACTGTTGAGGCATTTCTGAGCCCTTCCCCACCATTACCTTTATGCTAATTAAAGTAGCAACAACAATAATAAAAACAATAAAAAGAAGAACCAACTCAAACAGCAATTTAGCCTTTTAAGATAGCATAATACTATTAAAATTTTCAAATACTGAAGAATTGTCTAACAAAAGGTATATATCTCTAGGGAGAAAACTAAAATTTTGTTCAAAGACATTAAAGAAGGTATAAATAAATGGACAAATATTCTAGAGAAAGAGAGAATATGCTTTAAATTTGGAATCTAGGCTATTTATGAGAGGAAAGGGAAGTACATGGAAGGGACAGAGCAACTAGAAGGAAACAGGCTGGACCAAGACAGCAGGAACTGAGAGAATTTGTCTTACAAGATAGTGTTCTCCTGATGTCAAAATCATGAGTCATTAAAACAAGTCTCCTTGAGTTAGTTAAAGGTCCTCAGAGTCCTCCTTTTTGACAGGAGTCTTGAAGGTCATACCCTCCTGAATCGAATGATCATCAAACACACAGGACTCCAGGTGCTTGGTACATAAGACTAACATACCACAAACCTATGCAAACAGAATAGGGAGCCCATCTTGGTGACCATAACAAAACACACTGAGACATAGGAAAATAAAGCAACAAAGGTCTAGAAGCATGACAGTCTTTTTGTTTGGCCTGTTAGTATTTTCTGTTTTGTAGAATGAACATTTATCACATGGAATTTTTTTTTATTTAATGCGTATGAGTGTACTGTCTGCATGTAGGTAGCTGCACCCATGTCTTGCAATGCTGCAGAGATCAGAAGAGGGCGTCGTATTCCCCTGGAACTAGAGTTAAAGACTGTTCTTAGCCACCATATGGGTGTTGGGAAACAAACCTGGGTCCTCTGCAAGAGCAGTCGGTGCTCTTAACTGCTGAGCCACCTCTCCAGCCCCATCACAAGGAATTTTTAAATAAAAGAAAAACTTCATGAAGGGAAAGATTTAAGAATAAACCTGGTGTTGAAATTTGACAAATTAGATTTTGGCGCAATACAGCTTGTTAAATTCTTGGAAATTTGTTGTAGAATGTCCTTGGAGCCTTGATCACCTTCCTTTCATTTCCTGCTCTTCCCTTCAAAATGTACAAGCAATTTTATACATGTACCAGTGCCTTTTGCAACTCTTCTGATTAATTCGTTATATAAAATCTCCCCCAAACCCATGTGTAATGTGATGTGTGTGAAGGCCTGATAAACATAAGAGTGTGTAAATCATCATGTAGTACTGGCAAGGATCACCCATTTCCTTGGATATGGAGTTTTACATTTAAAGAAAAGTGCTCTTTACATCACAATTAATTCAGCATTTGAAAAAGTTCTGAAAAGTAAACTTTCTGCTCAAGTCATCAGATCTGCTAGATTAGCAGTTGGCTTTGAGAAATGATAGTTTAACTGCACACAAATGAGGAATCCGGCAAAAGCTCTTAGTGTTTTCTCTTTCTATTTTACTAATGAAATTTTTTGGTCTTTTTGAGACAGGGTCTGCCTGTAGGCCCAGCTGACCTGAAACTCACTATGTAAACCAGTCTGGCCTCAGTCTTACAGAGATCCACCTTCCTCCACCTCCAGAATTGGGTGCCATTTTAATAGAAAGAAAAAGTATAATGCAAAAGTACCCTTCAACTATGCCTAGTGTTTGGCTTCTACCAGCCCACCCCAAAGAGTGCATAGCTCACAAAAACTACAGCTTCATAATGTCCATACATTTTCAAGTAAATTCTCTTCTAACCACTCTAGATGTAGAGATGATATTATCAGTAGAGGTGTGTGTGTGTGTGTGTGTGTGTGTGTGTGTGTGTGTGTAGCTTCCTTTCAATGGAGGCAAAAATGAAAAGTAGATGTGACACCTGTTTCTTTGGGTCCTGCCACCTCCACTCCACAATTACCTTTGCCCTGTCTTCTAGCCCTAAGCATAGAAACCAAGGACTATGATCAATAGCAACCACTGTGCTCCAAAGAAGCCCAATATCATTTAAAAATCAATAAAACAGGGCTTGAGAGATACCTCAGCAGTTAAGAGCATTGGCTGCTCTTGCAGAGAACCTGGGTTCATTTCCAGTACCTACATGGTGTCTAACAGCCATTCATAACTCCAGTTCCAGGGGGATCCAACGCCTGTTTCTGACCTCTATGGGCATTGCATAAAATGGGTACACTTACATGCAGGTAATACACTGATACACATAATAATTAAAATAATAAATAAAATATTAAAGCAATAAATAAAAATAAAAAGCAATAAGGCAATATCTAGAGCCATAAGTATGAAAGACTTTATTATATATAATGAGCAAGATTTCTAGACTATCTGCCTGCAAGTCAAGCAATGCCCTTGAGGAAACTTTAAATATTAATAGTCTCCAGACCTATGTACATAAAATTAAAAGCTCCTCTTCTTTTTAAGAAATACTTTATTATCTTTATTTTTATGAATATGGGTTCATTGTCTGCACATATAGATGTGCAGCTGTGTCCTGTTATGCCTGGGGAGGTCAGAAAAGGACATCAGATCCCCTGAAACTGCAGTTAGAATGATTGATAGCCACCATGTGGGTGCTGGGAATCGAACCTGGATCCTCTGCAAGAGCAGCCAGTTCTCTTAACTGCTGAGTCCTCTCTCCAGCCTCAAAGGTGCTTTTCTTAATTTCCAGCAATGGTCTTTATCAGGAGAGAAGATAGATGGGATTGATGGTGATTTATCCAAGCCTAGGCTGTGTTTCTTCATCTCTTTTTCTATCCCCTCCCTGCTATAGTGGGCTCAGCACACTCCTGGGCTAGGGGGAAGTACCTGCTACTGATAGGCTGCATTTGTTTGGCAGCTGCTTCCATCCAGAGAAAGCAATGTCTATGTGGGTGCTTCCTGTTTCAGGGTGATAAAAGGATGCAAATATTTTCTTTTTAATGCATGGTCCTGGCATAGTCAGAGGAAATATGTGTGCCAGTGCCTCAGAGCTGTAACCTTTTGCCTACAGCTTGAGAGTTCCAATTAAGGACCAATACTTCGACTCTACAGAGTCTAAGGTGAGTAAAGTTCATTATCTTCAGACCATCAAACAAAGGGCAAATCTTAGTTATTGGGCATCTAATTGCAAATAATGGTGCAGTTTCACAAAGCAAAGAGAATGTGATGTTTATCTCTATGGCCCACTGCTTAATATTATTTCTTCATGAGCCCTTAGATCAGACTGAGGCCAACAATGACTGTTGTAGTAGAATCAGAGAATTGATGCATTTATCTTTTTCAAAAATTCCTGAAGCTTTAATGTTTTGCATAATTTACTACAAAACAGCAGGAGCACTACTGTTTTGATGACATTTCTGTTGCATTCTCATTTATCTTCCTTTTACTTGGCCTCCAGCATTCATGTTAATTTAAAATTTTCTGAAATGTTATTTGCACTGGTATCTTTTATGTTAGAATCCCTGGTCATGATCAGGGGCTGTGACTGTCCCTTACAATGATACCAGTGTTTCAGAGTGATTTGGATAATTTGGGCAAACCATTGGCTACAGGCTTGGAGGGAAATTTCAGTTGATTAGTTAGTATGGTGAGCTTTCTGGAGTGCAATTTTTAAAGTTATATTATATCCTGTTCAGCTCAACAAACATGTACAATGTTTAAATCATAAAGAGAATTTGAATGAGGTGGTCTGGAGAACAGTAGAAAGATGGTGAGTTTATAAGAGTGGGACATGAGTTAGTGAATGCAAAAATGTTTTGTAGATTCCACATGCTTGCAAAACTCAGAACAAAGGCAGTTGAAGGAAACTATAAAGGTGTCTTCAGGTTACTCTATAATCCTAAATAAGCCTTATTTTTAGAAGTTGGCATTTATATTCTCTAAGAAAAAGAAGTTGTTGGGTTAGAAATAGAAAGGCTAAATTAAGCAAGGTGCAGTGGTGAATGCCTTTAATCCCAGCACTGGGGAGGCAGAGATAGGTGGATCTCTGTGAGACTGAAGCCAGCCTGGTCTACGTAGTGAGTGCAAGACCAGCTGGGGCTACAGAGAGACCTTATCTCAAAAAGATGAAAGGAAGAAAGGAAGGGAGGAAAGAAGGGAGGAAGGAAGGAAGGAAGATAGAAAAAGAAAAAGGAAGGCTGAAAACAGAATCTAGCTATCTAGTTACATGCTGCTGTCATTTAAATCATTTCAATTGATTTAGGACGATAATATGGATACAAAATCCATCCTAGAAGAACTTCTTCTCAAAAGATCACAACAAAAGAAGAAAATGTCACCAAATAATTACAAAGAACGTCTTTTTGTTTTGACCAAAACAAGCCTTTCCTACTATGAATATGACAAGATGGTAAGACTCTGTTTACTTCATTGTTTTGTGTTATTTGCTATTTTCTCCAAGTCTTCACAAAGTGTTGGATGACAAAGAAGGCTTATTAGTTTATATAGGAAAGATCAGCTTCTACCTACTTACTACGCTGTCTGTCCTCAACCAAAGTACAATGAAATCAAAATAAAAGTTGAAAACTGTTAATATATTATGATATATCTTTGGAATAATGGTTCCCAACTGAAGACATTTTTGTTCCGTGGAAGACATTGGACAATGATTGGTGATATTTTCAACTGTCACAACTAGTTACGGGGTAGATGGGTAAGCGCTACTGGCTTGCAGTGAGCAGAGACAAGGGATGTTACTAAATACCCTACAGTGCACTGGTCACACTGCACAGCTAATGGTGTCCAGCCCCAAATGTTAATAATAGTGCTGAAGATCACAAATGCTGTGGTAAAATGATATTAGAAATGATGGCATTTCTACACAGTTCATAACATTATCATAGGAGAAATACCGAAAAACTGTTGTAAATCTGAAACAAGGTAAAAATGCTTCATGAAGTTAAGTCTTGATTCTTCTGTTAACCAAATGGCAGGTGATTTGAAGCATAATTATCAAACAAGATTGTTAACTATCACTCAATGGCTTGCTTCCACAGAAGCTTATGTGTCCATACTTTAGAAATATATTCATTTTTATTGGTTTGTGATAGCTATGAAGGGAGCATGATCTTCCATTGGCTCTGAATCCTTCTGCCTGTTTCCCAAACATTAACTTTAACTGTACCCTTTTCCCAGTTAACCATGGGGCATCCACATAAAATATCTTCTGTTTTGCTTTTGAATTCAGAAAAGGGGCAGCAGAAAAGGATCAATTGAGATCAAGAAAATCAGATGTGTGGAAAAAGTGAATCTTGAGGAGCAGACGCCTGTGGAGAGACAGTACCCATTTCAGGTAAAAGGAAGGACAGCATTACACTAGGTTAGATGATTCTTTCTTAATATTTTCCTACCATTAACTCGGTATGCCTCAGACAAAAAGGACATTGCAAAATGATCCCTTGAGACAATGATTGCATTTGTTAATAGTCCCAAATGGGATCTGGGCAGTTTGTCAAGACTCTGCCCATCAATTTGCCTCCCATGGAAGGAGCGGAAGCTACAGTGGTCTGACCTGTTTAAAGTCTAACCATCTCTTTTATTGAACATTGTGTAATGTCTCTGTTGTGTCACAGAAAAGTAAAAAGCTATATAGAATTACATACCAACCCTGCCCGAAGGCATCTCATGGAGGTGGCAAAGTAGACCAATTAACAGACCATTGTAATACAGTCAAAGTGTTAAGATGGAGGTCGGCACAGTCTATTGCATCCTTCCTCACTCCTAGATGCCAGGAAAAGGTTCTATTGGAGGTGACACTAAGGTTGGGAATGACGAATACAGTTTTACCTAGCAAAAACAGAGCAGACAACAGGACAAAATAAACTGCAACTGCCAAGACACTAATGGAAGCACTATGAGAGAATGAAAGAGACGAACCCACAGAGGCAGGCAGGCCTGGGCTATGAAGGGGTCTGCACATCATGTGAAGGAACTTTAATTTTACACTAAAGAATTTTTGTTTTATTGTTTACATTGTGCATGTGTGTGTGTGTGTGTGTGTGTGTGTGTGTTTGTGTGTACACTCATAGATGTCATGGCATAATTGTGGAGATCAGATGATAACTTGTTTGGAGTTGGTTTTCTCCTTCTACCATGTAGGTTCCAAGGATGGAACTCAGTTCATCAATTTGATGGCAATCATCCTTCTGTTCTGAGCCACCTTATTGGCCCCGTATCCCCATGCTAGGGAGGGTACTCCTACAATGTCTTTGGGAAGTGGCTTGAGCTAACTTATACCCTGCTTGTTTTTTGTTTGTTTTTAATTATTTATTATTTTTTAATTTTCTCTGTGTGGGTGTAATGTCTGCATTACACAACTACACCCATGTTGTGTGCTGCCCGCAGAGGTCACAAGAGGATGTCTGATCCCCTCGAATTGGAGTTAGGATGGTTGTTTGATGCCATGTGGGTGAGAGGAGCTGTTGCTCTTAACCACCGAACCCTCTCTCCAGCCCCCATGCTCTGCCTTTATTATATGGTAGCGACTTACTTTCTTATCTTAAAAGCACACGCTTTATCTTTCAAGTGTCTAGTAGTTTTCAGGGCAAAAAAAAAGCATACAACAATCCAGGATATCTACAACTCAGACTTCCTACTACAAAAATATCACCCAGTCTGGAGAAACCAGGAGAGACGGTGTCCACGGAAGAGACTACAAACACATCACAGAGGCTGAGACTACTCAAAGACAAAGGTTTTCCAGCCCATTTCGCAGCCCATGACTTATATCTGTATTGCCATAAAGACATTTTCAATTTGTCTCTGAGTAGATATGCTCATTGGTTAGAAAAAAATGTATTCTCATATATAAATAGGAGTGAAATACTAAAGAAGGATGAGCCCAGCTACCAGTAGGCCTTTCATAAGTGATATGCATTGTCAGTTGTAGAATAAACTAGATCTAGAATGAACATTGTAATTTTTGAAAGTGTGTGTGTGTGTATGTGTTCGTGTGTATGTGCATATGTTTGTATTGTATATGCCCCTAGAGGCATATCATATGACCTGCTATATCACTATTCGCCTTATTCTCTTGTGACAGTCTCTCACTGAGCCTGGAGCTAGGCTGCCAGAGAATAAGCCCCAAGTGATCTTCTTGTCTCTGTCCCTCACAGCATTAAGGTTCCAGGCTTGTGCAACAGGCATGGCCTGTTTTTCTGACCCACTGGGCCATCTCTCCAGCTCCATATTAAAACATTTAAGCAAGTGTCATAATTGACAGGAAAAAACTTATTGTGGGGATCCCAGGCATACCATATGATGTAGCAGACTGGCATAACAAGGGGACATGTTTTTCCTCAATATAAACACAAACTAAAATGACCCACATGTGGGAAAGTTGACAGGTGTGGCTTAGCAGAGTAAAGGACAGTCCATTCTGGGATTTTTTTTTTAATTTTTAATGTGTATGAGTGTACTGTCTACATGTAGGTTGGCGCACCTGTGTCATACAATGCTGCGGAGGTCAGAAGAGGGCGTTGGATTCCCCTGGAACTGGAGTTAAAGATGGTTCTTAGCTGCCATGTGGGTGCTGGGAATAAAACCCGGGTCCTCTGCAAGAAAAGTCAGTGCTCTTAACTGCTGAGCCATTTATTCAGCCCCTCTGGAAATATTTTTAAGAATACAGAAGTTAAAGATTTTTTAATTGGTTGTAGAAAGAACCATTCATTGCTTAGGTTGATGAACCATAGCATTCTTAAGAAACATGTTGTATCTAACATATTATGATTCTTCCTGGTCCAGGGCATCCCTAAGGAAGCTTGAATGTTCAGCACTGTCAGATGCTTTATTGTTGTGATTTTCCAAAGTGTTGAAGTGTAGGAGATAAAACAAATTGGCATGTAAAATATTGAAAAAAAAAAAAACAGGAATCTTGGTTTCATAGAATTCCAAAGCTAGTCATATAATAGTTCTTAATCAAATTCAGACCATCTCCCCATCCACACCTCCATAAGCCCTCTTCAATGGATACCATGCATTCTGTCATATATGTTAAGTCCTGTCCTGTCCAGCATTTGTACCCAGATGTCCTTCCAGTGCAAGTTCATCCACTGGAGTCTCGTCAGTTTGTCTAGAGATCTTGAAGATCTACTCCACCTCACCCAAGAGTAACCAGGTGTCAATAGTTCCTAGGCTAAGATTAGGGCCTGCTGCCCATTTCCCTCATTCTACTTTGGGGTTTTGTCTGATTGAGGTGGCATGGGTCTTGTGGATGTTGTCACCATTGCTGCAATTTCAACAGAAAATGTTTCTTTTTGATAGCATAAAAATTTCCTGGTGCCTCAGACTGAACTATGGGACATTTATATCAAAATATATTACAATTTCCTGTTTTCCAGATTGTTTATAAAGATGGGCTTCTCTATGTCTATGCATCAAATGAAGAGAGCCGAAGTCAGTGGTTGAAAGCACTGCAAAAAGGTAACAATGTTATCGAAAGCAGTCATGGATTGAAATATAATATAATATAATATAATATGGCTTAAAAAAGACTTAAAGCCAAAAAACAATCTCTTTATTTTCCTACCAAGTTCAAGCCAAACAGAGCAGTTCATGGTTGGTCTGTGTTCTCATTCTATAAACAGAAAGCCCAGTGATCACATTTCTTTCCCCGACTTAGCACAAAACTGGCTATTTGGGGCTGGAGAGATGGCTCAGCAGTTAAGAGTACTGACTGCTCTTGCAGAGGACCGGAGTTCAATTCCCAGCACCCACATGGTGGCTGAGAACCATCTTTAACTCCACTTCCAGGGGAATCCAACACCCTCTTCTGACCTCCACAGCATTGCAAGACACTGGTGCACCTACTTACATGCAGACAGTACACTCATACGCATAAAATAATAATAATAATAATTAATCATCATCATCATCATCCTCATCATCTGGCTATTGTGTCTTCTCTGCAGCTCTAGGTCACCCAGGCCACCTGTGCGTTTCTCACTGTGCTTGTCTCTACCATAGGATTGAGTCAAGTGCTGATACTAAGCACTTACCATTTGGCAGCTGTTTATTTGTTTGTTTGTTTGTTTTGGTCATTTTGAGACAGGGTCTCCTTGTAGCTCCGGCTGTCCTGGAACTCGCTATGTAGACCAGACTGGCCTTGAACTCGCAGAGATCCACCTGCCTCTGCCTCTCAAGTGCCAGGATTAAAGGTGTGTGCCACCATGCCTGGCTTGGCAGCTATTTTTAAAGTAGTTGTAAAGCATTTTGCTAGATAATCCTCTTGATAACTCTCTGGAAACAGGTAATATTCTTCATTTTACAGACAAGTTTAAAAAAAAATTTGGTTTTGATTTTTAAATTTATTTTTTATCATTTTTTTGGGTATGAATGTTGTCCCTGTTTGTAATTGTAACATGTATATGCAATGCCTGTGGAAGTCAGAAGTGGGGATTGGATCCCCTGGAACTGGAGCACCATGGGGTGCTGGGAACCAAACCCAGGTCCTCTGCAAGAATAACTAGTGCTCTTAACTATTGATTCATCCTTTCAACCCTCGTACAATTTATTTAAAGACAGTCAATTGCAGCAAACTTGGTTACTGAGAGTTTGAAAATTCAATTACCCAAATCCAACTTTTTTTTTTTTTTTTTGGTCTTTTTGAGACAGGGTCTCCCTGCAGCTCTGGCTGTCCTGGAACTCACTCTGTAGACCAGGCTGGCCTCAAACTCACAGAGATCCGTGTGCCTCTGCCTCCCAACTTTTTAAATCATATGTTGATCAGCATTAGGCAAATCTGAGGATTTAATGAAGATTTTATTCAGTGATTTTTGGTTGTCATAGTAACAACCCTTGGTAGGAGGAAGAGAATTATTGTTATTAATTTGCACCATGATGTTTCTGTCTGCAATCATTTTATTTTAAAAAAGTAGGTATTGGTGCTGGATGTGGTAGTGTACACTTTTTTTTTTTTTTTTTTTGTTCTTTTCAAGACAGGGTCTCCCTGTAGCCCCAGCTGTCCTGGAACTCCCTCTGTAGACCAGGATGGCCTTGAACTCAAAAAGATCTGCCTGCTTCTGCCTCCTGAGTGTTAGGATTAAAGGCATGCCCCACCACGCCCGGCAGTAGTGCACACTTTTAATCCCAGCACTTGGGAGGCAGAGGCATGTAAATCTCTGTGAGTTTGAGGCCAGTCTGGTCTACATAGTGACATAGTGAGTTCCAGGCCAAGAGGGCCTACAGAGAGACACTAACTCAAAAAGACAAAAAGTCAATAAATAAAAAATGAAATAAAATATATAAAAGAGGGTAATGGTGTAAGGAAAATATGCAATTCAAATCAGTGGCTCTAGGAGTGTAGTTTCAATTATTACCATACTAGAAAGACAATTTTTTACATTAAATTTTAGATTACTGCTGAATCTCATTACCTTTCAAACTGCACACACCTAATACACATTGATGTGAATATATCCTTTTCCACACCTAGGCCTTCATTTCCCCTTTATGTGAAAGGGAACCTATTTTATAGGATGGTGAGGTGATCCCTTGAGGAGAGAACCCAGCATCATCCCAAAGAAGTGAGAAAGGCCTCTGTGTCAGAGTCAAGCAAGTCTGTTTGATGTGTCATCTAAAACCCATGTAACATATCCGGGTCTAAGTTTCCTGACTTGTAAAATGGGGAGCATGTTTATTTTGTCCTATAGCCATGCACGTGTTACATTTTTGGAGAGGGGGAAAAAGGAAGGAATTTAAAGTTAAGAAATAAGAACCCTAAAAGGAGCTTCTACCACCTAATGAATAGAGCTGGAAGATTTTGTTTCCTGAGCCCAGCTGGAATGTATCAGATGCCAAGGCCTGGTGTCCTTGGATAATTTGAAAACCTTGTTTTCATTTTTGGCCTTGAGAAAACCCCTTTTCCATAAACAGACTGCCTCAATTCTGAGAGTGACCATTTGATAAGGTTTTAGCAATGCCAGCGTGCCAATTTAGGGCCAGTAAGCCATTTCAAGAGATTTATGACTCTATGGACTCCTTAATGAAGTTTATGGCTCTTCTGCTATTCACATGAGTCACACGCATATACATATATAAACATGTATGTATGTGTATATGTTGTGGGTATAATGGCGCTTTAAGTTTTTACTTACCATTCAGTCACTTGGGAAGAAACTTTCTAGGGTTCAGAGCTCTTGTTTAGGCCCCATGTCTCCATTTGTGGGTCCCTTTGGGATTATACATGCTATACAGGCTTTGGGGACAGGGGTTACACATGTGCCTAGAAAAGGGGAACAAAGGGAGAAGCAAAATGCATCTCTTTGTCTCTCACAAGACAGTGGAGTTCTCATTCCCAGGGCTGCCGTGTTCATGCTGAATAGTATCTATGTGGGGGCAATCCTCTGTGCTGGAGCTAAAAAGATGTGAAGCAGTCACTGAAATAAATTTATTTTTGTTCTCTGCCCCATAGGGAGTTGGAGATAAACAGATCAGAGACAGTACAGCCATTTGAGGAAGTCAGTGAGGACACAGGATCCTTCTAGCTTCCTGCTTTCCCACCTTTACAGGATACTGTAGGGGTTCTGAGCTTTTCAGGAAGCTATTCTGAAATTTTTTGCTCTTCTCACATCTTCCAGAATTATAACTTATATCTCTATGTACAATGGCATTGTAAGAAAGCATCCCTCCCAACCCCCACCACCAACCTGTATCCTGGGAGGTAGGGAGAGGAGGTAGGAAAGATGGTTATCAATTTGGCGAAATAACCTGCTCTAGAAACATAAAGGTATCTCACTTAAATCTTTCTTCTTCTGTGTTTTACCTCCTTCATTTTCAAGTCTATTATTTACCAAGGAATTATAAGCTGGCATAGACAATAGAAGCTAAGAACTTTCTAGAGTAAGCTCTACTTACTTATAAGGTTTAGACTGATTCAACGGGTGACTTAATGAATGGCACCTACCACAGTTCAGAACTCAATTAACAAGGTGTGTAGACACATCTCTGAGAGGGGTTTGGCAGAAAAGCAAGCATCTATGTATTAGAATGCTTCGAAAAAGCTTGGGCTGAATCTCAGGTTGGCTAAATACTAGACTTAGGAACTTCAACAACTTGCACCATCTAAGTTTACTTAATTTTATGATAGCCATAGTAGCAATGTCAGCCAATCCTCAGGGTTGGTGAGTGGACTAAATTGGATGATCCTGTGAGGGAAAATCCATAATATACAAGTTTTCTTGAGTGTCATCGTTAAGTACTGGGAATGTTGCATTGCGGACTTTGGCACTTGTTTGGAGAATTAGTTACCCAAGAACTTGAATCTTTGTACTAAAAACATTAGAATTCTTTATATATGAACACAAGAACAGAGACAAGAAAGTCCACAACAGGCCAGGCGTGGTGGTGTACACCTTTAATCTTAGCACTTGGGAGGCAGAGGCAGGCAGATCTCTGTGAGTTCAAGGCCAGCCTGGTCTACAGAATGAATTACAGGCCCGCTGGTGCTACAGGGAAACCCTGTCTCAAAAAGACCAAAANTTCATTCTAATTTTTTTATTTATTATTTTTTATGTGTATGAGTGTACTGTCTGCATGCAGGTTGGTGCACCTGTGTCATGCAATGCTGTGGACGTCAGAAGAGGGCATCGGATTCCCCTGGAACTGGAGTTAAAGACAGTTCTCAGCTGCCATGTGGGTGCTGGGAATCGAACCTGGGTCCTCTGCAAGATCAGTCGGTGCTGTCAACTGCTGAACCATCTCTCCAGCCCCAATTCATTCTACTTCTGTGATTTGTGTAACAATTTCCCTTTGATGCTCCCTAGTTAAGTTTTTTTAATGCCAACATTCTCTCTCTCTCTCTCTCTCTCTCTCTCTCTCTCTCTCTCTCTCTGTATGTGTGTTGGACACAGCCTCACTATGTTGCTCTATATGATCTCTAACTCACAGAAATCTGCCTGCCTCTGCCTGCTGAGTGCTGGGATTAAAGGTGTACACTACTACACCCAACCTAATACCAGCATTTGCAACTAAACTGAACTTAGTTGTACAAATAAATGGCATTGCTAAAGTCCAATATTCATTGAACAACTATTTGAGGCCAAAGATTTACACACAGTATCTTATACACACTTAAGAATACAGCCAAGTTTTATTATTCCTGGAGTTGAGGTTATAAAGGGGGAACAAGACTCTCCTGGAATCAAAGTTAGGAATCCTCTAAATAAACATAAAACCAAGAGGGAAGAGTTAAAGTCAAGCATAAAACCAGCCTTCCCCACATAGAGATGATTCTTTAACTATTCTCTACTAAGAACTTGGAGGTTTCTCTGCTGTATTTCAAAAGATGGAAGCACACTGAAGGATATTTGGGGACACAAACTTGGCTTGATAGGTCTTAACATATATGACAAAGTACATGAAATACAGAGGAGGGGTGATAAGAGGGGTGTAGGTAAAGGAGGGGTTCAAAATATGATCAAAATATTGTATGAAATTCACAAAAATTCAATAAAAATTTCAAAATAAAAACTATTAGTAAGCACATGCTGTTAAGAAATGCTCTTTTTACTAAGATGTAGTTTATCAATCAGCTTACATTCGCCACACACACACACACACATACGCACACACACACACACACAAAACCCAAACAAACAAACAAACAAACAAACAAAAACATGTGCTGTAACCCATTCATGACCTTAATGGAAAACTGTCCGTCGTTATGTTCTAATTAAACATTTTTTGTTTTTCTTTTGTGTTTTATTAACTTCTGAATGAAAGATATATCCTTTGGGAGACATTAACTCTTGCCTTTGTTGCTGGTGAAATGCGTTTTCATTGTTCAGAGACGACAGTATTTCTTGACTGTGTTCCTTTTCTGGGGCCAATGCCTACTCATGTTTTCTTTCCTTCCTGCCTGCTCCTCAGAGATAAGGGGCAACCCCCACCTGCTGATCAAGTACCACAGTGGGTTCTTTGTGGATGGCAAGTTCCTATGCTGCCAGCAGAGTTGCAAAGCGGCCCCAGGATGCACCCTCTGGGAAGCATGTATGTGAAACCTTTTGTTGGACTGAACCCTGGGTTGATGGGTTTCCCATTAAAGCAAGCCCGCCCAGTGCCAGATCATGTTTCCAGGAAACAAAATATGGCATATTGATTGGTGTCATAACAATCCAGACTTGTGGATGCTATGTTGAAAATAGTCTAAATCTAATGTCAATTGAATTGTGTTACCTAAAATACCAATATTAATATATGCCTTTCTATCATTTTATGAAAACAGTTTTGAGAATTGACAGGCGGGGCGTGATGGCGCACGCCTTTAATCCTAGCACTTGGGAGGCAGAGGCAGGCGGATCTCTGTGAGTTCAAGGCCAGCCTGGTCTATAGAGCGAGTTCCAGGATAGCTGGGGCTACAGGCTACAGGAAGAACCTGTCTCAAGAAGACCAAAAAAAAATCAGGATAAAAATGTTTCCATAAAGAATATGTTTTGTTTCATTTGTTTGTTTGTTTGTTTTTAGCCAGGAGGATGGGGCAGATAACCATTAATTAAATTAATGGTCAGGAGTGCCTAGCTTTGGATTCTTCTTCTATCCAGTGTGACCTTACTCAAGTTCCTGGACCTCTGAGAACCTGTTCTTTTGGTGTAAAGTGTAGCTAACAAGATGTATTGCTGTCGAACTGTAGACAGGANTGGCGGCTAAGAACCGTCTGTAACTCCAATTCCAGGAGAACTCCAGTTCCAGGGGAATCCGAGACCCTCTTCTGACCTCCGCGGCATTGCATGACATGGGCGCACAGACCTACATGCAGACAGCAGACAGTACATTCATACACATACAAAAAATAAATAAAATTAAAAAAGAAAAAAGAAAGAAAATTGAAAATATGTATCAAGTAATAACCCATTAATCCCTCCTATAATTCTTCTAGTTTAGGACAAATTCCTTAGAGGTAGAATGTGGTGAACATATCACCATAGATTAAACAGCTAGTTTTCCCACTTGATTAGAAAATTAAAGGCAACATGGTAGTATACAGCTGTAATCTCAGCACTCAGGAAACTGAGGCAGGAGGATCATAGTTTGAAACTAGACTGAACTACATAGAAAATTTAAGCATAATGCTCATACTGAGACCTTCTATCAATAATAATAATAATGACATTCATAATAACATAGGCTGGAAAGATGACTCACCAGTTAAGAGCACTGAGTGTTCTTGCGAGAAGATCTGGGTTCGATTCCCAGCACCCATTGGTGGTTAACAACTATCTATAACTCCAGTTTCGGGGGATCCAACACTCTCTTCTGACCTCTGCAGTCATTGCACAACACAGCACAGGTGCACTTACATGCCAGCAATACATTCATACACATAACATAAAATAACAGCAATAAATAAAATATTTTTTTAAAAACACCTACAAAAAACTCCCAGCTATCTTATTACAAAATAACACAAAAAATCATGAAGCTGATCCACATTTTTCATAAGTGACCATTTTAATTATCATATATACCAAAATGATGATGGCTATTATGAAAATATCTATTTACAATGATTTGCTATGCTGTAAAGGTGTGCTATTTTTAATAACATCAAAGACTGGTTTTCTTTAAATGCAATATTCTTGATTAGCTTTTTAGAGAACTCCTTTTGATGACAATTTTACCATTCTTGATTAAAATGACCTAAAGGAATGGATGAGATCAGCTACATGATAGCATATCATGAACTAGAAAACATGCAAATATGGAAAATATTCAAATTCAGCTTGTAACCATTTTGGATAAGTCAGAATCACATAATACTGCTAATTTTATAAAAAATAAAGTCAATGAATAATTATTGTGTTTTTCACATCAATTAAATTACAAAATAATTATTTCTCAATCCCATTTACATAGAATTGCTCTCTATACTACTACTATGTGTAGGGCTGAGGAGCTTTCTTTATACTAATAATTGTTGTCCTCGATGTGTCTGTCTGGCCTGGCATTATTATATAGTCAGATTAAGACTCTGATGTTGCCCTAACTCCCTGAGAAGGAGAAGGGAAAATGCCAAAGTTTGACTTGGAATCAAGTTCCTAGTCTGCATCTTTATGGCACTAACCTATGTCCATTTGTGGGACTGGGAGTATCAAATCACTACAGAACACAGAGGCATTGCAGCAAGTGAGAAGCTATAATATTGTCTATGTGCCCAAGTATAGTTTTACCTCCTGATTTGTTCTGCTGAACTACTGGGAAGCCCATGGACATAGGTATTAGGAACTGGTGTGGTGTCTTTCTGTTTCTAATTGCCCCCAACCACCCTGATTACAGGATATATGATCTACCAATAGATGTCCATACATCCCAGATTGCTTGACAATGTTTGAGACATTCTCATTTTGTTTCTGGCAATCTGGAATAGTTATTAAAACTGTACCATTTCACTTTTAAAATGTTCTAATTTGGGCAATAAATCATAGGGTCACTCCACTGATAAATAAATAGTGACTTCTTGAAGTCTGGACATCTATTTACACTTGAATGTGGAAAAGGAAATCAGTAATTAACAACAAAAGAAACAGAGAAAGCATGTATTAGGTGTGTTCTGTATCCTTCAGCTATTTGTTGAACTTTAAGAGTTATTGAAATATGATATATATGCCAAAGAGGCATCATACATGGATACTGACCCCTATCATCATATGTACTATGCAGTGAGATTAGATAGCTGAGACTCAAATATAAGGTGGAAATGAAATGTAAATTGTGTATATGATTTAGAGGAACTTGAATGTTTAGCCATTCCAATACAGCAATAATTGATGGTGGAAGAGTGGTATTTGAGTTGAGCATCGCACAAAGATGCTATAGAATCACTCCAGATGGTGAGTCTGAATCAGTTAATCTGGAGTATTGTTCATGTCAGCTAGTTCATTGTTTTAGTTTCTAATGTTAGGTGTTTTCCTTTGTTCAATTTTACTTTTCAGATGCTGATCTGCACATTGCTGTTGGTAATGAGAAACACAGGGCTCCTGCTTTCCCAGACAGGCTGGTAAGTCAGTCTTTTATTAATTTTTAATTAACATACAAAGTAATGAATTTCATTATGACATTGTTGTACATATGCATCATTCTATTTGTTCTAATCCATGCCCTTCCCACACTGCCCTCTTCTCTGGTTCCCTTCCCCAAAGTCCTCCCTTCTGCTTTTATGTCCCATATATTCCATTACTCTCTCTCATCTTCTACTGAAGGTCTCTTCCTCCCTTCCATTTCCTCACTTTATCTTAGGATCTTCTGAAAGAATTGTATTAGCAAACTGCTGAGAGGGCAGATATGAATGGAATTCTATGACAGGAAAGATGTATTGTTACTCCTCTCATAGATGTCCAACTTTCAAGACTTCCATTGGGTCGTCCCTTACATCTTGGCTAGGATTCCCTTCCAGATGGCTTCTAGCTAACTCTTTCCAAAGGTTGTAACCTTTGTATAGGGAAAAAAGCAATGGCTGTGGGCCATTAAAATATATGCATATATGTAGCTTGCAGCATGTTTGCTCTCTCCCACTCTCTTTCCTCCTCCTCCTCCTCCTCCTCCTCCTCCTTCCACTTTTAGGATGTCAGCCTCCTCACATGATAGAATGTTAGGATGTACTTCAAGTGGCTTCCATGTTGCTCTTAAGGAAGTCAACTGAAAGCAAATGAAGCCTATGGAGTCCTTTAAGTACTGATTTTCTTTCTCTTTCTAAATAAAACTTGCACAATTTTTTCTGAAACAAAAAAGAATTCATTTTGTACTAGATTGAATAACAGCCCCCAATTTTATGTCCATAAAGAACTTAAAAATATGACCTTATTTGGAAATATTGGTAGACATAATTTATAACTAAAGGTCAGGATGAGATCATATAGGATGAGAATGGGCCATACAGCTAAAGAAAGATACCCTTCTAACATGATAGTACACAGAGAGAGGCACAGAGGAGAGAGTCCTGTAAAGAACTAGGCAGAAAGCTGAACATAATGGCGCATGTCTTTAATCCCAACTCAGGAGGCAGAGACAGGAAGATCTCTGTGTATTTCAGGCCAGCCTGGTTCAAATAGTGAGTTCCAGGCTAGCTAGGGCTAGATAGTGAGACTGTGTCTCAAACAGATAAGAAAGACCCAGACTGAGACTAAAATTATGATACCACAAGCCAAGTAACATCCAAAGCCAACAAGAGCTAGATGAGGCCAATGATGTATTTCCCTAGAGCCTTCAGAGAGAACATGGCCAGGCTGAAACTGTACTTTGGGACTTTGGTCTCCACAACTGTGAAAGAAGATTTTCTGTTATCTTAACCCACCAAATATGTGGTAATGCGTTATGGCAAAGCTACAAAATTGTTAAGGTGGTTTGGAGTTTTTACTTTGTTTTCAGAAGCATTGCTGTTTGGGTTTGGGTATTTGCTGCATTCTTGAATCTTAAAACTTACAGGCCTTGTGCTGATGATGTTGTTCAGCAGTAGAATGCGCAGGGCCCTGGGTTCAACCACTAACACAAAAAAATAAAGACTGTGACCCTAACAACAATGTCTAAAATAGACAAAATTACAAAGACAAATGGCCAGTTAGCATTGCCTGAGACCAGAGTGGGAAGTGGAGATCGACTGCAGAAGACAGAAGGGATTTTATACGAGTGAAAGAAAGGTGCCTAGGCTTGATTGTAATGATGGGTGTAAAACTAGACACATTTGTTAACAGTCACTAAATTCTATATCGAAAAAGCTCAAATTACCATTAGAGTTCATTTTAAACAAATCTAAGAGCAGAGGGTAAATTAAGAGCTATAATCCACTAAATCTCATTTCTTGCAAGGAATTATTTAAGGAGTCTGTTAGAAATCATCAGGCAAATGAATGATCAAGAGTTCTAAGGCCCTTTTCCAAAAGTGTTTTTATTTACATTTTGGGAATAATTTCATACTGTGGTAGAAAATTCCTTCCCTGGATAAATGCACTAGTGGTGCAGCACCCCACCTCTGCCTCCTGCTCCCAAGGTCCCAAAGACAAACTGAGGAAAAGAGTCTCCAAAACTACAGTTTAGGGAGACTAGCAGGGTTAATGGTCTTGCTCACAGAGCGAATGGATGAAGGGGGTCACTTACAAGGTTTTTGGCACTCTCTCTCATGTTCATGTTGGGAAAGAACCCTTGCGATCTCTGAACAAGATGGCAATGGTGGGAGAGATATACCCACCCCCATTGCATCACTGGCCTTTATGCTCTTAGTCCCTCTCACTCATACAGCTAAGGTGAGCTGGCTCATTGGGAGTGGTCACTGGATCCCTGTACCCACCTTTCTTCTCAAAAGGACAACACATCAAGTTTATGATCTTGGGTACTTCGTTTGACATTAGTTGATGTCAATTTTTCTTTTGGAAGAACATCCATAACACACACACACACACACACACATATATATATATATATATAACTTTTATTATATCCACCAATTACTCTCCCCCTTCAATTTCTCCTGTACCTTGCTCCTACCATATCCCCCCACTTCCTGTCCTCTTCTTAAAACGCACAAAATTCAATTTGTGTTGCATATATACTCATGGGTGTGGGGACACTCATGGAACCAACCAGAGGCCAAAGCTCTAAAGAAAACTGATCCTTTTTTCCCTCAGCAGCCATCAATTGACAATAGCTCCTGAGACAGGGTAGGTGATCCTGAGCCCCTCCTACCCCCATTGTGGAATGTTGACTATCTTGATCTTGTGCGGGTCTTGTGCAGGTAACCACAGCTGCTGTGAGCTCATGAGGGCAGCAATCCTGTCATGTCTGGAAGGCACTGCTTTGCAGCAGTCTTCCCCATCTTGCAGCTCTTCAAATCTTTCTGCCCACTCTTTCACAATGTTCACTGAGCCTAAGGATGGTTTGGAGTATATGCTGCTTACATGAACTGGGGACATACAAGGAATGTCATGTTTGTTTGCCCATTCTAGCTTCTGAAGGCAGCCATTTTCAGAGGTTCAGTAGAAGGGTAGCAGCTTCTCTTCTGTCTGCCTATGATACATTGCCAGATCTCTTCCTTAATCCCTGACTCATCAAAAGGACCATTGTGATTATACCAGGCTCATCTCTGTACCTGAGAATAATTTTCCGATCTCAAATCCCTAACTTAACCAAAATCTGCAAATTCCCCTTTACCATGAAAGTTATTCATATGAACATTTGGGAAGGCAATTTCCCAGCCTACTATAATCATGATACGTTTTCTATTTATCATGTTGATAGCCATTTTGGTAGTTTCCAACTTTTCTTTATATTTTGTTATTTTTATTTTATGTGTATAAGTGTATTGCTTGCATATAGGTAGGTAAACTGGTGCAATATCCACAGAGGTCAGAAGAGGGCATTGGGTTTCTCTTGGAACTGGAGTTAGAATAGTTGTTAGTCACCATGTGGTTGCTGGGAAATGAACTGGGGTCCTCTGTAAGAGCCACCAGTGGTCTTAATCACTGACCCATCTCTCTAGGCCCAGTAGTTTCCAACTTTTTATCTAATTCAAATGATTCTATGTTGGATATTGTTTTACACAGCTTTGGGATTCACTGTTGGATAGCTATGCATGTAATTACTGGGCTTTAAGGAGTGTATACACTCACTTTTTGTACATTCTGCCAATGAGATTCTAAATAACACAAGTATGAGTTTCAGTTGTATATCTTTGGTGTTGTTTCTTTCCCTCCTTCTGTTTCCCTTTTACCTTTCTTCTTTTCCTCTCTCTCTCTCTCTCTCTCTCTCTCTCTCTCTTCCTTTCTTTCTCTTTCTCTTCTATTGTTCCTGTTTTGTAGGAACTGTTATACTTTGGTTATTTATTCCCAGGTCATGAAAATGTACCTTATTGTTATATGTCAAATCTTTTATCTTCCAAAGCTCAAGATTCCTCGAGCAGTTCCTATGCTCAAAATGGATCCACCATCCTCGAGTCCTATTCTACCCAAAAATGACAGTGACACAAAAAAAAGCTATGGTACCCAGCCAACCATCAATGTGCCATACATTCCAAGGGAAGACTGCCCTGACTGGTGGCAGGTTAGAAAACTGAAAAGGTAAACCTAAGTATCTCAGCTGACTGCCCAGCATGTAGAATAGACATTGCTTTACTATCTTGGACATCACCTTCAAAGCTGGTAGTGCAGGCCTTAGCTAGCTAGGGCGGGCTTCTCAGTAAATATTCAGTACTTGATCTAGAAGAGTGGGGAAACAAGTGTCAATTCTGGAGCTGAGTAGCATAGACTTTCTATTTTGATTATCATATCTAATGTTCCAAATAATAGCTTCAGCATTTTGTTCCTTCCCCTTCTTACTCACATTTCCCCCAAATAACTGTGCTTTCCAAAACACAAAACCTATAGAATGTCTCCTTTTTATGAAACAGTTTTGAGTGGGCTTACTTGATTAGACTTTTCAATCTTTTCAACCTAATGAGTATATCCAAGTCTAAAATTAAAGGTAGTACATGATGTGTCTGAATCTCTGGGGTCTGACATACACTTGATGGTCAGTAAATATTTTTTCACTATTTATTTTATTATTTATGTGTATGTGTGAGAGAGAGTATATGCTACATGTGTGAGAGTGGCCACAGAGGCAGATAGGATCAGACGATCCATGAGATTTTAGCTGTACAACACCACCATGACAATCACTGTTTCCTCCTCATTATTTGAAAGTTAGTTATGTATTTTCACCACACACAGGCTATTATTGTGAACCAGCAGACATGGGTTCTGGTAACTGAACTCAGGTCCTCTGGAGGAACAGCAAGCACTCTTAACTGCTGAGCCATGTCTCCAGCTCCATCAGTAAGTGTTTAATACAAAGGCAATAATAACATTATGTAGGAACGTTCAAGGGTTTTCTCTTCCTTATTTGATGTGTCAGGCTTCACCCTACCACATCATCCATTGGCATTATTACCCAGTTTGCATTCTCCCTTCTGAGTGTGTGCGGATGTCTGTCTTTCTCTTGGTGAATGCAGAGGACCTGTTTCTTCTCCTGACCTCTTGCTCCTTGACACTTTCTATCTTCGTTATCTAAAGCCAATGCCTTACTGTACCAGTGATGCAGCCACAGGACCACAGGGAAACTGAAAGAATGTAAGTATATTCTGGATTAAAATTTTTTTAATATAATTAGCCATCGTCCTTTTCTTTTTCCAATTGAATAATTGTTTTATAAGTATTTACTACATAAAGAACAATAGCTTAGAAGGAGGACATAGGAATAGAAAATAGCAATGAGAATGTAATATTAAAATATGAGTGACATTTGATACATGAGCAGAGGAAGGTTTTTTTACTCCTCTTCTGTTATAAACTGTGGTTAGTATCCAAATATTTTAATCAATACCTGACCTCAGAGGGAACGGTTGCATTTATTTGCTTGTTGACTAGCACTCTTATCAAAGGGAACATTAGATCTTGGGCTGGTGTGGTGTTGAGTACCTGAGTTTGACCCCTGAAGACCTGAGGCTAATCCCTTGATCCCACATGGTCCTAGGAGAGAACCAACCCCTTCAAGTTACTTCAAATTGTGTTCCTATCTCCACATCTGGACAAGCACACATACACACAACACAAATAAATACAATTTAAAAAATGAAAACAGATAATCCCAGATAAAGGAAAACTGGTGTCATGTTAACTTTGTGCTCATTTGCCCTCCCTGAGAGAAAGCCCAATCATTCATTAAAAGGAATATGTAGGGGCTGGAGAGATGGCCTAGCGGTTAAGAGTGCCGACCACTCTTGCAAAGGACCCGGGTTCAATCCCCAGAACCCACACGGCGGCTGAGAACCGTCTGAAACTCCAATTCCAGGAGAACTCCAGTTCCAGGGGAATCCGAGACCCTCTTCTGACCTCCGCGGCATTGCACGACACGGGTGCACACACCTGCATGCAGACAGGACATTGATACACATACAGAAATAAAATAAAATTAAAAAAAAAGGAGTATGTAGTAAAAAATAAATAGCCAACTTTCAAATAATGAAGAGGAAATATTGATTCTTATGGAAATTGTCACAGCTAAAAATCTTTCGAGTTGACAGATCCTATTTTTATTTCAAATGTTGATATTTTATGTATCAACGACTTTTAATAATAAATTTTTGATAAAAATTATTAAGATATTTTGTTAAAGAACTGTTCATCTGGATCACTGAGGTTTTGATACATGTTTAGATTCTTGGCCCTTCAGAATTAGTCTGAGCTTTGCTCTAGAAGTTTGGAACACGTGTTATCTGCACAAGGATTGAACACTCAATTCTTTGCATAACATAAGTAACATTGCCTGTGTGGGTGGATGATATTAATAATAGCTACTGCAAAAGTCTTCATGGAACTTAAACCTGAGAAATTCAGCCACACTGCTTAGCTTATGTATAACATGAGATTTTTAGCACTTTCTGTCATTCTTACTTCTTACTATTTTCATCTGAGCTGCTTTTTAATATTGATTTTTCTGATTAGTAAAATCATTCCTGTTTGCATTTCAAGCACTCAAATATTAGAGAATATTTAGTGCACATTCCTCTCAAAGGCTTTGTATACATCAGCTACCTACCTTATATTAATATGAAATTACAAAAGCAGATTCTCCTTGCAATCTTTCTGCTTTTATTTTCCTATGATGCCATTGAAAATTTCCCCAGATACAACTGATTTAAACACTGTATTTAATTTTATTGTGCTAAAATACATATAAAATGAAATTTACATTTTTTGAGACAGTATCCCAAGAATCACCTTAAATCCCTGATCCTCCTGCTTTGACCTCCAGAGTGCTGAGATTACAGGCTTGTGCCACCACAGCCATCTATAAATAGTGTTAAGGACATTCACATTGTTGTGTAACCTACCTGAATATTTGTTTGTTTTATTTGAGTGTCTTTTGTTTGTTTCCTTTTGGTTTTGTTTTATAACAAAGTCTTCATAGTACAGAGGGGCCTGGATTTCCCTATATAGCTCAGAATGACCTCAAACTAATGACAATCTTCCTGCCTCAGCTTCCCAAGTGCTGGAATTACCCACATGGTCCACCATGCCCAGCTACTGGTTCTTTTCAATGTCTCTAAAGTATTTCATTATATGGTAAACCTAAGCAATGCACTGCTGATAGTCATTCTATATGAGCTGTTAAAAATGACAAGGCTAGAACAAGACAAGATGACTCAGAAGAAATATGTACTTGCTGCCAAGCCTGATGACCTGAGTTCAGTTCCCAGGATCCATATGGTAGAAGGAGAGAATGGACTCCGCATAAGTTGTCCTTCTGACTTTCACATGTGTGCCGTGGCACAGGCAGCCACCTGACCCCCCCCCCACACACACGTAAACACACACGCACACACACAGATACAGAGACGCACAGACACAATAACTAAATGTTAAAAAAAGAAGAGTAAACAAATTGCTTTGCCTTTATAAATAAGAGTTTTGTATGAAGGGAAGAAAGCAGAAGGCTGTTCTGGTGGGCATAGCTCTTAGAATTGGTGGCGAGTGAGGCATTTTAGCATTTGAGGGCTTTTTCTAGGCCTTTCTTGGAACAGAGCCATAGGAGCATTGGCTTGAAAAGGGAGATTGTTCCTGTGAACTGTGCTTTTGAAAAAGAGGTTGGGCTATGAAGGCAAACAGGAAATGGTCTATAAATTCCAGATAAAACAGCCTTTGGACTTTGGGAGGAGATAGGCAATTCTTCATACCCTTTAACACCCAAAGTGGAAAAGATAAAATGATGGGTGGCAGAGGATTATGCAAATCTTATTGAGCCATCTTGTGTCCGGATGGAGTTAAAACTTGAAGATTTGGGCTGGAGAGATGGCCTAGCAGTTCAGAGCACTGACTGCTCTTGCAGAGGACCCAGGTTAGATCCCCAGCACCCACATGGTGGCTGAGAACCATCTGTAACTCCAATTCCTGGAGAACTCCAGTTCCAGGGGAATCCAACACCCTCTTCTGACCTCCGTGGCATTTCGAGACATGGGTGCACAAACCTACATTCAGACAGTACATTCATACACATAAAAAATAACATTTAAAAATGTGTAAGTGACAAAGGTTTGCATATCTATGAGAAAAGTAGGGCAAGCCTTCTCAGGATGAGTTAGTAACCTGGTTTTCCTACTGCTGCGGGCCAACACTATTAGCAATTCTCTTGTTCAGGAATATTGCTGAAGTCCCTGAAAAAATGTAAAATGAATTCATTAACTAAACTCTCCAAACCAAGCACAAAGTGTGGGACTTAAAGTCAAATAAAGTTAAGATCTATCTGAAACTAATTACTTTGTCATTTAACGTTTACAAATAAGCCTGCATTTGTAAATGCATTGTTGGGGCTGGAGAGATGGCTCAGAGGTTAAGAGCACTGACTGCTCTTGCAGAGGACATGGGTTCCATTCCCAGAACCCACATGGTGGCTAAGAACCATCTTTAAGCCTGGTGTGGGTGGCACATGCTCTTGATCCCAGCACTTGGGAGGCAGAGGCAGGCAGATCTCTGTGAGTTCAACACTAGCCTGGTCTACAGGGCTAGTTCCAGGCCACCGGAGGCTACCGGGAGACCCTGTTTCAAAAACACCAAATAAATAAATAAATAAATAAATAAATAAATAAATCTAAATAAATAAATAAATAAATAAATAAATGTATTGTCAAAGAAAACAACCCTAAAGGCTAGAGAGATGGCTCAGCAGCTAAGAGTACTTGTTACTTTTCCAGAGGATCTATCTGACTTTACTCTCCCGCAGCCATATTGGGTGGTTCACAACAGCCTGTAATTCCAGCTCCTGAGGAATCTGAAGCTTCTGGCCTCCTGGGGCACCTGTACTCACTTGCACATACCCCCAGACAAACAAACACATATACATGTAATTAAAAATAAAATAAAATCTTAAAAAAAAGAACACAACTCTCACCTTGAAGAGAATAAGAGATAGTTTATTCTGGAAGCAAATATGGGTAACCATGGGTTGGGAACATAGAGTTAAGTTCCCCCAAATTTCATGCTCTAATGAGATGGCAATTTCATGAAGTTTTTACAGAAACAGAACAAAGAAGTTCATAAAACAATACAGTTTTCAAATACACTGGTGGAGATGTCAGAGAGACAGGTTACAGGGAAGGGGGTGGGGGTGAGTGGAACCTCTGCAACAGATCTCAGATGCTATCTGAAGACACTCTTAGCTTTTGGGTTGGTGGAAGCTAATGGTCTGCTAAGTTAATTTATTTCAAAAGATTTCACCTGATAGTCACAAATATGTCGGATCAGATACAGAGTCTCAAGAGAGTCCAAGATAAATTTTAATTAGGCTCTGGGCCACTTACATTCCAACCTCTCCACAATCTTTAATGTTCTAATCAGTTAATCTGGTTTGCTGAAGGTTTAAAGGAAGGTAAACTTCTTTTCAGGAACTTCACAGTATGAACCATATGTCTTTATTTACAGTGAGGAAGACATTTCCTGCAGTAACCAAATGGAAAGAAATACTATAAATCACAGCACCTCAAAGATATCATGGTAAATCAAATCCAGATATTGTTTGATACTCAGAATTTACTTCTGTTTGCAGGAAAACTAATCAGATTTGAGGAAATTTTGTAATGAGGCTTTATATGGAATGTAAATATAATCTAAAAAATATCCGTGTAGTTTGCCTCTCTGAACATTTGTGGGTTAGTTTTTCTCACACAGATTATTCCTAGTTATTACTCATGACATAATCTTGTTTATAATATACTGTCTCCAACATCTCTAACAAGAGAAAAATCAAGCTGAAGTGAATAGCTCTTCCTTAATAATAGCTCTGTACACAGCGCCAACTTTTTAAACTTCATTCTCTAGCCATCTTTGAAGGAGTTACCATGTGTTTGATAAACCTGCTTTTCTGAAAGAATCAAAATAATCTAAGTTCTTGTGTTAAAGAGCCTTTCTCTTCTTGAACTGAATATAAACTCAAATTTTATCTCTTCATTTTGTTGATATTTTTCCCAGGTCCAAAAAGGGAAGCCTAACAGTCTTAATTTCATATATATTGACAAAAGAAGAAAGAGATTTGACACTTTAGAACTGTTTGGATTGTTTCTTGGTCTTTTGTTTTTATTTTCCATTCATGTTTTTTTCTCAATTCCTCTTAAGGGGATTCCCTGAGTCAAGTTCATCTGAGGAAGAGGAAAATCTGGATGATTATGAGTGAGTATTAAACATCTTCTGTGCTCTTCTAAAACTAGAGATAGATATTTCTATTCTGTTCCTTGACAGAATTAAACAGAGGGCTGACTGTCTCCACATTCTGTATCTAAGTGGGTAAACTCATGTGAGGCTCTGGGTCATTTTTCTAGATGACCTGCGGCAATGAGCTAGGTTAGTAGCAATGAAGATATTTTTTCCTAATCTGGGCTATCTAAATCTGCTACAAACACACACCAAACACACACACACACACACACACACACACATATACACATGATTTATAACATGCTCAGAGTCTACTTCCTCTCATAGATAGAGCACACAATTTTTCTGCTCATTATTTATTCTCTGGAGGCCTTATTTCATCAGAAGAGTCTTTGAGAACTCTTATTGAAGCAGATTTACGATGTAGTAATTTCACCACATAGTATACTGAACTACTGAACATTAAGAGCATTTGTGTTCATAGAGTCTTATTCTTTTTTTTTTTTTTTTTTTTTTTTTTTTTTGTCTTTTTGAGGCAGGGTTTCCTGTAGCTCAGTTGGCCCGGAACTCACTTCATAGACCAGGTTAGTCTTGAACTCACAGAGATCTGCCTGCCTCTGCCTCCAGAGTCCTGGGATTAAAAGTGTGTGCCATAACATGCAGCAGAGTCTTATTCTTATGATGATTATATTCTTTGGTATCCAAGTTGGGATCCCTTACAGAGAGACAAATTCCAGCAGATATTTGGCATAAACTGAACTGTTCGAGGAAAATAAGACTGAGTGCTCCCATAATTATACTGCCAAGTTGAGCTAAGTGACCATTAATGTTCTTTCCAAAGTCTAGGGTTCCATCAGTGTATAAACATTGACATTATTATCCCCCAGACTTATTTCTGTTCAATTCAATTGAGAAAAAATGAAATGTATTCAGTAATGCAATCCCAGGTGGGGATCCCACCTCACATTTTAAGAAGCTGTGTTTACAGCAACAGTGACAGCGTACAGAGGCCCCATGCAAGCTCAAACCAGAAAAAAAATTCTAAGTATGTACATGAAAAAGAGGCTAAGAAACTCTAACCCCTCCTAAAGAAATAGTGGCAACAGATGGTTGCTGGGTGAGACAGAGACAGTCTCAGGACTCTTGGTATATTAACCTGTCTCCAATGGATGGACTCACAATGAAGGACATTTGGAGAGACAAATTAGGTCTATAGGCCTTATTATATATAGTAGAATACATTAAATTGGGTGGGGGCAGTAACGGGAAGTGGTGATAAGAAAGGGGATCTAAATATCATTTTATTATGTGAGCATCACAAAAGTTCAATTAAAATGTAAAAAGGAAGCTGTGTTCTGATTATATTACCTAAATAGTCTTTTGATTAGCTATTATTAGTTTAAAATGTGGATTAATAGGAAAACTATCAATATCTCAAGTGTGTTTGTAAGAGTAGAGTAAGAACAGGGTAGAGTAAAACAGAATTTTTAGGGCCGGGTGTGGTGGCGTACGCCTTTGATCCTAGCGCTTGGGAGGCAGAGACAGGCAGATCTTTATGAGTTCAAGGCCAGCCTGGTCTACATACCGAGTTCCAGGACAGCCAGAGCTACAGGGAGACCCTGTCTCAAAAAGACAAAAAAATAAATAAATAAATAAATAAATAAATAAATAAATAAATAAATAAATAAAAGAACAGACTTTAAAGACTTTCAAACATCTCAAAATCAGTCCCTTCTTTTATTTTACCACTAAGAGGTTTCTTCAAATCATACAAGTAGTTATTCCTAGGACTCAGACCTCAAGCTGGCTGGTCTAAGAATCCATCCACTTTATTGAACTGTCCAGCAACTGATATTCTCTTCTTCAGTTAATACATATACTATAAAGAATACCACTTCCCATTCATCATGACAAAATTCTAGGAAACTTTCTGCTTTGATCTCTCTCATCCAACTCTTCATGCTCACCTTCGCCCTTCTTCTGCACCGCTTTCCTCTTCACGTGTTATCTTCTAGCCTCAAGTTCCTTCTGATTCACCAGACCTAGTCTCCATTCCACCCCATACTCACTTCCTTAAATATAAACATTTTTGCCAAAGCCTGAAAGCCACAAACATGATTGATTTCACAAGAGAAATAGTTCTTAGCCTGTTAAGCTCCACACACAAGTAAGACATGATGTTCTTGGCTAATTTAATTAAAGGAGCAAAGGTTATTTTTTTAAAGAAGAAGAATTACACTTGGCTTTCCCATATATCTTTTTTCAGTTCAGTACAGCTGTTCTGTCCTGATATAATCTTAGATATTTATCTCTTGATGTCCCCCAAAAATCCAAAACGTTTTTGAAAATAGTTGTTAAATGATGTACATCTATCAGATTATTAAAATAAAGAGATAAGGTTCAAAAATAAGAGTGTTTACTCTTGGTCTCCTTGACTTCCCTATTGGAATCTTGATCGTTCTAATCTCTGGTAGTCTCTCAAGACAGTGAATTGTGGGGTAACTTAGAGGTCACCTAGAAAGCCTCCAGAGATTACTAAACATCAGTCTATTTACAACTGAAAATATGCAGGCCTCAATCTAGAAGAATTGGGAAATGGGTAATCTAAGAATCTGTGTTTTTGAAAATACCCTCAGGTAAAGCTCTTAAGTAGTTGGGTTTGGAAACCCCATATAGATCAATGCCTCATTTGATAGATTAAAAAATTGGGTGACAAGTTACATAATTTAAAACTCATTAATTCTCAAATATAGAATTATTTTGCAGATGGTTTGCTGGTAACATCTCCAGATCACAATCTGAGCAGTTACTGAGACAAAAGGTAAATAGATGTTTTCTCTATTCATTTCAAAGAATCTGTGTGTGTGTGTATGTGTGTGTGTGTGTGTGTGTGCGTGCGTGTGTGTGTGTGCGTGCGTGCGTGCGTGCGCGCGCGTGCGTGCGTGCGTGTGTGTGTGTGTGTGTGTGTGTGTGTGTGTGTGTGTACATGCTAAACTTGCATTCCTACCACTCTTTCTACCACTGGGCTGTGAGGCAGGGGAAGCAGGGAGGATGTGTTAATGCTATTCTTAGAGAAACATTGTTACTAATGTTTTAGCTCATCTAGGTATTGGTTGTCTAGCCTTTGGGTGACCAGGTCCTTCTAGTTCCTTTATTTATTTCTGCATAGTAAACTGCTGGATCCTGCAGGTGGTGCTCCAGTTACTGAGCAGTCTGCCATCCCCTTATACTGTGTTCAAAGAACTTTTCTGGAAAAATAAACACCCCAGAATTTAGTGGCTTCCAACATGATATTGGATTTCTCACAGTTCTGTGAGTCAACTGGCCTGGTTGCATGTCTTACTGATGGATGGCCTGGGTTGAGCAGAGGTCAACTGAGGTGCTACAGTTTGCCCTCATGCAGCCTCTCCAAGTGTCTGGTGAGGGCCCTCTTCACAGAATCGAAACAGCCAAAGAGTGCAAGACCAGCAGCGCAAACTCTTAGCAACTCTCTGCTTGTGTCATACCTGCTAAGGTCTGATTCATTGGTCGCACACCAAGTCATATGGTCTAACACAAAGTCAAGGAGGGAGGAGACAGCACAGAATCATAAATGCAAGTGGCGATTTCATTTTGCAGTGCTGGGAATGGAACTCAGGGCCTAACACATGTTAGGCAGGAACTCTACTATTGAGCCAAAAGCCCAGCCCAAGAAAAACGACTTACTTAGGGTCATCAATACAGCCACTTTTCTTAACTGTTTTTCACTGCTCATTAGCATCTAAACCAGAACGCAACAGATGTGACAGGAAAGATGTTTAAGAACTAAAATTGGGGGGGGGGGGCTGGAGAGATGACACAGCAATTAAGAGCACTGGCTTCTTCTGCAGAAGTCCCAGGTTTTGTTCCCAGCACCCACATAGTGGGTGAATTTTAAAATTGCCTGAATTTTTAAATTTATTTTTATGTGTATGAGTATATTGCCTGCATGCGTGAAAGCCCACTTGTGGCGTGCAATGCCCACAGAGGTAAGAAAGTGTAGGATCTCCTGAATTGGAATTAAGGACAGTTGTTAGCCACCATGTGGGTGCTGGGAATAGAGCCCAGTTCCTCTGCAAGAGTAGCCAGTATTCTTAACCACTGAGCCATCTCTCTAGCCCCTAATTTACCTGCTTTTATTGATAATTGGTATGATCATACTTATACCTGTATTCATTTGATCTATAAAAATTGTACTTTGGTACAGTTTTGAGAGGTACTCATGAGACTGGTGAATTCACTTGTCATTTTCTTATAACAATAATTTATTGTGCTTTTTCTGAATCTGACTGGAATTGGCACAGGTCCTTAAAAAAGAGCAGTAGAGTGTACAAAGTTAACATTCTTCATGTTCGATTTTTTAAAACATTTCAAGAATATGATATGCTAATTAGTTCCAAATTTTAGTTCTTTTGAAAAATATTTTGCTTTTATTTTATGAATATATTGCCTGCATGTAGGTAGGTATACCAGTGTTGTGCAATTCCTGCAGAGGCCATAAGGGCATCAGATCCCCTGGAACTGGAGTTAGAGATGGTTGTTAGACACTATGTGGGTGCTGGGAACAAAACCTGGGACTTCTGCAGAAGAAGCCAGTGCTCTTAATTGCTGTGTCATCTCTCCAGCCCCCCCCCCCCAATTTTAGTTCTTAAACATCTTTCCTGTCACATCTGTTGCGTTCTGGTTTAGATGCTAATGAGCAGTGAAAAACAGTTAAGAAAAGTGGCTGTATTGATGACCCTAAGTAAGTCGTTTTTCTTGGGCTGGGCTTTTGGCTCAATAGTAGAGTTCCTGCCTAACATGTGTTAGGCCCTGAGTTCCATTCCCAGCACTGCAAAATGAAATCGCCACTTGCATTTATGATTCTGTGCTGTCTCCTCCCTCCTTGACTTTGTGTTAGACCATATGACTTGGTGTGCGACCAATGAATCNAGGGAGGGAGGAAAAGAATGCTAAGCTGTAGGACCCTTCTGTACCAGTCGTTGGGTAATCTGTACCCTTGGTGACGTTTAAAATGGATCTAAAGAATTGTTTTCCTACTGCCTACATGGAAATCATTTTCAAAACTAATGAACATGATTTGTCTTTTTCAGGGAAAAGAAGGAGCCTTTATGGTTAGAAATTCCAGCCAGGCGGGAATGTACACGGTATCCTTATTTAGTAAGGCTGTGAAGTAAGTACAGTGTGGATTTTTTTCCTTATATCCTGTTGTGTATGTTCTTTGGAAATGTTGGCCACTTCATCAGATTTAGATGAGATATCATTATTTAACTTTATTAAAGGTTCTGCTGAATATGACCAATAGTCATTGCCTTTCTATTCCATATTTTCAAGAGGCTGTGATTTCTGATAGAGCTTCACCTTTCCATTCCAGACAATAGCAGAGGGCTGTTGAGTACATTATACTTTCATAAACATTTATCAAAATACTCAGGTGAGTCCTTTGGATTTGGGCCAAAGCCTAGAAGAAAAAGAATAATAGCCATATTTGGATATGGTGGCCCAAGCTTCTAATTTCAGCACTGGGGAGGCAAAGGCAGCCCTATCTCTGTGAGATCAAGGCCATCCTGGTCTACATATCTAGTTTCAGGCCAGCTTGGACTACAAGGAGACCTAGTCACAAAAGGACAAAAAAGAAGGCAAGGCAAGGCAAGGCAAGGCAAGGCAAAAGACTTTTAAACTCTCAGAACTACCTACCTGCTGAGCTATGAAGACTGCCCTGGTATCCAGTTTCTAGTAAGCTTTTCCAGTGAGGTTGAATCAAGGTAGCTACAGAGCTGCTTTCCATCTGCTTGCCTTTACAGGTAAGAGTTCTAGTTTGAAATCAAACTTCTAGACTCAGATCCTGGGTCTTCCCATTTCAGGGCATTATTATGTTGAAGAAGTTTCTTAATTGTTGTGTGTCAACTTCTTCATTTGAAAAGGCTACTATTAATGACTATTATGAGCTATGAATGAAGTGATTTAATGCATGTTAGATTGGACCACTATCTTGCACATAGTAACATTGAATAAACTCGACTGTTACTATTACTGTTGTTATTGCTGCTAAAAAGAGTAGTCTTCCTTATTCTTGCTTGCCTGGCATTTTGGTATATGCAACACCCCACAGCCATCTCATGAAAGTCACCATCATCAGGATCCCCCTCCAGAGGCTGAGTCTTTTTGATGCAGGGCCTCACTATATATCTTCCAATGCTAGAGTCTCTTTCCTTTGTCTCCCCAGTACTAAGATTACTGGCATGTTTCTCTCAGAAATTTATGAGTCATTTTCCCATTGGCTATTGTTTCTTTTGTCCTTTGTAATGCTCCTCCAAAGTAAATAAGGAATCTGTTTTCATTTGCACCATTTTACCAATGAGAAAATTGAGATTCAAAGAGAATTTTTAAAGACAAGCTTAAGAAACTAAGTGCCCAATCTAAAGCTAAGCCTCCAACAACCAAATAACCAATCTATATTCCTTCATTCTCACCCCTGGGTCTACACTGAAACCTTCAGCATTTTAGGAACGGGGATCTGGCCAAATCTTGATTGATTGGAATCACTTGAAAACAAAAAATTCTTAACAGCTGTATTGAATGACTTGTGTAGACATGTGCTCTACCCCACAGAAGGATTCATATCCATTTATAATAATTAGAATATGATAAAGGTATTTTTATTTTGGGATTTGTTTTCCAAAGTATCTACTTCCAACTTGAGATAATAGGGTGTATGTTGATTGGTCACACAGCATTTGCCAATACTAAAATCCACATGTCCAATGAGCTCATATATTAGGTTGCATGTGATTTCTGGCTGAAACAAATCCAGTAACTGGAGAACATTCTGTTCATTGAGCAGCAAAACAGACGTGGCCCTTTAGATGCAACCAAATCCAGTATCAGATGTCCTCCTCTTCAAGCTCCGTCACTCACATTCATTTTCAAAGCTAATAAAGTAGATAAAGTATTAAATAGCTAAGGAATCAGATGAAAGCAATCAACTTTTATGAAACCTTATCAGCTCATACTGACACTAACAGTACATCAGCCAGAAAAACACCATTTTTCCTTTTCTAATTGCAATTTTTAAAAATATTTTCTTTGTATGAGTGTATAGCCTGCATGTATGTAAGTGCACACATCATACAACTATGTCTGCAGAGGTCAGGAGAGGGTGTCAGATCCCCTGGAACTGGAGTTAGGACAGTTAGAAAAGCTATTAGCTGCTGTGTATGTGTTGGGAATTGAACCTGGGTCCTCAGCAAGAACAGCTAATGCTCTTAACCACTGAGACATCTCTCCAGTCCCCTTTAATTACAATTTTAACTCAATTAGGGATACTAGAACATTTCATTAGGTGGTTTTTGTGTGCCAGGTATAGTGTATGTGCAAACACACATACACAATCTTTATAAAAACCAGAAGAGGAGGAAGGGCTGGAGGGATAGAGCAGCTGTTAAAGGCTGAGGCTGAGAACCGGAAAAAAAAAAAAAAAAAACACAACCAGAAGAGGTGACTAGCAAGTGGAAAAACTGGCTTCAAAGCTAAGCTCTTGACTACCATGCCATACTCTAAAATCTAAGACCTGCCTATTAGTCCTGATTAGCCAGAATGAGTGCAGGTTAATTCATCATTATTTTCGAGGACTGGAGGAAAAGAAGAAAATATTTATTATCATTATTGTTATTATTATTGAATTTTTGTGTATTTCATACAGAACATCTCAATCAGTCTTAATCACCTTTACAGCCCCTTTCTCATTGGCACCCTTCCTCATCACTCCATTGGAATCCATACATTTTGTCATTTGTGCCAAGGCCTGTCGTGCCAACTTAGCATCCCCAGATGTCCCTCAGTGCAAGTTCATCCACTAATCAGACCATCCGGAGTCTGTTGATTTAATATCAGTTCTTCTTCACCCAGCAGTAATCAGCTGCCAATAGTTCTGCTAGGATTAGGACCTGCTGCCCATTTCCACAGTTCTATGCTGGGTTTTGTTTGGTTGAATTTGCATGGGTCAAGAAGAAAATATTTTTGTGGAAGAATGTAATATAGTTATTGGATCATAGCATGGCCTGGCAAATAGTAAACACCTAGTCTGATAGCAGTAACTAGTACCTGTTGTTGCTGAGAAAGAAGAGTCATGTATAAGAAATTTAAGTACACCCCTATCTATTTCTTCCTGCATGCCCTGCTCCCAAAGGAGCTCTAGGGTGACAGTATGCAGTTTAATCCTCTTTTGTCCCCTTATATTCTCACATAATACTAAAAAATTTCAAGGTTCTTAACCATTAAAGGTAGACTTGGTAGATTTTATTTTAATACTAAGAGAGGAACCATACATGAAATTGAAATACCATAAACATTTTACTTGACTTTGTTACTGTTGTTGTGGTGGTTGTTTCAGACACAGGGTCTCCTGGTAGCCTCAGCTGGACTGGAACTCACTATGTACACCAGGCTGGCCTCGATCTCACAGAGATCCACTTGCTTCTGCCTCCCAAGTGCTGAGATGAAAGGTGTGCACCACCACCCCTGGTTCTTTGTTATGTTTTCATTTACTAAGTTTGTGTGCTGGGGGAGGGCAAGTATGGAAGTCAGAGGACAAATTGTGGGAGTCATTTTCCTTCTTCCATTATGTGGATCAAGGGAATCAAACTCAGGTTACCAGGCCTGGCAGCCAGTACCTTTACTCATGGAGACATCGTGACAGCACGTAAATTTGAAATTTTATAGAGCATTAATTTTGTGTATGCATAAAGGATACACTGGTTTCAGAGAGGAACCCTCTTCCATAATTACTGATTGTCACGGACACTTCCAGAGAAAGACCAGTATATTAAGACTGATACACTAACCTTGTGGTTCTTCTCCAACATCTATATCTGCATCCAAAATAAGTGTTTAACCACTGTTTTATCAAGATTTAATTGCTTGTTTCAAACATCCTAACATTCTTTTGTTCCTTACCAGTGATAAAAAAGGAACGGTCAAACATTACCATGTGCATACCAATGCTGAAAATAAACTATACCTAGCAGAAAACTATTGTTTTGATTCCATTCCAAAACTCATTCACTATCATCAACACAATTCAGCAGGTAACTTATTTCATTTTTTCTATATATAGGTCCTTAAGTATAAGTGTCGATTTTTTTGGATGCTACTGATCCTCTTAACATTGTATAGTGCACCAAGAACTGAGAAAAAAATACTATGGATTTCATTGTCTGTTATGATTTGCAACTCCCACTTCCTCAAACCAAACACAATGTACTGTATAATACCAGAAAGAATGAAGCTGACTGAGGTGAATGACTTAGAAGAAAATTTATTTTTATAAAACTATTTGTAGCTTTTTCCTTGACCATAAAAGAAATTCATCACATATTTCTGCACACATAGTTCTGTGCACCTGCTGGAACACTTCTATAGTTAATTCTAAGACAAAGGCTAAGAAAATTTAAAATCTAGAAATTGCCAAATAGTTTTCCAAAGTGTACAATCTTATTGACAAAAATTTGTCTCATATTCACAAACATGGCATACTGTTTTTCCTTTAAAATTTGGTGTAACTGATGAGTATTCTTATATTTTATGCAATAGTATTTCTGTGTTTACATGTAGTATACATGTTTGTGTACATGTTTTTGTCTGCATCTACATATACGCATGACATAGGTGCACTTGTGTAGAGGACAGAGGTCGATACTGGGCGTTTTCCTTAGTCGTATTCCACCTTAGTTTTTGAGATGAAATCTCTTGATCAACCCGGAGCTCACTGATTCAGTTCAGCTGACTGGCCAGCAAACTCCAGGGATATGCCTGTCTCTGCTGCCTTGGTGGTAGAATTTGATGCACATCATGGTGCTAGCTTTTGTAATGTATATTTTTATTGAATTCTTGTGCACTTCATGCAACAGGTCTTAATCATATTCAGACCCCTTCCTTCCCTTCATTCCCCATAGCCTGCCCACAGGATTTCATGCATTCTGTCATATATCTTAAGACCCATTTAGTCAAGTTCTGGTCCCCAGATGTCCTTCAGAGTGAGTTCATCCACTGGAGCCTGGTCGGCCTATCTAATATCAAACTCTCCCTCACCCAGAAGTGGTTAGCTGTTATGGAGATCTGAGCTCAAGTTTCCATACTTACACTGCAAGCACTCTGTTGGCTGAGCCTTCTCCCAGGCCTCTAATAGTATGCATTTCATGCAGTGACCGGATGAATTTCCAACGAATAAAAATATGCCATGGTCTCTGCATCTGAGTAGTGCACCTGCATCTGACTTGACTTGGCTTCCAATTTGGTTCTTGTTTGCCTTTTTCTTTTATTCAAATTTGTCCAGTTGTTGATTTTAACTGGCACTACCCCAATAGTACCACTTGGGAAAAACATTATACCAATAGTTATCTGTAGATGAACAATTGTGCCCTAGAGGATGCAGTAGACTTCTTCCTGGGACCTAAAAAAAGATATTAAAATATTGAATTAGCAGTGAGACTTTAAAATATATTTATTAAATTTTACGCTTGTTAGTATATTTTGTGATTCACACAATAGTCATGACAACAAGTGTACATGCACATCTCAAAGGAATGTGTTAATTTTTAAACACATTTATTTATTTTTAATTAAAATATTTTATTACAAAAATATTACATTTCTTAATGAAAATCATAAAGCACAATTTTTTAAAAAAATTACTCTTGGGTGGGGGCGTGGTGGTGCATGCCTTTAATCCTAGCACTCAGGAGGCAGAGGCAGGCGGATCTCTGTGAGTTCAAAGCCAGCCTGGTCTACATAGCGAACTCTAGGCCAGCTGGGACTAAAGGGAGACCCTGTCTCAAAAAGACCAAAAAAATTTACTCTTAATTTTTCTTATCCAGAGATCATTTTTATGTATATATTCCCATACATGTTGGATAATCATATGCTTTTGCCAAATAAAAATGCATATTGTACATGCTGCTATTTACTTCTGCTGATTAAAAGTACCATGCTGAAAACATTTAGTGAACACCCATAAAAAGAAACCAATACCTAGAAATAGGAAAACATATGTGTGGTAGTTCTCATGAATAAGAAACCATCCTACATTCAAACAAGAATCATTTACTTTTAGAGGTCAGGTATGGTGACACATGCCTTTAATCCCAGTACTCTGGAGGCAGAGGCAAACAGATCTCTGTAAGATGAAGGCTATCCTGGTCTACATAGTGAGTTGCAGCCCATTGGGGTGTCAGGGAAATCTTGTCTCAAAGAAACAAAACAAAAGAAACCAAAAAAGAATCTTTTACTTTTTGAGTGGGTTCTTTCAAGGCACTATAAAATTACAGTGATTTTAATACAAACTCATTATAACTTTGTATAAACAATGAAAATGACCATTTAATAAAATTTAGAAATAGATTTCATTTTTTAAATCAGATATTTGTATATGTTTATATAGATAGATAGTTTGAAAAATTTGTCAAAGATATTTGCTATTCATATGCATATGAAGTATAATATAGCAAAATATGAATGAGAATTTATTTTAAAGAATATATCAAGTAACTAATTCCTATAGAATTGCTTTGCATTAAGCAAATCCATCAAGTCAAGCCATTCAGAACAGATTCTCTTTCTGTATCACAAAATCCTGAATTCCCCCTTTTCAGCTTCACTGAAGAGTGTAAACCTATGCTATGTAAATATGTGATAATACGATGCTAATTCCATTGCAGGCATGATCACACGGCTCCGCCACCCTGTGTCAACCAAGGCCAACAAGGTCCCGGTCTCTGCATCCCTAGGAAGTGGTATGGATAAACTATTGGGCTCTTAAACTCCATTACCCATCATTTTGGGTTTACCTAACTGACAAATGACAAGAAGGGAGGTTCTTCTTTAGAATGTTCAAGGGAGGGCTGGAAAGATGGCTCAATGGTTAAGAGCACTGACTGCTCTTGCAGAGGACCCAAGTTCAATTCCCAACACCCACATGGCAGCTAAGAACTGTCTTTAGCTCCAATTCCAGAGGAATCTGACACCCTCTTCTGACCTCCGTGGCATTGCACGACATGGATGCACCAACCTACATGCAGAGAGTACACTCACACACATTAAATAAATAAATAAATAAATAAATATTTAGAATGTTCAAGGGAGAAATTTAGCCATAGCATATTCTGTTTTCTTTTAAAACATCTATCCAGATTTAAATCTATAATCTCTCCAGCATGACCAAAACAAGTCTCAAGAGTTTATTACCAGATGCTGAGATTAGTCTCCAGCAATGCCTTAACTGGCCTTTCTTTTTCCTAGGTCCTGTGCTACTGCTCAGCTTTGTATATTTAGGATAATAACATCCACCTACGTCACCATCTGATTTCCTTTAAAGAAAATCTAACAATGGTTTAAGAGCCTGAGAACATGCAACACATTTTAGCATTGACTCTCTCCAGGATACCTCTAGTTGGGCAAAATAGTTTGTTATGAGTCTTCTTATCAAGAACTGCAGCTGCTTTGAGATCTGTGTTTTCCTGTTATGTGGTCATAAATCCACTTCACTGAGGAATTTTTTTAAAGATACTTACTTAAAATAATATTGTTCTTCATACTGTGGATATAATAATCTCATTGGAAAAGAAGTCACTTTGTAAGTTATGAGCTCAATCTCATGTCTTCCTTGCCTCATTAGGAATTTGGGAACTAAAAAGAGAAGAGATTGCCTTGTTGAAAGAGCTGGGAAGTGGCCAGTTTGGAGTGGTCCAGTTGGGCAAGTGGAATGGGCAATATGATGTTGCTGTTAAGATGATCAAGGAGGGTGCCATGTCAGAAGATGAATTCTTTCAGGAGGCCCAGACCATGATGTAAGTTTCTCCTGTGGAGTGGCAATTTGAATCTCACCATAGAAGAATATTGTCATTAGCCAATCCCTGTCCCTAACATTTGCAAAGCCTGGAGTATGCTGTTAGAAGTTAGATAATAACCTGTAAATAGTTAGAAGTTTTAATTTGATCTAAAAAGTTCTTAAATAAACTCAATGCTATGCTCCAAATTTGGCAAATATACCTACATAACAAACTTGAAAGGCAATATTTGAATTTGGAATATTCGTGACTTAATCCAGAAACAAGTCTTTGGCCTCTGGGCCTCCAAACTTCTACCCTTGATCTTTTTCCTCCTAACAACATTGTCCCGTGCTTTGAAGGGTCTTAGCCCTCATTATGTGTAGATGCAGCACTCAATATGTCCAAATTCCCTCCAGGTCTCCTAAAAACAGTCATGCATTATGCAATGATACTGGTTAGGGATAGTGTGGTTCACCCTTGAAGGGGAGACCCACAAGGGGTCTTCAGAAGCCTTGAAAGGGGCCTCAGTACTTGAGAGAGGAGGTTCTATGGTCCTGGAACTTTGAAGAGTGTCCCAGAAAGGGATGCATAAGTTCTAAGCAGAAATGAGCCCTTGGCAATATGGCCTCTTCCATCCATGGCGGAATTGCATAGTAGAATGGGAGAGAAAGGGGGATGATCACCCAGGGCTAAGACAGTACTGAAAATGATATTCTGCTAACAGTATACTTTTCTTTCTCAGTATCACCAATACAATCTTGCAAAAAATCGGTTTCTCATTCTACTTCATTCCTCAACTGACAAATAATACCCTTCCTATGGGTTTCAAGCACAATCCTCAACTCTTGCCCCCTCCTCTCTCTCTCCTTCCCTCCCTTGCCTCTTTCTCTTCCCTCCCTCCTTTCCTTCTATATAATTTACCCTCTTCTTTTTTAATGAAATATTTTAGACTTTTAAAATTTATTATTTTTTATGTGTATGAGTGTACTGTCTGCATGCAGGTTGGTGCACCCGTGTCCTACAATGCCGCGGAGGTCAGAAGAGGGTGTCGGATTCCCCTGGAACTGGAGTTAAAGATGGTTCTCAGNTGTAGTGTCTTCATGTAAGTTTGTGCACCCGTGTCGTGCAATGCACGCGGAGGTTCAGAAGAGGGTGTCGGATTCCCCTGGAACTGGAGTTAAAGATGGTTCTCAGCCACCATGTGGGTGCTGGGAATCGAACCTGGGTCCTCTGCAAGAGCAGTCGGCTCTCTTAACCACTGAGCCAGCTCTTCAGCCCCATTTACCCTCTTCTTAAATTGGACTTTGTAGAGTGGCCTACCATCCAGGTTTACCTACAACTTTCCTGGTTTTATCACTACAAGTCCTGTATCATTAGAAACCCTCTTATCCCAGCCAGAACATCCTAGCTGATCACTTGATTAGAGAATAAAATCAATGTGGATCAGAAAGTGTCTTAACAGGGACTTCATCAAAAATAACTGAAGTCTGGTTGGGGAGATGGCTCAGCCAGTAAAGTTCTGGTCATGCAGGCATAGGGACCTGAATTCAGTCCCTAGAAAACACATTAACACCTACTCGTAGTGTTGCACACTTGTAATCCTACCACTTGAGGAGGAGGACACAGTGAGATCTCTTGGGTTCAGTAGCCAGCCAACCTAGCTTAATTGACAAATCGAAGGTCCCAGTGAGAGACCCTATCTGAAAACTGGGTAGATGGCTCTTGAGGGATGACACCCAAGGTTGACCTCTGGCCTCCACATGTGTCCACATGTATACACACACACACACACACACACACAAACACACACACACACACACACAATAATTGAACTTACAAACCCTAACCTAGTACAGAAAGAATGAACCATTCAACAGTTTAATTAAACATCTTATACATGTATACTCCAGTGTCCATTTCCTTAGTAATTCCCTTCAGATATCAAAGAAACCTGGAATGTCAGAACAGTCACTGTTACCAGAATAGCAGAATTGTTCAGAAGTGAAGGTGCTGTATAAATACAAGCCTTTGGGTAGGGCTGGCTTCATAGTCATATCACTCCCATATGTGTGAGAACCTCTAGAACTTGCTTTAAAGTTCTATTTCTGGGGTTGGAGAGATGGTTCAGTGGTCACAAGCACTGGCTGCTTTTGCAGAAATCCCGGGTTTTAATCCCAGCATCCTGACGGAGACTGACAACTGCCTATAACTCGAGTTCCATGGGGATCCAACACCATCTTCTGACCTTCATGGACATTGCATGGCATGGGTGCACTTACACATATGCAGCCACAACACTTGTACATGTAAAATAAAAATAAAAAATAAAATAAATAAATAATAAAGTTCTACTTTCACCATCACAAAATAATAACTTTTGTTTGGTTTGGGTTGTTGATACTGGGTCTCACTTTGTAGCCTAGGGTGCTTCAAATTATAGCAATGCTCTTGTCTCAGTTTTACAAGTACTGGCAATACCACCACATATACCTCAAAATGATTTTTAAAGAATGATTTTTCACTTTTAATTTTTTTGCTGGAACCTGCAAATTATGCATCTGGTTTTATCCTTGGTAACTGGTCTGGCAACTGGAGAGAGGTTCCTTGTTTTTCGCCTTTGATAGAATAGAAATTTCTTAGGGAAACTGTTTCAGGCACACGATGTAACCACTGTGTCCTGATGCAATATTAAAGCATATATTTGTCATTTGAGCTGGCAATTATAAATAAACTTTAAAAGTGTTAATCTCCAGAATCCATGTAAAAATCTGAGGCATGGTGACTCCCACTTGTAATACTAGTTCTGGGAGCTGGAGATATGAGGGTCCCTGGGGCTCACTGGCCAGCTAGTCTAGCTTGCTTGGAAAATTCTAGCCCAGAGAGAGATCCAGGCTCAGAGGAAGTGAATATTTTTCATGAGGAAGACACCCCAGTTTGTCCTCTGGCCTCCACACACAAACATAGACATGAATTAAAAAAAAATAATAAGAGAATATGGGCTGGAGAGATGGCTCAGAGTTTAAGATCAGTCTCAGAGTTTAAGATCACTGGCTGCTCTTGAAAAGACCTAGGTTCAAGTACCAGAACAAACATAGCTCCAGTTTCAGGGGACCCGACACCCTTTCTGACTTCCATAGGTATTGCATGACATGAGTGAATGTACATATATGCAGGCGATACATGGATACATATAAAATAAAAATAAAAATTTAAAATATAAAAAATAAAAACAGTGAAATTGGATAGATGAAAGAAAAAAAGAGAAAGACCATTCCTAGTCTAGTCTCACTTCCCTAAAACAGCAACTATTAACATTTTATCTATACCCTTCATATTATAAATTTTTAGCATGATGCTACGCTGATTCTCTGTAGAAAGGGTGAACATGGCATGCACAAACTCAAAAAACTTTTAAATTGCTAGCAGACCTGCCAATAATGAGGCATCAAAAAATTGTTTTCCCAACATAAGATCCTAAAACTCAACTGTTTTCTTTCTCTCTTCAAGTAGAAGGGGGAATGAGAACCTGCTCATCCTTGCTCAGGGCATCTGGTAAATGGAGTACAACATACTGAACTTAGCAAATTTCTTCTTTTTTCAGGAAACTCAACCATCCCAAGCTGGTTAAATTCTATGGCGTATGTTCAAAGAAATACCCCATATACATAGTGACAGAGTATATAACAAACGGTTGTTTGCTGAATTATCTGAAGAATCATGGGAAAAGACTCGAGCCCTCTCAGCTCTTAGAAATGTGCTACGATGTCTGTGAAGGCATGGCCTTCTTGGAGAGTCATCAGTTCATACATCGGGACTTGGTAAGGCAGGCCATTGGATTCTCAAAGAAAGAAGATAGCATAGATCACAGTTCCCTCCTCCAGGGATAGAGTTATTGGGAGGTCTGAGAAAGAGGGTATCTTCACTTTTTTGAACACTCAGGATTTATGTGAGCATTTTCAATACAAATCATAATTGTATAATAAAACAAATCATGGAAAGAACAGTAAGAGGACAATAAGTCATCACTACCTATATAGGGGCTCAGCTGTCATTGTGGAAGAGGGGAGCAGAAAGAATCTAAGAACCGTGTTGTCTAGACGCCACAGGGTATCTGCACATATGAGCCCACAGTACTAGTGACAGTGTGCCCAAGACCCGTGAAAACCCAAGCCAGACAGGGGCTCAGCATGGAGTAGGAGAGGGGGGCAAGAAGCCCCAGCTCTAGCTGAAGATCTCCTGGCAGTTGATAGCTGCTGGGAAAGAGAATCAGTTTTCTTTAAGGATGTGACTCTTGATGGATTTATCAAGTTCCAATGGATAGACACATACCCAGGAGCATTTAGGGAATAGATTAGACTTGATAGGCCTTTCAAAAAAAATAACAAAGCCATTATGCTAAGTAACAGAGTCCCAGAAAAAAAAAAAAAAAAAAAAAGTGGAGTAGCCGGGCATGGTGGCGCACGCCTTTAATCCTAGCACTCAGGAGGCAGAGGCAGGCGGATCTTTGTGAGCTCAAGGCCAGCCTGGTCTACAGAGTGAGTTCAGGACAGCTGGGGCTACAGGGAGATCCTGTCTTGAAAAGACAAAAAAAAGTTGAATGGTTTCCCTCATTTGTGGATGCTAACACCAAAGCCCCAGTTGGCAAGCAAACTGAGCAACTTTAATATTATATTTCATTGTATCTGAAAGCAACTGTGCTCTTCCAATTGAATCTCTTAATAGACTCTAGAATTGTCCTACCAGTTGTATTCACACAACGTAATTAGCATATATGGATGGAAGATATGTATTCATAGTCTTGAAAAAAAAAAAAGAATGTAAAGGTACAAATCTTTTTACCTGCATGCAACTTTACTGTTAAAATGTGAATCCCAGCCGGGCTTGGTGGCACACGCCTTTAATCCTAACACTCGGGAGGCAGAGGCAGGCAGATCTTTGTGAGTTCCAGGACAGCTGGTGCTACAGGGAGACCCTGTCTGGAAAAGACCAAAAGAAAAAGAAAAAGAAAAAGAAAGAAAGAAATGTTGTATGAAATGCACTCAATAAGAATTAACTTAAAAAATAATAGAGGACATTAATGGGGGGGTAGTAAGGGGTAGAGATTAGAAAGGGGGGTCTCTCTCAGTCTATGAAGTTATTGAAGAATCAATAAAAATATTTTAAAAGATCTACATAGGTATCTCTGCTGTGGTATGAAGAACAGATGGAAAGGAAAGACTTGGTTGGGCCCATTTAGTGTTTCACAAAACCACTCAGCTGAAGTTGACTCTGCAAGGGGCTTAGTGCTAAAGCAGAAACTTGATACAACAACTAAAATTTCAAAAAGGGAAACGAAATTGTGAGGGTGTGTTTGGGTTGCAGTGGGAGTGGAGAGTGCTGTGTTTGGTATTCACTGTGATTTATCTTCAGAGAGTTGACTGGGGTAACAGTAAGCACATTATGCATGTTAAGCTAATGCACCCCATAAATCCTTGACACAGCAAACATGCTTTCCAAACATCTGTGGAAGACATTTTTGTTTTCTCCTCAGTAACCTGAGATTCTGTATTCAAAATATATTTCCTTTTAAAAAAAAAACAATTTTTTATTGAAGTTTTGCACATTTCATACATTTCTTAATCAAATTTAGACCCATTCCCCCTTCCTTATCCCCCACCCCGCCCAGAGCTCATGCATCCTGTCATACATGTCTTGCATCTTTTTCTCAGTATTTTTTAAAGTTTTTGATGCAGAAGTTTACTGTTTGGGGCAGAAGTTTACTGTTTCAATCAGTTCTTTGGCCCAGTGTGTTTTTTTTTTTGTTGTTGTTGTTTTTCCTTCCAATTTTTTTTTTTTTAAAAAAAAGATATATATATACTATCATATATATATATATATATATATCACATACACCAAAAATATGATGTCTGTCTTGATCGGAAATTTTGTATGAAATGCACAAAGCTTCAATAAAAAATGGCTTAAAAAATTATGGCATCTGAAAATAAACAGTAGGTTAATTCCAAAACATGCTTAGGAATTCACATTTTAACAGTAGAGTTGTATGCAGGTAAAGAAAACATATTACTTTACATTCCTACATTACATAGCAAGTTGATAAGTAACATCAAGTATTATATTTACTAAGAAAAAAGAATTATTCAGTTTGGCTTACGAATAGAGATTTGGTGCTAGGATCCACAAATGAGGGACACCATACATCACTGTTGTTTGTTTTCCTGGGACTGTGTTACTTCACTTAGCATAATGGGTTCTAGTTCCATCCATTTACCTGCAAAGTATATTTTCAGTAAGGTTGAATGGTTGGATGAACATACTGTTGAAAGCATGTTTTCATTTTGAAAAACTGAAAATTAGAAGCTACCAAGAAATATTTCAGAACAATTTAGAGTGTGATAGGCTATATTGGATTTTGGTCCTGCTGAAGGGAAGGATAATGTCTGATTTTGAAATCGGAAGATTCTTGGTCACTTTCACTACTTAGAGACTTTGCTTCCCCCCACCCCCAAGGCTGCTCGGAACTGCTTGGTGGACAGCGATCTTTCTGTGAAAGTCTCTGACTTCGGAATGACTAGGTAAACCAATAATCTCAATCTCCCTATATGACTTTTTTGTCCCTGATATTTGCAACTATAGTAATGATCTCTAATACATTTTGATTTATAGCATTCTCATCAATTGTTTTCAAGAGTTTGATTTGAGGCTGGGGAAATGGCTCAGTCGTTAACATGCTTGCTGCACAAGCCTGAAGACCCGAGCTGGATCCCCAGCACTCACATAAAACCCAGGCACTGCAGTGTGCCTGTAATCCCAGTAACCGAGAGGCAGAGACAAGAGGATCTCTGGAACTTGCTGCCCAACCAGTCTAGAGACAAGAGGATCCCTCGGACTAGTTGGACAATCAGAGTGAAAGATCCTGTCTCAAGCAATGGCTCAGCAGTTAAGAGCACTTTCTTGAGGAGTACTGGAGTTTGATTTCAAGCACCCATGCTAAGCATCTCACAAGTGCATATACTTCAACTCCAGGGCATCCAACACACCATTCTGGTCTCTGTGGTCAAGTGTACTCTTGTGCACACACGTGTAAACACATATACACACAACCAAACATGTACACATAATTAAAATTTTTTTAAGTCTTTTATTTTGGTATTTTTGAGACAGGGTCTCCCTTTAAGTCCCAGCTGGTCTGGAGCTCACTCTGTAGACCAGGGTGGCCCTGAACTCACAGAGATCCGCCTGCCTCTGCCTCCTCAGTGCTAGGATTAAAGGCATAACCACAACACCCAGCTAAAAGTCTTTTAAAAAGACACACACACACGCACACACACACACACACACACACACACACACACCACAGAAAGGGCAGGGGCGGGGGGAGAGAATTTATTTCTATAATTTTGATCACCCTATTTTTCTTTAGGTGAGCCATTTTGGTTTTGTTTCATAGTACTTTTTGTTGGGAGATATATAGTATTCTTCTATATTAATTACATCAATAAAAGCACTTGTAATAAATGTAGAGTAGTATATAAAGTAAAAAAAAAAGAAGTATCTGTCCCTTTTCTCTTCATTTTCAGTACTAAGATTAATTACTGGTAACATATATGCTAGGTATCCTTTCACACATTATTCATATGTATAGTCAACCATACACACAAATGTATATATATATTATTTGTTCCCCTCAACATAGAATTACATTAGGCGTACATGGATTTCCACATAACCATATATTGCAAACAGCTTTTTATTTCAGGAACTGTAGAGCTGTATCATTTTTGATGGTTGCATGCTACAGTTTGTATTTACTTATTCCTCAGCCTGGTGACAGAGAGGTTGCTTCCATTTTTTCATTGTTACTATCACGGGCTTAATGACTGTCCCTGGTTTTTATATCTTCATTGATTATTTCAATCAATTTTTATAATAGAAAAGTAGGAACAGTTAATCGAATTCAATGAATTGTTTTATCTATAAAAGTAGATGCCTTTCAGTCACCAAACATTATGCTACAGTGGAAAATGTAACCATCTGAGAAAATGATCACAACCTCATGTTGAAGGAAAAATGACCACACATCTCAACAAGACAGAGACTCAGTTCTGTTCAAATTACAAACATAGGAAAAATAAGGACAGAAAGTAGCAATAAAATTGCATTTTGGGTAATAGAGTTAAGAGTTTCACTATTTTTTTTTTAATTAATTTTTATTGATGCTTTGTGCATTTCATACTTTTTTTCCAATTCAGTTCAGGCTTATTTCCCTTTCCCTCCCCCCCACCCCCACCCCATCCCAGATCATGCATTCTGCCATAACTGTCCTGCATCTTTCTCTCAGTTTTTTTTTTCATTTTTAGCTATAAGTGATAATCCATGAGTACAAGCCATCCTTCATGCCAAAACCTATCTGCAGGCTGCCACTCTGTGCCCAAACACACACAGCCCAGCCACATCATCCAGTGGGGGGTGACAGGTTGTTTGTTCAACAAGTGATCAAATGAAGTGTCCAGACTCGACATTGCTGTAGTTTCACCCATTCACCCACAATCGCAGCCCTACATTCTACCACGCCCCCTCTAGCGCAGGCTGTTCCCTGGCTTTTAGAAAAGGGGCACAGGTGGCATGAGAGCGAAAACAGTCCACTCTCTCTGGAGCTTTGACTTGGACTCTGGTCAATTCTGGCTGTTTACCTTCATGGGCTGACAAGTTTGTCGGCAGGAATAACCTTTCGATCCTCACTAATGAGAAGTCACAAGCAATTAGATATATTAGGTATTTAAGCAGCACTAATAGTTATGGTAGGTTACTTTGGCATGAAACACATATGTTTGATGATATGTTAATCATGAATTTACATTTTCCCCCCCTGTTAATATAGGACACGGGTTACTGTGCTTATAACATCTACCTGTAGAGTATTTTAAGCTGTGGCATATCCAGCCANCTAACCTGTAGAGGATGTAAGCTTGTGGCATCAGCCATGGGTTATTTCTCCAAGGGGAGAGCCAATAGCCAATTAGATTTGGGATATACAGGCACATGGCTGCCTCTGCTGCACAGTATTTCCAGGCAGGTGAGGTGTAGCTGGTGCTGACGGTGGAGTCTTGCTTGACTCAGGGAGACCCATATTTGCTTTATTGGTTTAGTGGCCTTTGGTAACACTCTCTGGCATTCCAGAGGCCATCTGTACACTTGCATGTGTGGTCTCAATACATCCCTCCCATGTTAACGTCAGGTCTTCGGCAGCAGGGTCTTATTGCCTCTCCTTCTGTAGGTATCCCAACTTAGAGGCAAGGAGCCCTTACCTTTTGTGGGGCCTTGGATCCCCTGGCCAACATCCACCTGGTAGAACAATCCATTGCTGATGTCAGAGCTCCTGAGTTTCACTATTTTGAAAGTTACATTTTTCTAAATGCTGGCAAATCACAAAAAGCTAAGATATCACAATGAAAAGAAATGAAAGAAACAGATGTCATGGTACACACCTACCCGACAATGCTAGCACTTGAGAAGCAGGAGTTCAAGGTCATCCTTGGCTACACAGTGAGTTTATAGGCATCCTGGTGTACATGATGAGAGAGAGAGAGAGAGAGAGAGAGAGAGAGAGAGAGAGACTATGACCAGAAGTCTGATGCATTCAGCTGACTCATAATAGCACTATGCCCTTCAGCCTGTCCCACCACAGAGACAACCATGACCACTATGTGTCCTAATGTCTGTGCTGATGTTTTCTCTACAGATATGTTCTTGATGACCAGTATGTCAGTTCAGTTGGCACAAAGTTTCCAGTCAAGTGGTCAGCCCCAGAGGTGTTTCACTACTTCAAATACAGCAGCAAATCGGACGTATGGGCATTTGGTAAGGAAGTGAACACACAGCCTCTAGTCCTGTTTCATAACAGCTTCTACAACAGGAAACCACAAGATCAGCAATATGCATCTGAACAAAGACTTTGAGCCTTTACGAAATTTCACATATGGTCTGAGGCAACCAAGAGGGTCAAGATTTACTTTCTTGGGTTAGATGTTAGTAAGTCTTCTGTGGATTACATAATTTCCATCGGGCTAGCCACTTTCCACAAAATCAAAGAATCTAGGGGCTTATCCAGTCAACCTTGTCAATGGTTTTGCTTTTGTTTTGTTTATTAAGCAGGATCTTGCAATGTAACCCAGGCTGGTCTCAAGCTCATAATCTGTTTGCCTCATTTATCTCCCAAAAGCTAGAATTACAGATGTGTATCACCTCTCCTGGCCTCAAAGAGGTTTTGAAAAGAGATCATTAAAACTTAAATCCCAGTTTGTTTGAAACCCCAAACTTTGAAGACCTTAAGTTGAAATCATAGATTATCAATATGAATGTAACTATGATAAACTGCTCCTTTCCAAATGGGCAGGTTCTTTGAACATCCCTAATATAAGCAACACTCATGACTGTGTACTTTCTTTAGCTCCATGTTAGTCTGATTTTCATTACCCCAAGTGATACGTGACATAATCACCTTAGAATCTTGCCTCACTGTGTGGAAGGTTAGTCTAGCCTGTAATTAGACTCATTGCTTTGGGATCCATGGTGAGGCAGATGGATCAGAAGATGCGGTGGAGCAAAGCTGTTATCCTCATGACCATGAAGAAGAGAGAGGAAGAGAAAGTGTTGGAGTCCCCCTTTCAGGGAGCACTCTTCATGACTCTCAAGGCCTTAAAGCTTCCACACCTTGCAACAGCACCACACTGAAGAACCACACTTTTGAAGTATAGCAAACTCATGCCATCTTTCAAATCATCTCCTCCCCTTATTAAAACTTGTGTTTTAGATCAGGGGTAGGAAACAACAGCCCTGGACCAAACTAGGTATTCTGTTTCTGTAAACAAAGTTTATTGGCTGCAGCCATGCCCACTCATTTCCATGTTGTCTATAGCTAAATTTGTGCCACAACAGCAGAGGAATCACCACAGATACTGCAGGACCTATAATAACCTAAAATACCATTGTAGGTTAAATTTTTTTTTTTGTTATTGAGACTAAGTCTCCTTGTAGCTCAGGCTGGCTTTGACCTTACAGTTATCCACCTGCCTGTACCCCCAGAGTGCTAGGGTTAAAGGTGTGTGCCCTCACATCTTGCTAAAATATTTTATTAATACTTTTATAACTTCCTACAGTGTATTTTGATCATAATCCCCCCTCTCTCAACTTCCAGATCCACTTCCACTGTCCCACCTACTCAACTTTGTGCAATACCCACCATAGCAGGTTTTTTTACATAAATTTGGTAACTACTATTTTCCTAAAAAGTCTGTATTAAAATTTAGTAGTTCAAGCTAGTCATAATGTATACCTGTAATCCTAGCCCATGGGAGGCTGAGGCAAGAGTGTTCCGAGTTGCCAGCCAGTCTACCTACATAGCTAGATCTGTCTCAGAGCAACGACAAATTTAATACTTGAAATGGTGATGTAGCTTAATGTAAGAGCATTTACCTAGCATGCTCGAGGCCCTGGGTTTGATTTCCAGCATCAAAAAAAGCAAACCAAACAAACCAAAACCCAAAGGAAAGAAACCAAATTTAGTGAAGGTAATTATGAAAATTTAAAAATCTTAAATTATAAATCTGTTGTCAGAGTTTTGTGTTTAATGTCTTGACAATGTCAGAACTGTTTTCAGGCACTGTCTGATGGGTCCAGGATGCACAATTCTGCTATGACAAATTATTATAAAGTCATAAAATATACTACATATGATCAAGAATTATTTCATGCTTGTCATAGTCTATAATAATTTGACTTATCACTTAACACATCCCAGAGTTATTGGGAAAAAGAAAATCAGTTAGCTAATTATTTTTACATGTCAAACAATTTTTATAAACAAATATTCCCTTTTTTCAAGTATCATTTTTCATTGGAAAAGATAATCAAATGTACACAAAAAAGGAAAGTCACGAATAAAGCATTTTGTGTTGATTAAGGCTTGACCCTTATTGTCAAAATTAGTTTTAGTATCCATGTATCAACTGATATGCCTACCGAATGATATTTTTAATATTGGTATTCTAATTCCATATTTATAGCATGCTTTTGACCAAAGACATTTCCCAACTTGATTTTCCATCTTATGCAAGAGAACCTGATTCCAGATACTTTCTGGCTGTTTACAAACAGCAAATCTATTCTTTTTATTCTTTTTTTAATTTTTTTAAAATTTTATGTTTATTTTCTATGTGTATGAATATACTGTCTGCATGCAGGTCTGTGCACCCGTGTGGTGCAATGCCATGGAGGTCAGAAGAGGGTATCGGATTCCCCTGGACCTGGAGTTCTCCTGGAATTGGAGTTACAGACGGTTCTCAGTCGCCATGTGGGTGCTGGGGATCGAACCCAGATCCTTTGCAAGAGCAGTCGGTGCTGTTAACCGCTAGGCCATCTCTCCAGCCCCGCAAATCTATTCTTAAATGATTTGCTCCTAATATGTATATTTGAAATGAATCAGGGCCTCCGAAAGCAATTCTCAAAGAAGAGACTTTGCCTTCCAGTTATTTTATGCAGTTGTGATATTAAGTTTAAAATAAGTGTGCAGCCTTTCAAAGAGAAAGCTGTGAGGGAGTATGTGCTTATAGGAACAGCCACATTGTTTAATATAGCTTTATTGTTAATGTTTTGTATAAAATCTATAGCCTGCAAGTCAAAGTTTGCAGTTGCTGTTGTAGAAAGGGTTTTCTTCCTTCTTATATTTTTCCAGTTTTCCATGGTTTAGGACCTGGCTTACTGTTGAAATTCTTTGTCCTCACACAGAATAGGACAACTCAGGAAGCACTTAAAATTTCCTAGTCATGTGTCCTTAGTAATGCTGTTTTTCTTTCTCAAAACTCAGCTCTGGTCAGAACCCAGAACAGCACTATCAGGGCAAAGGGAGGGGGGGACCTAGTGTAACTAAGATTTTCTTACCGAACCTGTCACCACTCTGTATGTGATGTCAGCTCTGCTTCTCAGTCCAGGGGGATCCAGGAGCAATGTGACTTTTTAGGAAACAGTCAGGGGACAAAAATGGGAAGGCTGTATTCGCTAGCCTTTTAGTCAGAGTTTTGCAGTTGCTTCTGATTCGGAGCACTTGAACCGATTCGTTCCGATGGGCAGTAAGAGAAGGCAAAGATAGATTCCTTATTTAGAGTTCAAGTTCGCTCTCTCTCTCTCTCTCTCTCTCTCTCTCTCTCTCTCTCTCTCTCTCTCTCCTGTCTCAAAATAACTCCAAACATAATACAGTAGAGGTTCCCATAGCTAAGTACACGAGCTTTCAACTCGTCCTTGCCACTGGTTATCTCTCTTCTCTTCTCAGGCAAGCTGAGCTTGAAAATAAAAAAATAAAATAAAATAAAATAAAATAAACTCTTCTTAGTGCTTTTTTTTTTTATCTTTTGAGACAAGTCTCTCTGCAGCCCCAGCTGTCCTGGATCTCAGTTTGTAGTCCAGGCTGGCCTTGAACTCACAGAGATCTGTCTGCCTCTGCCTCCCTGGTGCTGGGATCAAAGGTGTGCATCACCACGCCCAGCTCCCTAGTGCTCAGTACTACATGTTGCAGTCTGCTTCATCCTCATGGTGTAAATACTCTTTAATTTAATCGGAAAACTGAGCCTGGGAGATGTTAAGGACTATACCGAGCCTGTGAGAAGGAGAACTCAGCTTTGAAGGCCAGATATAAATGACTCCAAAAGTCATTCTCTCGACTGTCATAAATACCACAACTTCGTGTCTTATCCTGGAGTCCACCATGTTCTCCATGAACTCTGGAGGACTGTGAACATCTTGAAACTGAACACAGATATGCTGTGAGCTCACTCTCGCAAGGGAGTATCTTATGGCTTTGATCAGATTCCCAACATGGTGCCTCACCCAGGAAAGACAGTGACTCATAGATAATAGACCTGGAGGAGGGAGCAGAGAGATAATCATCTATCATTTTATGTTTATGTTCCTACTGAAAGGCAATTTGGTTGTTCAATGAACTTGTACACAATTGCCGAAGCAGAGAGAAAGAGTGACGACTTTATCACTCACCAGGGTTGGAGGGGCCACTCACTACACAGGTAGTCATCAGTGTGAGGTTGTAGGAGGCTCTAGCTTCCTCCCCGAAGCAGCCATGAACCTTGGTCCCAAGTGGTTTCCACAGGGGCTGCTGGCGCCATTCATGAGTTTTCTAGCATTGATAAGGAACAGACCGACCCTAGGCTCCAAAAGTGATGGTCCAAGCCCACCTTCCACATCCTCCCCCTTTCATTAGCCCGCATTTCCCAGAAATCCCTTGCTCTGATCCATGGCCTTTTGGAACTGTGATGTGAAGTTAATTCTACAGACACTGGACCTTCTGACATTGGTTCTCTTTCTTTTCTATCTGCCTGCCATCCCTCGATGCTGGTGCAGGGATCCTGATGTGGGAGGTATTCAGTCTTGGGAAGCAGCCCTATGACTTGTATGACAACTCCCAGGTGGTCGTGAAGGTCTCCCAGGGTCATAGACTCTACCGGCCCCAACTGGCATCAGACACCGTCTACCAGATCATGTACAGTTGCTGGCATGAGGCAAGTACACCCACTGAACAGGTTGGAATGGGTCTCCATGGTGGGGAGGATTGCATCAGTAAGGACGAGGCAAAACACCTGCTACAAAGAAGTTGGAAATGACCCGGGGTAGTGTTTGTTTGTAATGTAAAACAAAAGAGACGGTGCTGACAATTTCCTGAACAACTTATACATAGCACTGGTGTAAGAATTTTATAAATAAATATTAGCTCAGCAGAAAACACCCTATAAGGTAAGTACTATCATCATCACTAAAACTGTTGCAGAGGAAATAGAGGCCCAAGGAAGTTAAGATCACACAGTTATTAAAGGAGGCAGGCTGATAGGCTTCAGTGTCCTTATTGTTAACAAATCTATGAAGTCTATCCTCAACTTAAAAAAATGTATGACAGAAACATGTGACCACACACAAAGATCAAATAAAGGACACCATCTCATCATTTCTTCCACTGCCTCTCAAACACCAAATAAATGCATGACCTATAGGTAGAAAATAAGTGCATCATATGAAGCAGATGTGAGCCTAAGGTGGAAGAGATTCACTTGCAAAACATCTACTATGTTCAGTATGTTCAGATAACTAATTGGAGATGTTAGGTATGAAACTACGGCCCTCATTGAAATCAAAATCTTCACACACACACACACACACACACACACACACACACACAATTTTGGATGAAAACATGAATCAGTTTCTAATAATGCACCCAAATTAGAAAGACAGAATGATGTAAGACCTCAGAAGAACATGGTAGCTTCCTGAATTCACCAGTATCTGAACCAAATCAGAAAATCTCCGTTAAATCCCTTTGGCATGTGAGTTGAGATGGTGCCCACTAGTGTTCAGGTGAAAATAACACAAACAAAGGTGTGAAATCAAGAAGTGGGTTCTATGTTCCCAGCTGAGCTATTGCTAAAAAGGCTGGAAATAAATTGGGAAGAGTAGGTCTGATTCAGATTCTTTAAGCTGGAGAAGGAAGACAAGGTGAAAGAGGAGGAGAAGGAGGAGGAGGAGGAGGAGGAGGAGGAGGAGGAGGAGGAGGAAGAGGGGAGGAGGCCCAAATCAGATGTAGGTGTAGATAGAAGGAGTCCATTTTGCTCATCTTCCTCTTGGGAGAAAATGAAACAAGGCTAAATATAGCAAATGTACATAAAGACTGCTTGGAATTTTCTTGCAGTTCATAGTGCATATTTGGTCCACCAAGTCTCACCTGCTTTTTGTGAGAAGCTGCCAGATGCTTGTACCCACTCCCATAAACGTGTGCAATGACAGCCTGCTGTACTCTGTGAGGTCATCAGATGCAGCCAGTGGCCATCGTTTAGGAGAATTTAATTCCCACCATATGTGGAGGGGTTGGCTTTTTCATCTT
>VZQC01011351.1:488031-569783 GCA_009823505.1 Rhizomys pruinosus
TGCCATGCCTCTCCAGCCGCCACGCTTCCCACCACAATGTACTCTAATTCCCTGGAACTGTCAATCGTAGGCTCAAATAACTCTTCCTTTTTATAAGTATTTTATCAATGTGTTTTTAATTCACAAAGCATACAGAAGTGACTAGTACAGTAATTTGGTACGAGGAATGGGGTGTGTGCTGTGAAGAACCTGACCATGTGTTATGTTTGGAGAAAGTGTGGAGACTTTGGACTTTGGGCTGAAAAGGCTGTTGACTGTAAGCAGAGCTTAAGGGACATTCTAAAGTGGAGGCCTGGAGAAAGCATGGCTGCAAAGATGTGGTTCCACGGGAAAATAAAGACTTAGGCAGTCAACCGGGATATTTTGATATTCTGGCAGCAGTTTGCCCACAGCGTAGATGCTTGCCTGATGCTAAGTTGAAAGCAATGGAAACTAATGTCTTTGGCAAGGATATTTCAAGACAGCCAAACATAGAAAAGGTGGCATGGCTTTTTAAATGGTGAATATTTTGCAGATCTACAGTGAAAAGGGCAGATGGGGGCAGAAAGAAATGCAGAATGTACAGTTTGGATCTGAAATGCACAGGAAGATTAAAGGTGGGCCAAGGCATGTGAGGAGGGCTCCCTTCAATAAAAGGAGATTAAAGCCATTAGGAGAGGCCTGGAGATTTACAAGTAACAAAAGAATCAGTACCTTCAGGGAAGACCACACCCAGCTAATCCCCAACGAAGTCCAGGGCAGAGAAAAGTTGCAAATGTGGTTGAAATGGGCCAGGGTCATCCGAACTTGCAGCCAGATTAAGCAATTTCATTCACGTGGTACTGGCTTATAAGAGGCAAATGAAGTTCCGCAAAGAGTGAAGGGGTTCTTCAGTTCTTCCTCCACGGGTTCAGAGAGCCAAAGATGCCAGGCAGAGTACAGCAGAGGTGTCCCTGAATAAGGCCCTGATGGGCCTCTGCGTGAAGCTGTGAATGTGAAAGCTGGTTGGCAGCGGAGACCCAAAGAAGACTTTCGGGATGTCAGAGCTGTGAGATACTTTCCAAGAAGAGCTGCATACAGGGAGTGGGTACTGGCCTAAGAAAGAGATGTGTGTTGCAAGCAAAGCTGGAAGAAGCTGAGCCTACAAAGCCTTGAAGCAAGTCCCAGAAGTTGCATGTGGAGCTACAGGACTTGGCGTTTGCCTGCTGGTTTTTTGGTCTTTGTTTTTTGGGTCCACTTATTTTTCTCACTATGCCTCTATATCTCCCTTTTGGAATGGGACTGTGTATTTGATTCCACTGTACATTGGGAGTTATTATTTGCTTTTGATTTAACCAGGAGCTTACAGTTGAGATTAGCCTGAGTCTCGAGGAGATTTTGGACTGTGGATTTTTGAATGGAATTGAAACTGATAAAGACTGTGGGAACTTTTAAGGTTGGAACTAAATGCATTTGCATTTTATATGGTCAGGAGCCTAGTGGGCCAGGAAGTGGAATCTGTGGTGGTTTGCATGAGTGTCCCCATAGGCTGTAAGTATTTCAGAACATTTGTCTCCAGTTGGTGGCGCTGTTTTTTGGAGGTCTTGAAGGTGTGGCCATGCACTGGGGAAAGTGTGTCATTGGGGCTAGAGGCTTTAGTGAGTTTTAACAAGCCTCTGTGGTCTAAAGTTGCCCTCTCTCTGTTTCCCGTGCTCTTTGCGAGATGTGACCCTGCGGTTTGCTGCTCCCAAGCTGCCAATGCCTCTCAGCCCCATGCCTCGCACAATGGGAACTTTAATTCCCTGGAACCGTCAATCGTACTAAATAAAAATCTTCCTTTTATAAGTTCCTTTGTCATGGTGTTTTATACAGCAACAGAAAAGTTGACTAATACACCTCCATCACACTCATCACTAATTAATAAACAATCTTTAAATTTTTTTTCATGGGGGCTCTAAATTTATCCTCCTGGTACTTTTGCTACAAAGTCAGTATATGATATGCTTGCCTTTATTGTTTTCCCTTTTTTCCTTCAAAAAAGTAAAAATTGCTCTTCACTAGCAAGATTGTCATAGTTTGACATATATATATATTTTGATTCGATTGATAATGTTTCTCTTTTTTTAACCTGCCTAAAGGCACCCTGACATTTTCTAGGTGGGCCAGAAGGTCAAGGCAGCTGTGGAGGTTTTGCCTTGTGGTTTTGCCTTTAAATTCCTCCTTGTCAGCTCTGTGCAGCAGTTTAGAACCTCAGAACAAAAATTGACTCCACCAGCCAGCTGCAAATAAAATTTGCTGATTACAGATTCCCCTGGAACTGGAGTTCTCCTGGAATTGGAGTTACAGACGGTTCTTAGCCGCCATGTGGGTGCTGGGGATCGAACCCGGGTCCTCTGCAAGAGCGTCGGTGCTCTTAACCGCTAGGCTATCTCTCCAGCCCCCCCTTCCATGTACTTTAAACCATTTCTAATATAAGGCAAAAATTATCATTGAATTAACTGACATTTTTATGATTTTTAATAAGCATGAACATTTATTTAAAAAAACATGCAAAACATTTAAAATATAGTTGAATTTCCCAGTATTTGCTTTTATTGCTTCCGGAAATTAAGTCTTGTTTACACAGCCTTTCTTTTAGTTTTGTGGTACTGGAAATGAAACCCAGGGCTTTGAATGTGCTGTGCTCTGTGTGTGTGTGTGTGTGTGTGTGTGTGTGTGTGTGTGTGTGTACTGTCGGCACATGCCACAGCATAGATGAGGAAGTCAGATGACAAACTCTGGTGTCAGTCCTCAACTCCCACCTTATTTGAGACAAGTCCTTTTGTTGTTTGCAACTGTGCACACCAGGCCAGCTGGCCCACAAACTTCTCAGAATTCTCTCATCTCTACTCTACCTCCCATCTTGCTGTAGGAGTTCCAAGGTTATAGGTATCCACTATAGTGCCCAGCTTTATGTGGGTTCTAGTCATCTGAATGCAGGTCTTCATGCTTATGTGGTAAGCTCTTTTACCCACCGAGAATCCCCTGCCCCGGCCGCCAGCTCCTTATATAAGCTTTTGTACACCCATATTATGATGGAATTCGCCCAGATTTTTCTGTAGGGCTTTTAAGGTTTCATTATTTTCTATGTAGATCTCTGGTCTAAATTGTGTTAGGTGTGGAATACAGTATGAACTATGGTCCAAGGATATAATTTTAAAATGTTTATCCAGTTGCTGGAAGCACTGTTTACTAAAGACTTAGATACCACATTAACAGCAGTGGAATGCCACCCTAATATTACCTAATGTTATTCTACATTTCCACATGTATTTGCTTTATTTTAAAAGATTCTTCTTTTTTGCTGTCTGGTCCTTGTATTCATGTGCTAATACCACACCATTTTAATTATGCATAAATATTGTTATACAACAAATAAAATTTTATATGTCATTTAGATACTTATTTAAGGTAGTATAGTATCTTCATGATTTATCTTTCTTCATCGTTTCCCACCCACTTTTCCAAATTTAAAATCTATGAAACAAATTCATTAAGCTTAACACATACTCATTCTTGTCTTTAAGGTTGTATTTTCTTTATATTTTAACTTGAAAATGTAATATTTTCATGACACTGACATGTCTTCATCTAGGGCAAATGATTTATTTTTCTGCATACATGTTCAAGTCTACATTTATATCTGCTAAAACTTTTAAAGTTTTCCTCATGGAAGGCATACATATTTATGACCCTGATTCTTTTCTTAATTTTTATTTATTTATTTATTATTTTTTATGTGTATGAGTGTACTGTCTGCATGTAGGTTGGTGCACCCGTGTCGTGCAATGCCATGGAGGTCAGAAAAGGGCATCAGATTCCCCTGGAACTGGAGTTAAAGATGGTTCTTAGCCGCCATGTGGGTGCTGGGAATCGATCCCAGGTCCTCTGCAAGAACAGTCGGGTGCTCTTAACCGCTGAGCCATCTCTCCAGCCCCAAGACCCTGATTCTTTTATTCTGTCATTATTTGGATTTTATTTTTTATTGAATTTTTGCAGTTTTCATGGAATATAATTTGATGGCATTTAGATATGCTTCCCTCTCCACACCTCCCACTACTGCCCCCCCCGCAATTTAATGAACTGTCATATATCTATAATATGGCCTATAGAATAAGATTTGTATTCCCCAATGTCCTTCTGTGTGGATCCATCCACTGGACCCACCAAGAGATTTTTATGTTGATATTGTTGCTTTTTCAAATGATGTTTTCCTTTTCATAATGTCTTTCAACCGGTCAGTATTAGCATGCATGAAGGCTGTTGATATGCTCATTTTATATCTTGCTCTCCTAATAAGCCCTTTATTGTTTGGGTGAGTCTATCATTGTTCCTACTGGATTTTTCAAACATATAAGTATGTCTTATGCGAATAAGGATAATTTTCTTTTTCCTTTTCTAATTATTGGGCGTGTTTTTTGCTTTCTGATTTTATTTGGTTAGTAAGTTCAACATAATGTTACAAATGTTAGTATAGTAGGTCTCCATGCTTTGTTCCTCATCTGAGTAGAAAAATCTATGGTGTTTCCACATCAGAAGTCACCTGCGCCAGACAATGGTGGTGCATGCCTTTAATCCCAGCACTTGGGAGATGGGCAAGTGCAGTTCTGTGAGTACAAGGCAATCTATATGTAGATTTTCAGGTTGGCCAGGGCTAGACAGTCAAACTCTGTCTTACAAGAAAGGAAGGAAGAAAAGGAGGAGAGAAAGAAGGAAAGAAGGAAGAAAGAAAAGAAAGAACAAAGAAACAAAGCAGGGGTATAGTGGCATATGCCTCAAAATAAAACAACCCGAAACTCACTCATATTAGGACTAAAGTATACATATTTTATATATTCTGTGTTTGTGTGTGAGTGTGTATGCACTAGTACCATGCATGACATGCTTATGTTAAGTCTTGATCCTTACCTTCCATCTTGTTTGAGGCAGGATCTCTTGTTCACTCTTACGTATGCTGGGCTCATTGGCCTGCAGCCTTCCAGGAATTCTCCTGTCTCTGCCTTCCATGACACATGTCCAGTTTTTATGTGGGTTCAAAGGACTGGAACTCAAGTGCTCATGATTGCACTTCAAATGCTTTTAACTGCTGAGCCATCTCCCCAGCTTATATTGTTCTTTTAAAATTGTAAGACAGAGTCTCATGTATCCCAGGCTGGCCTCAAACTCACTACGTGGTTTAAGTATGACCTTGGATTTCTGATCCTGCTGCCTCTTCCTTCCAAACATTGGGATTAAAGATGTGTGCCATCAAGCCTAATCTATATGGTACTGGGGATTAAATCCAAGGTTTTATGTATTCAAGACAAGCACTCTATCAACTGAGTCCTATCAGCAGCCCCAATATTGTTCTTTTAAATTGTGACTTTCATCACCTAAAACATTGGTTTTTCTTTTATTTAGCTTCCAGAAAAGCGCCCCGCATTTCAGCAACTCCTATCTTCCATTGAACCACTTCGGGAAAAAGACAAGCCTTGAAGAAAAAAGCCAGAATGCTGATGAGAATGGATACAAAAGTTGTCCAACACTGTCATTCTGTTTAAGGGAAGTAGCAAAACCCAATATAATTTAGCAAGTTCTTAATATTGTTCTGTGTATTGTTTATCTGTTTTACTATCTACAAAAGAAGACATTTCTTTGAAATTTAGATTGAATTAGTAATTTGTTTGTGATGCTCTTAATAGAACACTTCCCAGCCTATGAGAACTGGAAAATGATATATTGGATGCTCACTTTTTTCTATTGCCACTGTTGTGATAATTAAATATACTTTCAGGAACAGTAATGTGTGCATTTGCCTGTGTGTAAATGAGCTCAAACTTGAACAGATTTGAGAGTCAAATGAAGAATTTATTTTTATTAAAACACAGATTCCTAGGAAGCACCCTAGAAATTCTGATAAAGCAGATCTGAGTGTGGTCTGTGAATTGGTGCTTCTCCTAAGCTCCCATTCATGCCGAACTGCCCTGGGCTACCTCATTATGTGTCAAGACACTGTAATATGGTCCATAATTCAGTCTGAGTAGTACAGTTCTCTTCTCCTTGATCTCTAGATTAGAACAATGGCACTTCATGTCGTCATGTACACCTATATAAAACCAAAGCTAAATGATATTATTGAACAATGCTTTACATGTTTCACAGAGAGCAAGCACAGTTTATTATAAAAGATGCTAAGGGGACCAAAGGGATGATCCAGTGATTAAGAGGCCTTGCTGCTCTTGCACAGGACTTGGGTTTGGTTTCCAGCACCTACATAGCAGTTAACAACCATCTATAATTTCAGATCCAGGGAATCTGATAGCGTCTTTTGGCTTCCGTGGGGATTGCACACAGGTCCCTTTACATACATGCAGGCAAAACACTCAGACACATAAAAAGAAATAATTTTTTAAAGCTGCTAGAGTAAAATTCAATGCTTTCTGCAACATTAAAATCTACCATTATCAATTGCCACTAAATTAAATAGGGATTTTTGTTTTTAGAATAAGACATTTTTATTCTCTAAAGAATTTAAATCAGACACCCCAATGAACTCATACTTCTAATTTTAAGATATATTAATAACCTCTCTAAGAGATGTAATTCTCCCTTCTCACACCACCCTTTCTTTCATCTACATGCTAGCACAAATGTCTCTCCTGCTTGTTGGTTTCTTGAAATTTAGTTAATTATTTTGTTATTTCAGTGGAGAATTAATAGGATAATGATATTCTATTTTTAACAGAGATATGTAACTCTCAATGCATAATGGATATATGAAATGTCACTCTTAAAAGAACCGCTAGGTTGTTTTTAGATCATTTGTTCATTTCTTTAGTATTTTATCTGTGCCAGGTTCTTTCTTACTCAAGGGAAATGAAGGAACAAGTGACATAATCCTTGCTTCTCAATGGGCTCACAGTTAGGTGGGGCTCCAGCCTTTCCTGCTCTCTGAGGCTTTCTGTAACAAGGACCTGTACCAGAGACTCTTAACCTTTCTTTCTGGCCTCCGTCTTGAGATTATTTCCTTCATTGTATTTGTATATCTGATCTTCTAAAACTGATCTGTTTATAACAAAAGTAATGCAGACTGGTTAAAATTCAAATAATGCAGAATTGTTTACTGTTAAATGAGACCGAAGCCTTGCTTAGAAGCCTGATTCCAAAGATCATGCTAAGCAAAGATTTAAGGCACTGCTAGAGGTTTATGAGAAAGTCAGTCCACTTATACCAGGAAGAGGCAAATAGAGGAAGAATATTTATACTATTTGAAAACATGCACAATGCTTTTCAAAATGTTCTTTGACTGTGTTTTGTGGTGATATTCAGGGTTTATTGTTATAATTTTAAACCAGCAGTCTCCTACGCTTTCTGAGAAGTGAAGAAAATGAAGATTATGTGATAAAAAATTCCCAAATGGTGAGTTGGGAAGCAATTTCAGATAAAGTATTTACTAGGTGAAATTCAAATGGCCTTGCTGGGCCTTTTCTGGTCTTTGAAAACTCAAGCACAAAAGCCAAAAATTATAGCAAAATTCATGGCTTGAGTTAATTAAGAAAGAATCCTAGAACTAAGCTACCATTTATTTTCAGACTTAGGAAATTTTGGTATATGGGTGGAAGGTATGTATGCATATTTTGGATCAAAAGAATGAGGGGGGAAAAAAGAAAGATTCCAACATAGTAGATTTAGAAAGTTGAGATTCCCAGTTTTTATTCTGATTTGGCGGTTTGAAAAAAAGGAAGAGATTGGCCCTAAGTCCCCATCTTTACTCAAATGGGAACAAGTGGATCTCAAATGAGGAAGAATAAGTCCTTGAGAAACACCACAGAAGAGGAAATTGGCACCTGTTTTTCTACCCTGTGTATTCTCCCATTAACTTCACTGCTTATGAAATAAATTCGCAGGAAAGAAATATGAAGTGAATGGCTTTAGATTCCATGAGCAAGTGTCCCTCAGATCTCTGAGTTAAACAATGGCTCTTGCACATGTGCCATATCATTGAATCCTTGCTCCCTTATATCCCACAAGTCAGCAACGTTTAGTGCAAAAGGTTTTGAGGGCCATGCCATCTCTAAGTGAACTTCTCATTTCTGGCTTTACACCATGAAAGCAGCTCTAGACAATATAAAAATTAAGGATGTGTCTGTATACCAATGAAGTTTCCTTTATAGATATTGAAATTTGAAATTCATAACATTTTCATGAATCATGAAATATTTTCCTACTTTCCCTCAACCTCTGGAAAATACAAAATCATTTTTTTAAACTTAAAATGTACAAAAACAGGTGATGGGCAGAAGATGGCCTGTGGGTCATAGTTTGTCCAAGTATAGGTACAAAGAGGTTTAAAATCCTCCATCCTTTCAGAGAATGTTGTTGGGTAGGAGAAAGTCCTGGTGGGTAAAGTAAGAACTCAGCTGGAAAACAAAACAAAACAAACAAAATGTACTTAGGGTGTAAGAAGTTTTTATGATTTGGGGGCACCATCTAGAGATTGTTTCATGTGCCTATAGATCCTTTACCACAGGTGGGGAGGTTCTTTCAAGGAAGTTAGGTGATGGAATTGGTGATTAAAAGAACTTTTAATCCGACACCCTCTTCTGACCTCCGAGTCATTGCATGACATGGGTGCACATACCTCATGCAGACAGTACACTCATACATATAAAAATAAATAAATAAAATTAAATATATATATATATATAATTTTATTTTATGTGTATGAGTGAATTACCTGCATGAATGTAAATGCACCATGTTGTGCACTTACATGCATGCAGGTAATACACTGCATGCCTGAAGAAGTCAGAATAGGGTGTTGGATCCTCTGAAACTGGAGTTACAAATGGTTGTTAGCTGCCATGTGGGTGCTGGGAATCAAACCCAGGTCTTCTGCAAGAGCAACCAGTGCTCTTAACCTCTGAACCATCTCTCCAGCCCCAGAATTGGTTCTTAAAAAGTTGTTTTTGTACTGTGTTGAGCTAAGACAAGAATCAGGGACATTGTAATGTAAATATGGCCATTAAAGGGGATGGTTAGACCATGAAGGGAGAGTGCAAATAATGGAGAAATGAGCAATTGTAGGTTACCCCAACGGCAAGATGATGATGTAGATAGTGGTATGAAAGGTTGATTAGAGGGGAATGGCTCTCATGCAAAGATAAAGAAATCTATTTTTGCTTCCTAAATATTGTGTAAACATAATGATATTGAATAGCCTCAAATGACTTAGCCTGATTTTTGAACATCATTCTTCTGTCTTGGATAACCCACCATTACCATGATCACATCAAATTTATTAACTACAAAGTCATTCTAACTTTATACTGGTCTCCATACAGCTTGATTTACTTGGTAGCATCTGGATATGTTCATTTATTTAATGTACTTTAATCAATCTTCAGGTATGTATTATTGTTATGTTCAGAAATACAGTAGATTTTTGCTTCCTAATCTGACAGTGTATATAATCTAAGCACAATTCTTTTGGAACTGGTTTTACCATTTCTTTATCCCATAAAGCAATATGGGAAACATAGCGTGACATGTAAGAGGTCTCAGACAGTCAGATGATAATTTTTCCCATGGAATGAAAACCAGAAATAATAGCCAAAAAGAGCCAATACATGAGTGCACATAAGACCGAGGGAGTATATGCATCTAATAAATGTTTATTGAAGACTTCTTTGTGCTTATCACTCTTCAGACCCCGTGGGAGAACACAAAATATTCCAGAAACCAGATACCCACTTCACAGAGTGAAAATTCAGTTGGAATTTTCATTCACTCCATGGCTAGAGAATAATAGAAGCGAGTTTCTTTCAGGCATGCTCTGGGTTCATGGAGTTTCCCTGTGCTAGTTGCATATTATTAGGAAGATGTTGGTGAGGAACTTTGAAAGTGAGATTTAATGTCCTCTACCTGATGTCTGCCTTCTTTCTTCTTTGGCTCTGGACCCACAAGGAAAACACAAACCATTTCAAATATTACTGTGGGCAAATTAATATAATACTTGAGTTGACTTAATCTAAAAGCAAAAATACAGATTGTCCTTCATCCTTTTACACTTTGATTAAAGTAAGCAGTGTGTACCATGCTCAATCTCTGCAACTCTACCAGTTCATACCACAGATTCCATAAGAATCCAGCACTTATTCTGAAGATACATCATTTTATCTTCCAGTTCCACTTAGTCAACAGATAATTCCACTTCCATTATCCCTGTACAGACTGTGTGAAGCCAAAGACCTACTTTTGGGAGGGGTCTTTTTGAGACAGGGTCTCTCTGTAGGCCCAGCTGGCCTGAAACTCCCTATGTAGACCAGGCTGGCCTTGAACTCACAGAGATCTGCCTGCCTCTGCCTCCCAACTGCTGGGATTAAAGGTGTGTGCCACAAGGCCTGGCCAAGACAGACTTTAGTCTAATATCAACATCCCTATTAATAAGCAGAAGAGATGTCAAGTCCTAAGGCAGAAATAAATATTGAAAGCACTGCCAGAAAAGATGCCCATGAAATTCGGGTTCTCTTTGGACAAGCTTTTCTGAGCAAAGCCCTAGTTTTGCTATTTAATGACATGTTTATAATCTCATATTTGTGTACCATGAAGTTGATATTTACATATAGGAAAATCATCTCAGGAGGAAAATGACAGACTTTTGTCTAAAATGAAGTTTGAATATCATCACTGTTTTGGAATCCTGCATTACTTTCTCCTTTACCAACTTCCACAGAGGCATAAGGATTTTCTTCTCTTTTTGTTTGATTTTTCCTGTTAAGTAAAACAAAGTCACTTTAATACAGTGATGTTAGAAAGCTACTTCTCTGACCAGACTAATGAATATCAAGAAGTTCCATAGTACCCTGTGTTAAGAATACTCAGTTGGAGAAAACATGAACTTTCATAAACTGGTGATGCAAGTATATGTAGGAGTAGTATTTATCTAAACTACTTCAGATTGATATGAACTGGACTTTTCCACTGCTACGATTCATCTTGCAGCTGTATTGACATACAGAGGAAATTGCCTGTGTGAAAATCATTGTGCCTTTTGTTTGTAAACACAAATATTTGCTAATGAGGCAAATCCATCCATGGTTTACAAAATTAATTATCACCCTGCCATAAAATGAGAAACAATATTACCAGGAAAAAAGAAATCATTTTGTGCAGCCAATTTGGAAAAATTTCTAAGAGGTACTAAGAAATAAAAATATGTGGGGCTGGAGAGATGGCTAAGTGGTTAAGAACACTGGTTGTTCTTACAAAAGACCGGGGTTCAAATCCCAGCACCCACATGGCAGTTAACAACTGTCTGTAACTCAATTTCCAGGGGATCTAACACCCTCTTTTGTCCTCCTCGGGCACTGCATGATACACATGAAATAAAAATAAATAATAGAAATAAAAGAAATAAGAATATGTAGTATACACATCTTTTAACCATATGAATCCATTAACTATTCAGATTTTGTGTACATTTATGTATGTGCATGTTCAAGTGTGTAAGCATGTGTGTGAAGATGATACAGTGTATGTGTGGAGGGAGTCAAAGGATAACCTCTGATGCTGGTCCTCACTTCCCACCTTGTTTGGGACACAGTCTCTTTGCTGGTTTTCTGCTGTGTAAATTAGGAAAGCTGACCTGTAAGCTTCTGGGGGTTCTCCTGTCTCTACCTCCTGTCTTGCCAGCCATACGAGTGCTGGGATTGCACACACATGTGCCCATGCTTGGAGTAATGTAGGATCTGGGGATGAAAACTCAGGTCCTCATGCCTGTGGGACAAGAGCTGCTCCCCACCACCCCAGGCTCAATTTTTAAAAATAAACTATTTGATGGAATAAAAAAATCTCTATATTAAAGACAACTGAATAAACCACACTCATCAATGTAAAGATTCAACTGAGAGGGAAATATACATAGAATTTTATGCGATATAAAATATTCATTGTTAAATGCAAACCCAACAAAAACCAGTTCTTTCTCAAAGCTTTGGGGGTCGTCTAATAGTAAACAAAACTAGAAATCAGGTCTTGCGATTAAAATCGTTAATCAACTCTGATCTTTAATTCAAAACCAAATGAGGATACTGACATGAACTAAAATGATAAAAAGTTAAGCTACCCAAAGAAGAATGAAGATGATGAAATAGTAGCAGTTTGAAGCAAATCTCAACATTCATTCATAAATGACAGTCCAGCTCAAACCCATCCCAATCCATCCTCTAGGAAAGAAGCAAGACTCATCAGTGATCACAATCCCTTGGTGTGTTTGCAATGATTCTTTGTTGTAGGGACACTGTGGCTAGAATGCAATTTACCACAGCATGCTAATAAATCTCAGGCTAGACAGCTACTGTGTGGGCTTACTAGGAAGGTGAAGTGTTTTTGACGTCCGGTAAGATTCTAAGGTATATATCAGGATACTTATGTGAAAAGTTGTCTAGATGAGTAATTGCAACGTGTGTGTGTGTGTGTGTGTGTGTGTGTGTAATATAGTGCCATTTGTCAATTCATGTTTCCTAAACCTTTCTGTTTAAAGAGAGATAATTTGAGAAAAGAACACTTACTTCTTTCGACCTTTGATTCCAGTGACGATCAAGATAATGATGCCAACCACTACGATTCCCATCACAACTCCAAAAATAATTAGCCATATGGTGACAGGAGGCTGATAAGGAGGTTCAAGTGTTGTATGAATCCCCAGAAACTCCAGGCTGTTATCATCCAGGCGGAAAATATCATTGATACGGCCCCGGGACATCCTATTTACAAAAGCAAAATACAGTAAAGGGACACTTAGAACAGACAAATTTCTGTGTAGTTATTTCCTCTGCGTGTTGTAGTTCCTCCAAAGATTATCATAAGAATGTACACCTAGAGCTTGATGTCATGGTGCTTGCTTGTAATCCCAACACTCTAGAGGCAGAAGTGGGAGGACTGAACAAATCTGAAGCCAATTTGGTCTGTGTAGCAAGATCTAGGCCAGCCAGGGAAGAACCACACCTGGCCAAAAGTGTATCATAAGAGACTACAGAGAGTGTGTCCCTATATAAGACTGCTATATTAAACCTTACCCACTCATGGCTCAGGGACCATTGCAGAAGATCATGTGGAAAGATTGCAAGAGCCAGAGTTGGGACATGAACATAATAAGGAAACAGAGTATTCTGGGTCTCTGGGAAATTGCTCATATGCACTTTTTGCAATGGTGTCAGCATGCACAAAAACTATGCAAACTCAATCAAACACCCAGCATAGAACTGGGGGAAAAAGTAATAGCTCCCCCCACCAACTTAGATGAATAACTATTGGCAGCTGATTACTATTGGGTGAGGGAGAGTTGGTCTTCTTTAAGGGAAAGGCTCTATCTAGATAGGCTGACTAGACTCCAATTGATGAACTTGCACTGAGGGACATCTGGGTACACAAACGTGACACGATAGGACTTAACATATATAACAGAATGAATGAAATCCAGGGGGTGTCTATGGGGGGTGAGGCTGAGGGAGGGGATATAAAGATGAGTAAGATGTTTTGTCTGAAACACACAAAAATTCAATCAAAACATATATTCCAAAAAGTTCCTACTTAAAAGAACAATAAAATCAAATAGATAAGTTCAATAAAAAGAAATGAACTTTGGATAGTTATGCATCTTTCATACTTTTCTGTCAACAACCTCAGTTCAAGTTTAGAAGAAATTTAGAAATTAACAAACAACTGGTATTTGTTCAATTGTAATTACAGTGTTTGAAAGGCAAAGTCAAAAAATTAAAAAAAAATTAAAAAAAAAGAAAGGCGAAGTCAGCATATTTGTCAAGAATTTCCCATATGTCAGAGTGTACCTTAAATGACCATAGAGCAAATAATGGGAAAGCATCTTGTACACCCCTCTTCTATAAATGAATTGTGTCCTATATCCATGTCTCTGAGGACAGTTTTCCAAATGAAAGGTACTAGCATTTGGAAACAGCATTGAAGAATAATACAAGAAAAAGACTTTGTGAATTTCTCCAACACTGAGCTGGTAAGTGATTAAAGTGAATGAAGTAAAATGACGAAGACTATTAAAACAAAAGCTGGGTGCTGGAGAGATGGCCCAGTGGTTAAGAGCACTGGTTGTTCTAGAGGACACAGGTTCAAGTCCCAGCACCCACGTGCTGGATAATAATTGTCTGTAACTTCAGTTCCCAGGATGCCCTCTGACTTCTGTGGGCATTACATGGCACAGGTGCACTTACATACATGTAGGCAGTACACTAATACACGTAAATTAAATAAAAATAAAATGAAACAAAAACTGGAATGGGGAACATTCTGGGTTGAAGATGGAAGTGGCTGGCATTACAGCTTCCTATGCTTGGTTATAACTCAGGTCAGGAAGTCAGATTCTTCCAGAGAATAAAAGTATATAAAGCAGAATCAGCTATAACCCTTGGCAGCCTCAAGGTCTCATTTCTCAAGTTACTGTAGAAACAGAGAGTTTGTGATCCCCTGGGGCTTATATCTGGGTATCCAGAAAGAGTGAACACTTCTACAAAAACCTCAGCCCTCAGCAGATAAAAACCTTTTGGAGAGAACAGAACAAATTTCTGGGTATGATTCATTCGTATACCCCAATCAAGCCAGATTTTCTTGGCACATCCTGTCTGGCAGGTATGAGATCTGCTTCCAAAGGTAAATAAATAGAATTTACTGATATAGCTCAAGAGGGCCACCTAGTGAGAAGACAGGTACCACAAGTATATTAAGCATTTCCCTTTCATGGCAAAGAATCATCCAGAAATTTCTGACCATGTTTATGAGTTTCTTGATTCATAGCATGGCATATATGACCTTTTATCCCCTCTCTGTCTCCTGTGCATACTTTCCCATTGGTGCTTCTTGAGACTGTCTCTCAAATAAACTACTTATATTTAAATCCTTGTTTAAGGACCTGCCTTGGGGGGAATCCCAGATCAAAATATGTTTATTGCTATTAGATTCTTCTGGAATTAAAATCCAATTTTGTGAGGCTGAGGTGATAGTTCAGGCACCATAGTGTCTGCTGACCAGACACGAGCACCTGAGTTTGGATCCTAACACTCACATATAAAGCTTCATGTGGTAGTGCCTGTCTGTAACTCCACTGCCAGAGGTTGGGGTAGACAAATGGATTCCTGAAGTTCATTGGCTATCCAGACTATATGAATTGATGAGCTTCAGATTTAGTGAACTACCCTGCCTCAAAAATTAAGATGGAGAGAGGTCAAGGAAGACATCTAAAGTCAACCTCTTTCCTCCACATGTGCACCCCATGTACACATCTATACACATATAACACACACCACCACCACCACCACCACAAAAATGTAAGTGACTGAGAATGATATCCTATGCACAAAAGACTACACTAATGTAAATTAATTTTTACATTGATTATGCCCTTCACCCTTATGTGACTTCTTTGAAAGTCAAATGTCACCTGATAGCTTCTTCAACTTCATGTCTAGGAATGATGTCAGACGCATTTTTAGGTGCAGTGACAAAGAAGTTGAAAGAGATTCTTGGTTTCACATCACTCACCCAAACGTCCTCCTCTCTGTGAAGAAATAAAAGAAACATCTTCCCTTGTGACACAAAGAGCACAATAAAGAAAATGATTACTGCCCCCTGCTGGTGGGAAAGAGATTAGGGAAAGGATTTTAGGATGGAGAGACACAGGGCAGGGCCACATGAGGATATAATTGTCAACATTTACTCTTCGCAAAGCACCTGAAATGAACTACATAAATATTATAATATAAAGTTCCACTGATTTTTTTCCTGCTACCATACAAAACCCATATATGGTTGACTTTTTAATATTTTATTATTTTTCTTGTATGTGTATGAGTATATTGCCTGCATGTATGTAAGTGCACCTGTAGTATACAATGCCCACAGAGGTCAGAAGAGGACATTGGATTCCTTGGAACTGGAGTTACAAATGGTTGTTACCCGCCATGTGGGTGCTGGGAATCAAACCACCTTTGTGGGCATTGCAGGCATGTGGTGCACTTATATACAAGCAAAACACTCATACACATAAAATAAAAATAAATAAATCCAAAACCATTTTAAGTTTCCAGTGCAAGAATCAATGGGAACAGGAAACAATAACTGGTGTCCCAGGATTATGAGAATGGTGGGCAGTGATGGCTCAGTGTTATAGGTAGGGATGGTATGTTAATACTCCCTAGGCTGGCCCCACTCAGCAAAAAAGTATTGTGCTGGGCCCATAGGTGAAGGTAAAAGTGGATATTACCATACAATATGAGAAGGCCATGATCTTACAGCTGCGGGAGTGATCTAGTAAAATCTAAGGCAGATCATGTGGCTTCAATCTTTGAATAGAAATCTTCATGCTCTCCAAATAAAAGCTAAAGTCCTTGAAATGACCTCAATGTCCATATAAACTTTCTTTGCTCACTTTTAAGAACCCACCCTGCCCAAACACTGTCCTGACTACATCATCCACTTGCCTTTTAGTAGACACTGCCCCGCTTGTGATGGGCTTCTTGCTATTTCTTTGTCAGACAGTTGATATTCCTTCCTCACAGTCTTTGTCCCCAGCTGAACATTTTTTTTCCTATTGTCTGCACTGCAAACTTTCCTGCTCCTCTTGCCTGCTTCATATACTTACTTAAATATTAGTGAGGTCTCGGGATGGGGAGATAGCCTAGCGGTTAAGAGCATCGACTGCTCTTGCAGAGGACCCGGGTTGGATCCCCAGCACCCACATGGCGGCTAAGAACCGTCTGTAACTCCAATTCCATGAGAACTCCAGTTTCCAGGGGAATTCGAGACCCTCTTCTGACCTCTGTGGCATTGCACAACATGGGTGCACAGACCTACATGCGGACAGTACATTCATACACATACAAAAATAAAAATAAAATTAAAATAAATAAATAAATATTAGTGAGGTCTTTTAACTTTGTTAAAACTGAACATTCCTCAGACCGTTTTGTATTCCTGTCCTATTCTATTTTTCATCCTAGCACATCTTTTTACATAGTTAATATTCTCTCTCTCTCTCTCTCTCTCTCTCTCTCTCTCTCTCTCTCTCTCTCTGAAAGTTTAAGCAGAATATTTCCTCTGGCTTTAGAGAAAGGAAAACGTTGGCTATAGAACCTAGCAATCAACTCACCCAAAAGGAATTGTCTGGTTTTTGACTCTGAAATACTCTCTCATGGCATATGCAACAGATGATCGGAACAGGTACATTTCATTCTCATTCCATTCGTACTGCAAATTCAGAAGACAGACACTGCTCAGTAGGGTTCCCAGGACAGATGTGAAACCTGAGAGTCTTCAAGCACTGCTGTTACTATTCCAAGAATTCTCCACAAAACCAGTGCCCTCCAGTGTAATGACTGTGCATCAGTATTCAGTGGAATGATAGATAAAACACTAACTTCTGGGCCCCACTCTAGAATTTTTGGTTCAGAAAGTCTAGCATGACACCCAAGAATTTGCAACTTTACTAAACTCCCAGATGGTGCTACTGCTGCTCGTCAGACAATCAGCCCTACTTCAAGGAACCATTGGGTCCACGGGTTTTTTTCAGTTGGGCTTGATCTGAACTGATATAAGCATCCTGAAGACAGGTTATAGATGGGAAAAAAACCTAAAGATGTAGGGTTTGCTTAAAATACCTTTAATTTGTGGACAAATAAATCTAGCTTTTACTATTTTAATGGTGGGTTCTCAGATATTTCAGCAAGCATGATACTGTATACTGTAATCTCAGCACTCTACAGATGGAGACAAGAAGATCAGGAGTTAAGTACAAGGCAAGTTGAGGTCCAACTTGGGCTATATGAAGGAAGTCCTGTACCTAAAAAGAAGGAAGAAGAAGAAGAAGAAGAAGAAGAAGAAGAAGAAGAAGAAGAAGATTATTATTATTATTATTTTAGTATCTCCTTTCTCTCTTAGAAAAGAAAAATTATAAGATCTCACCAAAAAAAGAATTGTTGTATTCCCTTTAGCTTGGTTTCACCAAAATTTGGGGAGAGCACAGTAATACTGGTATATTAGTACTGTTCCTAGGCACGTTCTGGTTAGTATTTCCATATTTTTAAAACATTTAAAAGCTACGTTCACTATAAAATAACTTGAACTGGAAGTACAGTTCACTCAGTGACTCAGACTTAGAACATTATACCATCAAATCTGCTGAAGGCTACTTGGATATAAAGGGAACATGAATATAATAGTCAAGGTAAGAGAGCTAGGCTGGGTGTGGTGGCGCATGCCTTTAATCCTAGCACTTGAGAGGCAGAGGGAGGTGGATCTCTGTGAGTTCAAGGCCAGCCTGGTCTACAGAGTAAGTTCAGGACAGCCAGAGCTACAGGGAGACACTGTCTCAAAAAAGACCAAAACAAAAAAAAAAAAAAAAGATAAGAGATCTAATAAGACTCCTGATCAGTCAGGAGTAATTACAATTTATTAGGCCAATAAAGAGCTAATAAAAGTATGACAAAGATTAATAATCTCTTGGATACTCGATGCACATCAATTAATAGGACAGTGGGATAACAGTTTAGAAGCAATGGACTATTTTACAATTCTTTATTAAAATTTTATTCCATTATTATTTATATCTTGATTCCTTATTTATCTATAAAATTATACTAAAATTATTTTTTGAAGCTTGGGAAATATTTAACTTCTCAGGAAAAGGACAGGCAGAAACTAAATCTTTAGATTTACACAATGAGATACTTTTCTGAAGCACATTGGACTGTTTTATCTGATTGTCCCAAATTGACTCCTAAACCTGCAAAGCCTACAGGTTTCCACGATACACCCAGGCCTTTGATCATCATCTATCTGAGATTATCTTTCCTCTGCTCTTTCCTAATCAAAGTCATTACTGGAAGGAAGGAAGGAAGGAAGGAAGGAAGGAAGGAAGGAAGGAAGGAAGGAAGGAAGGAAGGAAGGGAGAGTAAGGAAGAAATGAAGGAAGAAAGAGAAAGAAAGATAAAAAGAAAGAAAAGAAAGAAAGAAAGGAAAGAAAGAAAGAAGTAAAGAAAGAAAGAAAGAAAGAAAGAAAGAAAGAAAGAAAGAAAGAAAGAAAGAAAGAAAGAAAGGAACAAAGAAATAAAATCCTAAAGGCTAGAGCTGGAGTTTATAGTTTTAAGAAAAACCATTTGGCTCTTCATGTAAGCCACACTGGACTGGATGGCAAGGGATGAAAGTGCACTGAAGAATAACAGAGTCACCACTCCGAATACTCACTGCATCTTTTCCAAGAGCTGATTTTAGGCTTATCCTCACTTTAATGCTTTGGTCAGCATCTGATAAAAGAGAAATTGCAGAGAGCTGGTCTAGATGACAGACTGAAGGCATATATTTATTTCATGTATTTGATAGCAAAAGTATTTTTACCTTACAAACATGAATTTTACAAAATGAGAGATGATGCATGATGGATAAATATTTCCTCAAGAGACAGGACTTCATAGCTTGATGCATACACAGAAGGGATTATGGGCTCAGAAGGAATCAGAGAATCCCAGAGAAACTCTCAGATACAACAGAGGTGGGAAGAGGAGACTAAGAAATTGGAGTGAGGGTATGGTCGAAGCCACTTCCCAGAACACTTGAACCTGTACCCCATCACCCCTTACCCTGTTATCTTTTACTCAGTTGATTGAAATTTGTTCTCAAACAAAACGAGAGGTAATCCCAGAAAGAAGATATGCAATACAGAAAAGAGCAGATTAAATCCAGCAGAGCCAGGAGATGTTTCTGAAGGACAAGTATTGTCCACGTTATGACAGGAGTATGGAAACTCCAAGTGAGAGTTTCTAGGAGTGAAAAATGGAGGCTGTACAGAATAGATATGTTGGAATGATTGAGAATAACTAAATGCAGTGCTTTATGGCAGATCAGGTGTGTCCAAAACTTGAAGCAAGTAAAAACACTAAATTAAGAAAGGATACAGCAGGGAGCTGGAGAGATGGCTCAGTGATTAAGAGCACTGGCTGCTCTTGCAGAAGACCCAGGTTCAATTCCTGGCACCCACATGATGGTTAACAACCTTCCTAACTCCAGTTTCAGGTGATCTGACACCATCTTCTGACCTCCATGGGCATTGTACCACACAGATACACTTACATGTAGACATGCATATACTCACACATAAAATAATAAATAATATATTTTTTAAAAAGAAAAGATACAGCATAATGTATTACTTGGCTGTGCAGGTGACATGACATAAATAATAACACCTACTTTACTAAAAATCATGTTAAAACTTTACTGAGACAGTGAACAATAGGTGGAAGAGCAGATAGTAGATGAGATCTAAAACTGACAAGACAGCAATATAAAAAAACTTTCAGCCAGGTGTGGTGGCGCACGCCTTTAATCCTAGCACTCAGGAGGCAGAGGCAGAGGCAGGCAGATCTTTGTGAGTTCAAGGCCAGCCTGGTCTACAGAGTGAGTTCCAGGACAGCTGAGGCTACAGGGAGACCCTGTCTCGAAAAGACCAAAATAAAATAAAAATAAAAATAAAAATAAAACTTTCAGAAATATGAAAGTAACTGCCAGACAGAAGAGGTAATAGCCCTGAAGTTGCTCACAGAATTTGTCTTAGGGGAGCAGGATTCAAGTGCAGTGACCCAGTGCTATACTCTCATTGTGAAGTTGAGACTCATAAAAACACTTGAAAGAGTATGTGAGGCAGACTAAAAGCAGGGGAAGAGAGGCCCCATGAGACTGAAGCCAACGGACAGCAGGAGAAGTCAATGGAACAATGCAAAATATGTGTACTAGGTGAACTCACATGGACTCCAGTCAGTGCTCCACCCCACGAAGGAATTCCTGTTCTGCTCTTTCAGCCAGACAAACAATGGCTCAAAGTAGTTGAGGAGTGGCCTTACATCCATATTCCTTGCTCCTACCACATTTTCCAATGCTAAGGTCCAGGGTTCTGAATTTCCAAGACGCAGCATATTGCTACACAAAAATACAGAGTTCAGGGCTTTTTGGAGGATTCCAATTGAACATGCACCTGTATCTAAGATTTGTACTTTTCTTTAATTTAGCAATTTTTCTCCTGGCAGATTAGAAAAATAAGATAGATGTATTGTCAGATGGATTCAAGCCTCAATCTCTCTTTTCTCCCACATAGTTATGACAGACAGACAGAAGTTGGCCCATCTCGTGGTCAAATCTCCTGTGTGATCCCAAATCAAGCATTTATTTCATGGTTGGCTGGGGGAATTTTGAAGTCCAAATTTTTCTTTTGAGGCCAAATAAATCACATTAAATGCTAGGCATGTACATTAATAATATTGGGTACTAGGAGAGGTTCAACATTTCAAGACATTTCTTACAGCAGTTTCTGGCCAGCTTCAGTAGAATTTGAGATGTCACATTTATGCAAAGGGCCTACATGCTTAGCTGCTTGACAAAGGGCTTCTTGAAACTGGAATTGGTAAATGGTCCTTGTGTAATAGCTGTACAAGAGACAAAGAAACAAACAAAAAGAATCTCACATTGTGGCACTGAAGTGGATGGGGCATGTGTTACAGGCCCATGTAATCCCAGAGATATTAGCTAAAACTCAGTCTCCAGCAAAGGCCAATCATGAACTCTTTAGATTCGTCATAATCCACTTGCATATTACACACCCACTAATAAACAAAGTATTACCACTTATTAAGAGTAAGCTCACATTTGCTCTGCTGTCATATATTTATGGCACTTTCCTATAAATGATACTGAACTGATACTTATAACCAGTGAGTAATATTTCCACTTTTACAAATACAGAAAGTAAGGCCTAGACATACCTGTATCACAACATTCAGGAGGAAGATCATGAGTTTAAGACCAACCTAGGACATATAGTAAGTCCTGGTCTCAAATAAAAACCAAAAGACAAAAACAAACAACAAAATGCTCTTTCAATATATAATGAGTTTGTTAAAAACAAGAAGACAGAGTCTACTCATTACTTTTATTTCTCCAAATCATCTTATTCATTTATAATATTGGAGAAAGGATCTCACACAAATTTATTTAACATAATAAAGCATGTCTCAGAGTCTGAGAAATAGCTTAGCTCAGCTCACTGGTAAAAAGTACCTGCTGCTTTTGTACATGATCAGTGTTCAGTTCCCAGTACCCACATAGCAGCTAGCAACCATCTGTAACTCCAATTCTAAGGCATCTAATGCCTTCTTAGAGCCCCTCCGCAGGCACTGCATGCACATGATGCAGTTTCATACAGGCAGGCAAAATACTCATACATATAAAATACAAATAAAATGAAAATAATTTGCATTAAATTGAATTGAAATTGATCATCTACATTGAGCTTAGTGTAAGATATATATAGAGGGAAAAATAATTATCACTTTGTTGAACCCTGATTATTATTTTGTCTCTGCTTTTTGTCATTAGCACAGCCACCCTTAAACCCTAGAAGTTAAACAGAGAAGAGAAAACTGTCATTTACCGGATGAATGAGTAATCATTAGAAACATGGAACAGAGATGCAGGATCACAGTATGTTTCATCATGAGGCAGGGGTTCTACCACTCCAACGATCTGTCGCCTGTGGGAAGAAAAGGGAAGTATATATCAGCTGGATGTCAACATCATTTGAGCTCAACTAGAGCTTCATCAGACAATATGATTCATGTTGGAATTGGTTGTCAGGTAACGTAAAAACAGTGTAAAAATCAGAAAGTAAAATCTCTCGTGTATTTATTTCTTATTGTTTTACTTCAACACAAACATGCAATTGGAAATAGCTATATCTTCAAAACACTAAATCAAGAAAATTCATAAAGTGCATTGTATGGCTACAAATGGACAGTGATATCACATATTAGGTGCTTCTGGCACACATAATATTATAAAATTGAAATGTCAATTCTCCAAGGCAACCCCAAATGTGCCCTCTTCTGTGAAACCTGTCACCCAGCTTTCAACACAGTTAACTCCTCATGCTCCCTTAGCCTTCTCTGTCTCCTTTGCTGTTTTTCTTCCTGTGTTGTAGAATTTTACAATGGAACTCCTCTTGCCCTAGAGACTTGAGTTCTGAGAGGATGGAGCTGTCTTGGTCATCTTTATAGTTCTAGTGTCCAAAAGTTTGCCAAACACTTAGAAAAAACTTTACTTCTGTTTGGTAAATGACTAAAGGAGCAATTACTTTAAATGTGTGATTCCATGTTCATTTAAATAAAATAAATTAACAGGTATCTAAAAACTAGCCCAGTCAGAAAAAAGGGTAGAGAAACTTGAATTGGACATTATTTAAAAGGAATAGTTTTGACCTTTATGATTGTGAGATCTTTTAGGAAACTTTAGTCCATTGTCATACTTCAGTTATATACAAACACTAGAAACACCCCAAATGGTCATAGTTTCCTTTTCCTGTACCACCTCTTGGAAAAAGACTCCTGAGACAATATCCTGGAAAATTATCTCAGGAAATATCAACAAACAAGTGAAGAGGTGAGAAGGAAACTCCTCCCCCCAAAATGGATGTGTCATCAATCAAGTCACTACTATAAGTTTTCTGTGCTTATTTTGACAAAGAAACTCTGGGATTTCAAGTAGACAACTCCCATAAGAGCTGCTCCACTGAAGAGCAGGGGGCCAAGGTACTTATCCAGCAACCAGCCTATCAGTCATCGGATGAGGGTTGATGAGGATGATATTGATTTCTTCTTTTGAGACAGGGTCTCCCTTTAGTCTCAGCTGGCCTGGAGCTCACTATGTAGACCAAGCTGGCCTTGAACTCACAGAGATCCGCCTGCCTCTGCCTCTCAGAGTGCTGGGATTAAAGGCATGCACCACCACACCCGGCTTAAAGATGATTCTTAGACACCATATGGGTTCTGGGAATCAAACCCTGGCCCTCTGCAAAAGCAGTCAGTGCGCTTAACCGCTGAGCCATCTCTCCAGCCCCAGACATTGGTTTCTTAGCCCCTTCTGCCATTTGTACGTTCAGGTGACCTTGGGAAGCCCTCAGACATGAAATACAGATACCAATATCAGGAAAGGTTTTGTGTGTGTGTGTGTGTGTGTGTGTGTGTGTGTGTGTGTGTGTGTAATATATACAGGTTGGCCAAATGCTTTTTTTTTAATTTTATTTATTTCTGTATGTGTATGAATGTACTGTCTGCATGCAGGTCTGTGCACCCGTGACGTTCAATGCCGCGGAGGTCAGAAGAGGGCGTCAGATTCCCCTGGAACTGGAGTTCTCCTGGAATTGGAGTTTCGGACGGTTCTCGGCCACCATGTGGGTGCTGGGGATCGAACCTGGGTCCTCTGTAAGAGCGGTTGGTGCTCTTAACCGCTAGGCCATCTCTCCAGCCCCGGCCAAATGCCTTTAAATAAACAATAAACACATGTGAACATTTTACTGGTTGTATACTTAATGACCTACTTCATCTCCCACCACTTTTTCATCCACTCCTCTTTTGGAATTTCACCCTTGAAGACCATCCACCTCCACTTCTCTAACATGTAAGTAAATGGTAGAGTTCCAACAATTGTCAATGCTTGTTTGAGTAGGAAGTTTATTTCTGATTCTGAAAGCAAATTGGAAAAGAACAAATATTAAGATGAAAATGAAAGAGAAAGTTTTGTGATAGAGCTTCTGTAATCTCAAACTATTACTCCTCAAAACAGATTTAGTATAGGATGATTACATGGGAAATATTGGCAGTAGACATGTTACTTATTTATTTTTATTTTTTATTTTTTTAAATTTTTTAATTTATTTCTGTATGTGTATGAATGTACTGTCTGCATGCAGGTGTGTGCATCCGTGTCGTGCAATGCCGCGGAGGTCAGAAGAGGGTGTCAGATTCCCCTGGAACTGGAGTTCTCTTGGAATTGGAGTTTCAGACGGTTCTCGGCCGCCATGTGGGTGCTGGGGATCAAACCTGGGTCCTCTGTAAGAGCGGTCGGCACTCTTAACCGCTAGGCCATCTCTCCAGCCCCACTTATTTATTTTTTAAATGCATCTGAGTGCTTTGCCTGCACGTAAGTGCACCCATGTATACAGTGCCTGTGGACACCAGAAGAGGGTGTCAAACCTTCTGGAACTGGAGTTATAGATGGTTAATAACCACTATTTGGGTATTGAGAACTGAACCTGGGTCCTCTGAAAGAGCAAACAGTACTCATAATTGCTCTTAATGTGTGTGTGTGTGTGTGTGTGTGTGTGTGTGTATGTACTGATTTTCTTAAATAAGGGATTTGCTAAAGCCCTAGAACAGAACAAGTAAGAAAAAAATCCACAAGTTAAGGCTAATCCTTACTTTTTACTAGTTTTAATTGCCTTCTTTAAATACACCTTTATAAGCGTTAATTAGGGCAATTACATCTATTTTTCTAGTCATGCTGTTTATTCTTGAGAGCCCCATGTAGGCAGTGACTGTTAATATCTCATTCAAGACTGTATACCTCATCTAGTGTCTGCTCCATAATGCTTTCCATGAGTCCTCAGTAAATAAGCAAACATTAAACAGATGTGCTGAAAAGCTTGTAAACCAAGGAGGGGATAATTTTAACAATATTGTGTGATTGCACAGTAGGTTGTCTATATAAAGCACAACAATGTATTCTACATTTCAGAAAACTGTAAGAAGTCTAGGAGTATAATTCAGTAATAGTATGTTTGCCTGGCATGTATGAGGCCCCGGGTTCCCTTCCCAGGACTGAAGAAGAAAAAAAAGCTAGGAGAAAGGATTTTGAAAACTTTCACCATAGGTAAAATAAAAAAAGTGTCTGTATAGATAGGTATATTTACTCCAATTTAAACCATTACACGATGTATACATGTATCAAAACATGTTACTCCATTGCCATATGGACCTTACATATTTTTATGTATTAGCTAAAAATAAACATAACTAAAAATAAATCAATTAATTGGACCTCCATCATTCACTGGAAGATCAAAACTGGAATATGCTTTAAATTTATTCATATATCCTTTATCAAGAATAGTATATGCTTTTACCAGTCATGTAACTTCATTAGCCTTTATAAGTGACATAATGAAGCAGTTAGGTTCACTGTAGCCCACTACAGATCAATAAATGCAAATGTGGAGGATATTATCTACTCTACATATCACTGTATCTATAGAAAACTACCTTGTACACACTATGCATTCAATAAATACCTGGAACTCCAGAATTTGGGAGCCTGAGGTGAAAGGATTATTTCGAGTTCCAGGATAACCTGGGCTACAAAATTAGACCTTGTCTCAAAAAAACAATGCATACACACACCGAAAAAAGGAAAAATGAAAGAAGATGTACAGAAAGAGAAAAGAAATAAAGGAATTTATTAGTTTACCATCATTCACAAATCAGGACCAGAGATGAAGAAGTAGCACTTATCAAACAAAGACTGTGGAATACTGTAAGACTCGTACTGATTTCATCATCTTTGCTTACTATCAAGGAAGATTTTAAAAGGATAAAATAAATTAGTGTCTGTTCATTGCCCTGAATAAATCATATTTTCAAATTAGGATGCAGGTATGGTTACTATAAACTGCCTCTCCTCTGGCCTACTACCAGGCCCTTGTGAGATCACCAAAGGTCTACAGGCAGAGATCAAGAAAAGGTGAATTGCCACACAAGGATGGAGGTCATGACCTTGATCTCATTGACCAAATGTTCCAACCATCAAAACCAATGATTATAGCAAACCCAAATTAAATGCACTGGACTACAAACAAACAAAATGACATGAAAATAAGAGGAAGTTTTGTTGGGAAACAAGAGTTTGGAGGGACAGGGGAAGAGGATTAGAGAAGATATTACATATATATATATATATATATATATATGNACAGAACCTTAAACATAGTGAAAAAAGAGAATAATAAATTAATGGAAGAGATAAAGATATTAGGCTGCAGTGCTTCTTCATTGACAAAACTCATAGAAATCTCACTGAAAATCTGCTGTATTCTAATAGGTCCAAGCCATCCAAAATGAAATGGGCCGTCACAGGCAAACATGTTAAGGGGTAACATGAATCTTAGGGGATGTTAGAGAGTAATCTGTATATTCTTTAAAATATACCAAACTTGAAGCTCTATTTTGCTTTGTGGGATGGCCTTAGATTGGGGCTCGGCTTCTAGATTAGTCACTGTGTAGCCTTTTGGCTTTGAACAACTTTCCCTCTCTTCAGGCTGGATCTCTGTAAAATGGTTTCAGAATCTATTCCAGCTCTAACATTCTGTGGAGTTTTAGCCTTAAACAAGAGCCTTATATTCAGAAGCCAAAGACAGATTAGATGGGTGAACTTGAACAAACTATTTCGGTTCTGTGGGGCTGATTTAGCATCTTCAAAAAGACCACCAAGCTTCTCTTAGATGATTCTTAGAGTCCCAAGACCATTCTTTCAGTTACTCTTAATTCTTATTTAAAATATAAATTTTTGACTGTGTCAAAGAACTGACTGAAACAGTTAACTTCTGCCCAAAACAATAAACCTCTGCAGAGAAAAACTAAAAAAGACTGAGAAAAAGATACAAGAAATGTATGGCAGAATGCATGAACTGGCGCAGGAATGGGGGCATGGAAAGGGGAATGCATCTAAATTGGACTGAGAAATGATGTATGAAATATTCAAAACATCAATAAAAATATTGTATAAAAAGTTATATGTGTAACTTAACTTTGTACACAATTATTACAAAGGAGCCCAAGGCCTAGTAAGGTTGTTTACATTGTATTTATAAAAAAACCCCACTAGATTGTATTTATTGTTTATTATTCATATTTCTTTACATATTTACTTATTTTAATACATAATTTTGTTCAGTATAACAGTTTCAAAAATATATAAATTTCTTGCTTATTTAGTCCTTCAATTGTTCCCTTTGCTGTTAAGAAGAATTTTTTAGTTTAATATAATTTCATTTTTGTTCCCTATGCTTTTGCGTTTAAAAATAAATTTTCCCCAGGGGAAAAACAAAACAAAACAACAAAACCAGGCTGGCCAGGCATGGTGGTGGATGCCTTTGATCCCAGCAATTGGGAGGCAGAGCAGGTGGACCTCTATGAGTTTGATTCAAGTCTAGCCTACCTAGTTAGTGAGTCTTGAAGCAGCCGGAACTACATAGTGAGATTATTTAATTTAATTAAAAGATAAAAATACAGAACCCTAAGTTGTCTTGTTCTACTACATAGTTCAAACATCTCATAATTCTAGACGATGTTAAGCAAGCTGCTAAGGGTGAAAAAATCAATCAATGTTCCAACCCATCTCTAAAGCCTAATAACTATAACAGCTGGCATAGCAAACTACCTCTATTGGTGCAGTAGTGATGCTATTATCAAGGAGACAAGTATACCATACATGACTCATCAAAGAAGCTTCTTTTTGCAACAGGATGGAGGCTACTGCAGAGTTCCACAACTGGTCACACTCAAAGAATATATGTCTGAGAGAGGCCCAGTCTTTGGTAAAAAATCTACAGTGGAACCTCTACACCTAAAGCTCATGGAACCCAGAGGAACAGGGGTAGATAGAATACTAGTTCATTCCTCAACTCTTATCAGCAAAGCTTCTTTATACAACAGTGTGTGATGCACACAAAAGGCCACCACTGGCCCAGCTTTAGAGAATAAATGACTGTAGAATGTGTGTCCCTGGATAGGACTCCTATAGTAAATCTCAACCACCTGCACAGTTCAGGGACCACTTTGGAAGAGTGGGCAGAAAGATTGTAAGAACCGGGATTGGTCCATGAACATAGGGAAACAGAGGCTTTCATGCCCCTAGAAGCTTGCACTCGTGAACTTGCAGCAATGGTGGCATCAAGCACAATACCCAGGCCTATTTAATCAGATAAGGGCCCAGAAATGAGTAAAGGAAATGGGCAGCCAGTAAGCCCTAGCTTGGAAAATGTTGGAGACTGATTAGTACTAAGTGAGGAAGAGTAGACCTTACTTGTGATCTCTAGATATGCTGAATAGACTCCAGTGGATGAATTTGCATCAAAGGACAAATGCTTGACTGGATAGGTCTTAACATGTATGGCAGAATGCATGAGGTCTGGTGGGGATGAGGGGCATGACTGCGGAGGGGGAATCTCAATTTGATTAAGAACTGTTATATGAAATGTATAAAAGCTCAATAAAAGATGAAAAACTAAAACAAATAAACCGTTTACCAGTAGCAATTTCCATAAATATTTTATACTCAGGTGGCCTAAATCAAAACAAGTGTTTTCTGATACATGATAATAAATACCTTTTCCTATATCATATTAATAAACCCCCAAAAGAAGCCATAAGAAAATGTACCATTATCGTCATGAAAATCAGATGGCAGAAGACCAATGGACTTCAAGTGCTTAGGTGTAGCTGCAGAAAGTGACATGATTTCCCCAACAGCTTCATGGAACCCTTCATTGGCACCATTTCGTAGCAGGAAAGGTTGTGTGGAATATGCCATGTCATACTGGATGTGTCCCATCTCATGATGAGCTGTCAGGAAGTTGTCCATGGTCACCTTAGTACACATCTTGATTCTGCATAAAAATGGACAACATTCAAATGAATCTCACTTTCCTTTCATCACTGTAGTAGGGTTTGGGGAGTTTGGTAGCATGAATTTTCTTTCCAAGACTTATTCACAATAGAATTTTGATTATCCTACTTCTTATGTCTTTATGTACTAGTTACTCAATACAAAATAATGAGCAAGGCTCAATACTATTCTCCTAGTCACACACTAATAGAAAGAGCAATTAATACAGCCCTCTGCTGCAAAACTTCAGGGCAAGTGATGTGTATATCATCATTTAAGTGGCTTGGTACACAATGATGAGTGAACACGGGCTCAGTTTTATAGATGCAACATGTGTAGCCAGGATAGAAAAGGGGCTGAAAATTGAGACTTGGGAATCATTAACATAAGTCATGAAGTAGATTTAATGACCCAAGAATCAAGAGTAGAGTCACAAGCAAGCGGGCCAAACAAAAGTGAAGTCTTTGAAGTTGCCAGTAGCTAAGGGTTTGAAAAGGGACATGACTCAGGGTACATAGACAAACCCATCAAAGACAACAGAGGAATCTAGAAGACCATGACAACACAAAGGTCAATGACAAATGGCATTTGAATCACAGGTGAATGTTCTCTAATGCTGAGGTGGTCCAATGACATAAGAACTATATTTGACAATTACATGAGGGTTCATTTCCACTTGGCAAGAGCATGCTTGCTCAGGTATGGGAAAAGGTCATATTTCAAAGTGTTCTCAAATGAATTTTCCCACCATTTTCCTCTGGTGAGCCTTCCACATTGATAAATACCCTTTAGGGACTGACACCCTACTGCTCAAATAAGCTCAACCTTTACCCACCATAATATAACCAAAAATTTTTCTAATTTATTTCCCTCTTTCCTTCTGAAACAATTATAATAGCTAGTACAATATCTACAATCAACTGTATGTAAGTTTCTAACCTGGGAAGTTTACATATAGTTTCTCATTTTTAAGCATCCCTTGGAACTGATCAAATACAGCCTGCTTCTGTTTTATACACACAGCTTAATTGGCCTACAGCCCTCCCCATTTATTGTTTTCATGTTACACGTACAGAGTGGCAGCAGAAATGTTCAAATCCCACACTCTTTACTACCTGGCTTTTTGCAGAAAAGGATTACTGTTCTCTTCTCTAATGGGACCAATGCTCATTCCATGGGTTGATTTACCATCTCCCAGTGGCTTGAATGATAGCTACTAAGGGCCAAAAGCAACTTTCCTTTTTCCAGCTTTGACTAATAAGAGTTCCTCAAGAGTAAGTTCTATCTTTTCATACTTTCGAGGCAGTCCACAGCCAATGGCTAACCAATAGATGGAAGAAACAAATGGCCAGCACTTTGTCTGCAGGGGTAACCATTTGAATGGAGTTCCAGAAAAGTTCATGAGATCAGGCTGGGGCCAATTTTCCAGCACAGATTACACCCTTATTTCCCCACTTCCCCTCTCCTAGCTTGGTTTCCCCACTTCTCTTTATTCGAGAGATCTCCCCCAGTAAAGCATTTGTGTAAAATGTCCACGTCAAGCTAGGGAACTCAAGATAAAAACGTGAAACCTGGGTATTACCATTCTGCTCTATCTATAAGGAAACTGAAACCGAAGATTACACTGTTCAAGGTTGTCTGATGATTAAGAGACACACCTTGGATTCCAAAGCCTGTGCTCATTCTTCTAGATTACAGACTATCTTGCACATATTTTTTTGTTCTGGTCTAATTTGCTGACTTCAGGACCCATATACCAGGCTTGCCTCTCTGCACTTGATCCCTCCACTCTTCTATACTGCTGCCCTCCTACCAGTTGTCTGTCCAACTTCTTGTATTCCAAACTCAATTTTCCAATGCCACACATAAAGCTCTGATTCTGTGTTCTATTCCAGGATTGGCCAGTTCTCTCCTGATAAGCATTTCTTTTTTTTTTTTTTTTTTTTTTTTTTTTTATTGCGGTATGTGTATCAATGTACTGTCTGCATGCAGGTTTGTGCACCCGTGTTGTGCAATGCCGCGGAGGTCAGAAGAGGGTGTCGGATTCCCCTGGAACCGGAGCCAAAGATGGTGAACTCAGCCGCCATGTGGGTGCTGGGGATCAAACCCGGGTCCTCTGCAAGAGCAGTCGGTGCTCTCAACGGCTAGGCCATCTCTCCAGCCCCCTGATAAGCATTTCTTATATCTCTCTTATGGTATGCACCATTTTCTCCCTTTTATTCCAGCTTGTTATTCACTTAATCTAGCTCACTGAGAAGAGTGATGCCCAGAGCATGTTTCAGCACCAAACATTTCCTAATAGGGGGACCACCAACCCTGTGACCATGAGACTCTAATGAATATATATTTCAAATGAGGCATGTTGTCTAAAAGTGTAATTTGGGGCCTGTGGGCAATCTTTTTTTCCCCCAGGAAAACAAATTTATTCTGTGGACTTTAAGACTTAGTTCAAGGTCCCTTAAATTATATGCTCAGAGAAGTAGACAGGGAATCTTGCCTTCACTGTATCCATTTAGTAACTGCACTATAAATACCAGCCCAAATACCTGAAGTCACCCTTCCCCAGGTCCCAAGCTGTGGGGTGGCAGACCACTTTCCGCTCATCTCCTGGCTCAATCAGCATGGAGTTTTCCCAGAATCCTTGAGTCATATGAGGTAGGCCAACAGAAACAAAGAACTTCTCTGCCTCTTTAAATATCCTTTCTGCATCCCAGCCCTGGGGTTAAAAAGAAGAGTAATTAATCCATGTACTAAAATAACAGCATTCTTTCTATCGGATATACATAATGGCATAAGCTTTTCAACAGACAGTTGGGCAACATGTATAGATGGCTTTTTAGTGTTTATACCCTCTGTCTCCACAGCTCTGTCTCTAGGGAACTAACCTAGTTAATTATCAGAAATTAGGTCAAAGAATTACACTGAGTATGATTTTTTTAAACAGGAAAAGAGGAAAAAAAATCATCGGAATGTGAAATAATGATACTTTTGTGGAATGGAAATTGTGCAGCCACCCAAATTATATTTAAAGAAATTGTAGTGATATTCCAAAATAGAATGAAATAGTAAGTGGAAAAATAAAATACACAAACTACTCAGATGCTATGACTCTTAATGAAATCATGCAAAAAAATGTCAATCAACCGAGTGAAATTACATGTGGCAATGTTTGTCCTTATTCTTGGATTTTTGATATTGTGGATTTTTTTTTGTTAAAGTGCTGAGAATCAGCCCAAGGGCTTTGCACATGTTAAGCAAGCACTCTACTACCTTGATATATCCCTGTACATCTTTCTTTATGTTCCATACACAAACAAAAAATAATGATCTGTTTGCTGAAGACTACTCAACTAAAGCCAACAGTTATTGTTGGAACTTCTTTGGGCCTCAAGGCCCTATATTAGGTTCACTGGAAGCAATGAACAATACAGTGGACATGAAGATATGGACCTTTGGAATCAAAAAGTCCCAGATGTGACTTAGAAACCATTGAGGTACATGATGACAACTGGCTAAAAAAAAAAAAAAAAAAGAAAGAAACCATTGATTATTGGTACTTCACAATGGCCTCCAAACTCTCAGAGTGGTTTGAAACTAGACAGACAGCTTTCAGACCAGTGTCTCAGGAGACAGCCAAACCAGACCAAGCAATTAGGCCCATGTCAGGTAATAAGGCCTACGTCAAGCAAGGCAAGTTTGAATATTTGGCACATAGTACCATAAATCATTTTAATAACCAAAACTTCTTTTGATCTTGAATACCAAGCACATTTAGCTTTTTTCCTATTGTCAAGTATGGTAAGAAGAAACAAAATATGAGTGTATGTTATTATTATTATTATTATTATTATTATTGACGTTTTGGGGGGGTCTTTTTGAGACAAGGTCTCCCTGCAGCTCTGGCTGTCCTGGAATTCACTATGTAGACCAGGCTGGTCTTGAACTCACAGAGATCCACCTGGCTCTTCCTCCCAAGTGCTAGGATTAAAGGTGTGCACCACCACACCCGGCTATTATTGACTTTTTACAAGCTTAATATCAGGAAATTGATATGAATTAGTATGGCATTCTTTAATTGGAATTAAAATGTTACTGATAGATAAAAACAGAAGTAGCATGTTTCTGAGGTATGATGTATGTTTTGATACAAATATACATTGTATAATGTTCAAATTAAGATAAAAGTAGCTACTTCCTCATTTATTATTTATGGAAAAGTCTCATTCAAATTTTTCTTCAGGGTTATCAAAATGTACCGTATGCTATCATTACCTACAGTCACGGTACTATGCAATAACATGCCAGAAATTCTTACTTTTAAATAGTGATAACTTGTCTCCCTCCTTCCCTTCCTTCATGAACTCTTCTGTCTCTGGTAACTATCATTCTACTCTTAACGTCTATGAGATCAATGTTTTCTTTCACACATATGAATGAGATCATATGGTAAGTCTTTGTATGGCTGAAATAATGCCCTCTAATTCCATCCATGTTATTGCAAATGACAAGAATCAATTCTTCTATGGCTTGAAAGCATTACAATGTATACAGGTACTCTATTTTCTTTATTCATCTAGTGATAAACATTTAGATTGTTTCTATTTCCTACATGTTGTGAATCATATTCCAATAAACATAGTATTGTTGTCTCTTCAAAATACTGATTTTATTTCCTTTGGATATATATCTGGGTGTGGGATTGCTGAATCATAATGGTAGTTTTGTTTTTAAGTTCTTGAGGAAGTGACTTGCTGTTTTCCATAAGGGCTGTACTATGTATTTCCACTATTGAAGACTTCTCTTTGCTCCATATCATTTCCAGTATTCCCTGATTTTTGTCTTTTTGGTAATAGCCACTCTTTTTTAAAATTTTTAATTTATTTTTTATGTGTATGAATGTACTGTCTGCTTGTAGGTTTGTGCACCTGTGTCGTGCAATGCTGCGGAGGTCAGAAGAGGGTGTCAGATTCCCCTGGAACTGGAGTTAAAGACGGTTCTCAGCCACTATTCAGACACTGGGGATCGAACCTGGGTCCTCTGCAAGACAGTTGGTGCTCTTAACCACTAGGCCATCTCTCCAGCCCGGTAATAGCCACTCTTACCGAAATGAAGTCATATCACATTTTGTGTTGGGATTGCATTTCCCTGATTGAGCATTTTTAGTAGAATTACTAGCTATTTATTTACCTTATTTTAAGAAATATCTATTTAGGAAGATTGCCCATGTTTAATCAGTTTATGAGTTTTTATACTGAGCTCCTTATATATTCTATATATTAACTCTTATCTCATGTATAGGTTCTAAATATTTTCTCATGTTTTCTGTGTTGTCTATTCTTGCCTGGGCTATTTTGTTTTCTTTGCTTCTCAGCTTTTTTACTGTCATGTACTTCTACTTGTCTATTTTTGCTATTGTTCTGTGTGCTTTGGGTGTCTTGTGTAAAACTTATTTACCCATTAGAATGTCAGGAACAATTTCCCCTGTTTTATGAAAAACTAACTGTTTTGGAACTGCTGAAGGACAAACATCCAGTTACATTATTCTGCATGTGGACATCAAATTTTCCCAACACTGTTTCTTGAATAGATTTCTTTTACTGCAATGTATCTTCTTAGCACCTTCACTGAAAATTAGTTCACTATAGATGCATGCGTTGGCATCCAGGGTACCTATCCTCTTCCAGTGGTCTATGTGTCTATTTTGAATTTCATCATTTGGCAGCATGTTTTGAAGTCAGATCCTATCATACTTCGTTGTTTTTTTTTTTTTTTTTCTCAAGATTGCTTTGTTTGGGGGAAATTGTGTTGTGCTACCATAAAAATTTCAAGATTGTTTTTTAATATGATACTCTTAAGTAGAATGAGCAGAACAGCACAGCTTGGTAAGCATCATCAACATTTGTTGAATGAAGAATGAATAAATAGAAAAGCAGAATGAAAACTTAAGACTTCTCATGAAGTTCTAAGTCCAGTTGTTAGTTGCCACCGACTATCTTTGTGACCTTAGGAAATCATATACCCAAGCCAGTTTCCTCATCTACAGCATATCTGTTCTGAAAGTTTCAGAGATAACATTAAAAGAGCAGCAGATATGAAGTCTATTTGGAAGGCAGCTATGCTTATTTATGAATATATACCAAAACAGTATGTGAAACCAGTTCAGAAGGGCTAAGGGTTTGAATAAAGATGGGCACCTGCTACTTCTCAACTACAAAACAGGCCTAGAAAAGCTTACAAGAGTTTAAGGCTTTGCATCTTTGAGTTTTTTTTTTTTTATTTTTTATTTATTTCTGTATGTGTATGAATGTACTGTCCGCATGTAGGTCTGTGCACCCGTGTCGTGCAATGCCGCGGAGGTCAGAAGACGGTGTTGGATTCCCCTGGAACTGGAGTTCTCCTGGAATTGGAGTTTCAGACGGTTCTCAGCCGCCATGTGGGTGCTGGGGATTGAACCCGGTTCCTCTATAAGAGCGGTCGACGCTCTTAACCTCTAGGCCATCTCTCCAGCCCAGGTTGGGTGCTTTTTATTATTATCGTTTATGTGTATGAGTGTACTGTCTGTATGTAGGTTAGTGCTCCCCTGTCGTGCAATGACTGGGGAGGTCAGAAGAGGGCGTCAGATTCCCCTGGAACTGGAGTTAAAGCCAGTTCTTAGCCGCCAGGTGGGTGAGCACTCTTAACCGCTGAGCCATCTCTCCAAACCCCTTATCATACATCTTTTTTTTTTTTTTTTTTGNGTCTTTTGTATACCAGGCTGGTGCGTCTTGAGGACTTACATGAAGAGGGCCCTGCCGCTGCCTTCTCCAATTGCTAGAGTTAAAGGAGTGGGCCACCATGCCCTCTGTCCATTTTCTTTTAAGTTGGAGGACCCATTCTCTGAAGCCCTTCTTACAAAGACTGGATCTGTTCCTGCCAGTATGATTGTATAATTTTGGTGGTTTATCTGTGGTAGACTGTACTGTTGTTGATTCATGGATTGGTTTTTTGATTAAAATACAGGTGTGGTGTGATGTGTCATCTTGCTCTCGAGAATGTGTTTGTGCACTGCGTGTTCGTCTTGCTACGAATATTTGCGGGTGAGGCAGAAGAGCTCCATTTAAGGTGTTTGGGGATTCTGCGAAACATGGGAAGTCTCTCTGGAAGTTGGAGTGGTTTCAGACGTTCTCTAGCGCCGATGTGGAGATGTAGGCCCTGGGGAGTTGGAACCTTAGGGTCCTTATAGAGGCGGGTCGCGCTCTACCGCGATTGGGGAGTGCGAGCATCTCACGGCAGTTCTCTATGCCGCAGCTAACTATCTATTTGAGGTTAAAGTTATATGATTACTTTCTGTTACAACATTTTCTTCCGGAGAGTAAGTCTGTATTAGGTAGAAGATAGTATTTCATTAGGGGGGACTTGATGTGGAAACATGGGTAAAATGACTGAGAATAAAGGGTTTCAAGATGTTTCGTAGGATACATTTATTTAAGACTAGTTTATTATATTTGAATCGTGTCAGACTGGTAGGAAATTTGTATGAGGGTGTTGTGCATGTCGTCGGGGATGCTTTTGTTTGAAGTAGTATCAAACTGGGTTTGGTCAACGCCGTGCGTCGGATTGGCAAAGAGCCTTCAGTTAGTGAATTGGGTCATTGCGGACTCTGTGGCTGTTCTGTTGGCCACAAATCTGTGGGTAATCTTGTACTTTTTGTTTATGGTCGATCAACTCGCTGGGGAGAGGGCCAGCCCAAGAACATGAGTGGTGCTGTATGCACCCTGGGCCAGCAGATTAGTGCTAGTGTAGACTGGAGTAGCAAAGCCACAGAGACAGAGGCTGTCTTCCTCCATGGCTTGTGCTTAGCTCCTGCCTCCAGTTGTTCCTGGCCCTTTTACAGTTTTCCTGCTATAGGTGCTCCTCGGGGTGTGAACTGTGACCCGGAGAGTGTAAGTGAATAACCTGTTCCTCCTTTCCAAGATTTGTTGCGCGCATAGGTGTCGGTCGGTGCTGTGATTATGTACAGGCAATTGGAGGAACAAGAATGGAAAAACAGAAATGTTGTTAACGGTACAATTGAAGAGAGATGCTCTGAGAGGTCAGAGGATTTTGTGGTTATTGTGCGGGTGGTGAGGCAGACTGAATCTGGAGCTGTTTTGCGAGAAGGATATGTGGATGGCATTTGGAACTTTGGGCCTGGGTAAGATCAATTGGAATGTCCTAAAGAATGGATATGCTGTGCGGAGCTTGGAGCCATTTTGGCTGAAAATGAGTATGTAAGAGACAATGAGACGCTAACAAACTGAACTTGTAGAAAAGTCTTTAAATTAGGGAGGCAGCCCGAGATCATGCAGTTGAATTACCTGTATTAAATCCCAAAAAGCTACTGGGTGAATGAGAGGGTTAGGGTTCTGATCAGCTGGGGCTGAGGAATCAACTGTAAGTAACAATAGGAATCCTAAGAGCCGGCGAGAACCTGAGGTGAAATCTTTGTTTTACTGAGACACGCAAGTTGAATTGGCTAGGATATAGCTGGGCTGAAAAATGGCTGTACGAGTAAAACAATTGAGGACCGAGCCTCAACTTGTGGTGATTTCTATCTTGGAAAGGTAGATGGTTACTTCAGGGTCAGGACCCACAGAAGCTGTGGATACCAGAATGGGGGGCTCTTGAGCTAGCATGGGTGAGCCAGGAGCAGGAGCGTTGGTACAATTAAGACCAATCCTGTATTGGTTCGGTAACGTTTTGCATTTCGTAAGGGGGAGTCAAGATCACTGTAGACTCTCTAAGGCTTTGGCACTGGTGAGAGGTCGGAAGAACAATTGTGGGAAGTGTGACTCCGGGGCTGTGGTTGCACTGAGACCCCAGTGAATGCCGAAGGGAGGTTCACTTGGAGGAGAAGCTTGAGGCTTATGCATACCGGAAGAGGTAGACAGGAGACTCTTGGTAAGAGTTGATACTATTAGGTTGTGCCTCTGTGTTTCAGTGGTTACTGAATCCCAGGGCTTTTGGTAGTTGCTTGGGACATGGCGCCACTAAGGAGGCGTGAGCACAGGGAGGAGGTGGAAGAGAGTTGCCATGGTGCGCATCTTGGACTTCGAGAGTGAACTGTGTTGATGCACATGGGTGATGCTCAGGTCAGGCAGAAGGATGGCATCGTGCACAGAATAACGCCTGGTAGACTCCCAAGAATATTGTGTATGCAGCCAATGTGGTTGGTTGACTAGCCTTGAGGGTCTACGATTTGCTGTGAGCTTAGGTTCGGGTTTTGTTTGAAGTGTGCTGATTGCGTGGTGCGATTGTGGAGTAAGTAGAGCTGAGTGCTGTTTTGGAACTTGTTCCAGAGCCCACAAAGCTGTTTAGAGTGACTATTTAGATAGATGGACACATTTTAAGGTGTGTAGTTGGACAATATTAAGGGCATGTGGGGCTTGATGAAGGTGGGGAGGTGGGAGGGACTGTCACCTGATCTTTAGGTGGGGTGTGATCTAATTAGGTTAATTATTGTCTAGTGCTATTGGGAGTAAGAACTGGAAAACTGGGGTGTCTGGTTTTAAATAGTTGTGTTTTTGTTATGTTGTCCCATTTGTAATAGCATTCCAGGGGTGTCGGATATGATTTGTCTTGTGCTTGAAATAGCTCCCTTTCCAGTGTTCTAACTTTGACGCTATCATCGCTACACCTGTGGTGGCGCATCTCGGGGAGAGCCTCATAGTTGGCTGGCGAACACGATTGGGTCCCTTGGCGAATTGGTTTCAGTGCCCAGCCCACATCTAGTTGGAGTCATTGCTGTTATGGTCGGAGCTCGTAATATCGTGGGAGGTGCCCGCAGCTCCACACATGTCAGTGGGGCACCCTCGTTACATTGCAGCTTGTTTGTGTCTGTTTAAAGGAAAGCAGAGCGTGGGCATGTGATTTGGTAGGGAGCAGCCAGTTGCGTAGAGACTTGTCCTTCCTTCTCGTTGGGCTCTGTTGGTGCTTAGCTGGCCTGCGCTCCAGGTATCCTTGCCCGCTGAGTTCACTGTTCCTCTTGGCATACGCGTCACTGAGTGGTAGTTGATGACGATTATAAGAACGTTGTGAGCCAGAGAGAATGTTTAAGTGTGATAATTTTTAAACCTTCATTCTTAGCCTCCCCCCAGTTTGGACATGGATTGTCCCCGCCAGTCAGAGTTATGGTTGTACAATATCGGGATCCAGAAAAGTGCAGCGGTTCTAGTAACCAAGAAACGTAAAAATGGGATCAATTTCAATATGATATGCATACTTTGTATACTTCGGGGGAGATTATTTAGAATTTAGATCCTGAAAGAAGAAACCAGGCCTAAGGCTGAAATGCGCCATATCATATTTATTGTCCTGATGGCAAGATAAACATAATGTTAGACATATTTGTAACAGATATTATCAATTGAAAATGAGTACGGACAGTACAAGCAAAAGGAGGAGTATGAACATAGATGAATTCTAAGTATGAATTGATTAGGACATCAATGATAATTTAAGATGAAAAAAGTAGAGACTGAAAAGGAGTAGTTCAGATGTTTAGAGCACATGGCTGCTCTGGGGACTGAAAATAGCCTGAGGTTGATCCTGGAGACCCCACATTTGTGCTGGGCAAGCTGATAGCAATCATCATGTGTCCAATAAGAATTCAATTGCCCTCTCTGACCTCCTGGGCACTGCACAACACAAGGAGGACTTCCGATACATGCAAGCAAGGGGCATATGAGCGTGAGACAGAAAATATAATAAGTAGGGTGTTTTTCCTAAAAGATGCAGAAATGGGCAAATGTGTAATGTTTGGTCTGGGGTTGACATTGCTTAGAGATATGAACTAAGTACTCTCACCGTAACGATTGAACGACTGTGAAATTGGAAAGGTTGGGATGGTGCGTAGGCAGCTTGGAATCTCCATTCCTTATTAGTTAAAGGCAATATATCCCGGACATCTCAATTATGTGCTCACTATTCTAATCAGCAATGATAAATTTTCTTCTTATGCTCTAATTTACGGATAGATATATAGAGTCTTGGGTTAAATAAGTATTAGGATTATAATTTTAAAAAATTGTTTATCAGATATATGTAAGAAAGTAAGGCTTAAATGGTACATTGAATGGGTGTTTCAATTATCAACTTATTTATATTCACGACAAGAAGGAGACTGTATCAGTCAATTCATATGGGAAGAGTCAAAGACTCGATGGAAGATTTAGATATGATGTTTGAGGGATTATTTTTCCCTATTGCGGGTGGTGTACCTTTGCATCAGATAAAACTCTATTGTTCGGTTTCTGTCAAAGGGAAGAGCTTCAAAGGGTTAAAGATTGGTCCAGGAAGATCTACGCCACCATATCACCTATTCTACAAAAAGATCATTAGATATTTTGGAAGAAAAGCAGGCAGAATACAGATCTATCTATTCATAAGGGGTATTTCATGATGTGGCTTGTGCAAGGTCAGCCAGTTCAGCTATTTACTTCTTTTTTTTTGTTTTTTTGATGGCTGTAAGCTTTTCTTTTTTTTTCTTTTTTTCTTTTTTTTTAATTTATTTTTATTGATGTTTTGTGTATTTCATACATCATTTTCCAGTATTTCTTTTTTTTAAGGGGAGAGCAGGAATGCAATTCCCCACTACCACAAATTATGCTGTCGAGTTTCCCGCGTTTGGGGAAATCGCAGGGGTCAGCACATCCCAAGTGCAATGGATAAGCCTCACCCTGCTTCTTGATCATGGTATCTCCCCTGCCAGGTAAGTATAGCTATTCAGTATTTCTAAACAATCAAGTTTTTGTGTTCCCTTTTCACTACTTCTTTCCCCTTTGGGTCCTTCTCTTATTTTAAGTTTACAGCAGTTTCTTTTTCTATATGGTATAAAATAATAAAATGGCAAGTGATTTTGTGGCTAGACAAAGCTTGTTAGGGAATTTTCTCAGTTTCTCCTATTTTGAATTACTACTGAAAGGCACAGTTCAAGCTGAACATGGTGGTGCATGCCAGCAAGCCTAGTACTTGGGAGGCTGAGACAGGAGGATCTCAAATTCAGGGCCAGCCTAGGGTGCATAGCATGTTCTAGTCCTGCCTGGGGAATATGGTGAGACCTTGTCTCCAGAAAAAATATGCAACATGATAGCTATTATGCAATGATTCTAAAATTCCATCATGAATACAATGAAGTGCTACAAATTAAACTATTAACAATACCTAGTATTGGATTAAAAAAGATCATATAAGATTATCACTCAAAAACTTCTATTAAGGGTAACTAAGTTTCCCTTTTATTATTACCATGGTATTACACTTAACCAAGTAACTTTTGCATCTCCAACAATGTGAAGTTATTGTCCAAGGCCACAGACTATAAAAGGGAAGATGGAACTAGAAAAAATCCACTATAATAGCAATACCAGAATCTTGGCACCAAAAAAGGGGAGGAGCACAATTCCATTAAGAGGACTCCAGTGAATTCATTTTTAAATTATTATTATTTAGTAGAGTAGTAGTCACAGCAGCAGCAGCAGTAGTAGTAGTAGTAGTAGTAGTAGCAGCTATAGTATGTGTATGCGTCACAACACATAGGTGGAGGCCAGAGGACAGCTTTGGGGAATTGATTCTTTCCTTCTACCATGGGTTCTGAGGATCCAATTCAGGTCAGCAGGATTCCATGGTGAACATTTTTACCAGCTGATCCATCTTACTGGCTCAGTGAATGTATTTTTAAAAATAAAATTTAATAGAGATAAATGTAAAGACCTATACTTAGATATAAAAGACATAACCATGAAAAATAAAACCCAGTACATAATAAAAGACTAAAAGTGGCCCAAGAAACAGCATGCCATAGCTTCTAAGAGTAATAAGGCATTTAGCTGAATTGATACAATTATGGTATCTAGAGCAAAGGCATGCAAGGTACCATTTTTACATCTATGCCAGTAAAACTTCATGTGGAATAAGTCTTCAGTTCTAAGTTTGACAATTAAATTGAGACATGGACAAAGCACACCCAAAGGAAAACAATGAGAATACCAGAATTTTAAGAAGTGGCTGAATATCTGTGTGGGATATTTAACTTGTTAAAATAAGAGAATATGCATGATGATGGTAATAGTAGTAACTAAACTGAAATGAGGATGTAATTTTATGCTAGGTATGACTGTGTGTCTTCTATGATAGCTGCTTACATATGCCTGGAAGGTCATCTTATAAAATAAGAATTGACATATTTTGAGTAATGTTACAGCATGGAAATAAAGTAATGACAGAGAACTGCTGGCAAGCGCAACAGCTTAGTCTACCTTGAGAAGACGAAAGAGCTGTCACATGAGAAGTTTTAAGCAAAAAGGTAAATTACTGAATAATGCCTTCCAAGGACATTGTAGGGAGGACTTCTACATTACTTTAAGCTTAAACGTTTCTGAAGTTCTTTTGCTCATCTTCTTTCCTGCTGGTAAGCATGAGTTTATCTGTGGAGCACGCTAAGGACAGGTGACATGAAATTTTTGGTATTTTTCCTTTATTTGGCCTTGGTTGCTGGAATGGAAGAGGGTGGCCATTCTGCTTCATTCGTTACTAATGTTATGCCAAAGGGAGTACTTCTTGGCAAGATTTATGGGCACAGTTGTGGAATTTTGTAATAGTCTCCATCTCTCCCCAAAGGAAAGTTCTTTGATGAGTGGTGAGAGCTACACTTGTCTGTGAATATAGAATACACTGAGAAATTACAATGGTCTAGGAAAGTGACAGTAGATTCTTCTCTAGAGTCTATGACCTCTCCAGACATGTGTACTTGGCTATGTTTATAGTACCATGCATGATGCTCCTCCCACTGAGTGGGTCTTAAGTCCAATTAGACAGCTGTAGGTTACCCACAATATAAAAGTGGCACTATTACACCACTATTGCAAAGTTCCACAACTGGTCAAACACAGACAATACATGACTGTGATGTGTCCAGCCCTAACTGACACACCTGCAATGGAACCTCTACACTCAAAGCTCAGGGGAACATGGCAGGAGAGGAGATCAGACAGAAGTTAAGAGCCCGAGAGACGAGACCCCTGCTGCTCGTTAATGCATTCTAGACATGATAGGTAAGCTGTGCTCAGGAAATCTCCATAGTATGGTAGCCTAATGAAATCTGCATAATAACAAAACCAGTTCAGATGCCAAGGTAGATGGGAGAAAATGTCAAGGCTTCTCTCTTCAAGATGAAGAGCTTCAGGCAATCAACGGATACTGAGGGAAAGAGAACTACTTTTCTCCAGGAACTAGCTCCCTGAGAGTTTATCTAATCCCAAATGGACAGCCCTAAACACGGGTACACAAGAGCACTACTAAATGAACTCAGTTAATTATACATACATATATATATATATATATATATATATGCTTTTTAACAATAATAATCAAGGAACAGGGTAATAAATTGAGAAGGAGTAAGAGGATGTAGGAGGAGTTGGAGGGGGACTGGGAGAGTTGGAAAATTCTCAAAAAATAAATATATATATTAAAAATGTTTATTGACGCAGTCTAACGTGAACTCATAAAACTTTTGCCGAGGACATATCTTTATCCTTTTCTGTCATACCTAAACACTTCCAAACTACTGAGTTTTTTTTCTTCTAACAATACAGCATTGAAATTCTAAACTCTACATTAAGAGTTTTGTCATCGGGCATGATGGCGCATGCCTTTAATCCCAGAGCTTGGGAGGCAGAGACAGGCGGATCTCTGTGAGTTCAAGGCCAGCCTGGTCTCTGGTCTACAGAGTGTGTTCCAAGACAGCCAGAGCTACAGGGAGACCCTGTCTCAAAAAGACCAAAAAAAAAAAAAAAAAGATTTGTCAACCAACTTGAATTCTAAAAGTTATTTTGCCCATTTTTACTTAGAATTCTTGTTCTAGTTACCAGAATCCCTTGCCCCTTGGAGTCTAGCCAATATACTAACTACATCAATATGTATAATAACATTAGGAATTATTTCAAATGGACTTTGTGATGAAAGTCTGCTTTCAGAATGATTTCTGCAATGACAATAACTTCATTCGAACCTCACTCCAAAAGATAGTTTGGGAGCTAGAGAGACGGCTCAGCCATTAAGAACACTGAGTGCTCTTGCACAGGACCCGGGTTCCATTCCCAGCATCCACATGGTAGCTAAAAAATGTCTATAATTCCAGTTCCAGGGGAATCTGACACCTTCCTCTGACTCCAAGGGCATTGCACAACATGGGTACACTTACAAACATGCAGGCAATACACTCATACACATAAAATAAAAATAATAATAAATAAAAGATAGTTTTATTTATAGAAATAATGAAAATGGGGCTGGAGAGATTGCTCAATGGTTAAGAACACCGACCACTCTTGCAGAGGACCCGGGTTCGATTCCCAGCACCCACATGGTGGCTAAGAACTATCTTTAACTCCAGTTCCAGGGGAATCCGATGTCCTCCTCTGACCTCTGCGGCATTGCACGACACGGGTGCACCAACCTACATGCAGACAATACATTCATACACATAAAAAATAATAAATTAAAAAAATAACGAAAATGAACAAGAACACAAAAGATTCCTGGAAATTTTTACCAAGCAAATGAGCAGGGAGGCATCCAGTTGGACTGATATAAGAAGGGTAGGCATCCATCAACTTTGTGCGCACATAGGCATGGAGATGTTCATATAATGGTTTAATCTGCAAAGCCCAGGAAGAAAGTTTAAGACCAAGAGTAGCTAACTTCAGTTTCCAATTCCCAACTCTAGAAACATGAGTTTCTTTATACAAGTAGAGAATTTCCCTAAATTATTTCTTCGCCTCCCAAATATTCTGGAGAGTTTGAGAGTATTCTCTCTTCAGGGATATGATTCTGACTAGTGTCATCACATAAAACAATGAAAGCACTTGGAGGAATGCAGGTCCCTAAATGAAAGTTGATGCCCCCCAAAAACATTTTAAGGTGTTATGTAATTCTTTTGTCATAGAATCTTCTCTTTCATATACAATCTTTCTTAGTCAAAGGCTAATGAAATAATAGCATGAATTGTTGTGTACTGCCCTACAGTTCCTTTCTTACCTCTGTGAAGGTGCGTTCCACATCTTCAATCAACTGGTTGCGACTATATTCATAGCCATTTGCTCCTTCTGCTTCATAATCCCCTCTCCAATAATCTCCATAATCTTCATAACCTGTTTTTTACAAAGAGTAAGGGGAAACATAAGGAAATAAAAGGGAAATTGCGGTTTACCTAGATTACCACTCAGGAGGCAGAGGCAGGCAGATCTCTGTGGATTCAAGGCCAGCCTGATCTACAGAGCTAGCTCCAGGCCAGCTGGGACTATTTGGAGTCCCTGTCTCAAAAAACAAGCAAACGAACAAAAAGGAATCCAATTATCCCATTTCTATTACCCTTTCTGATATCAACTCAAAAGATTGCAAATGAGGGCCTGAAGAGTTGGCCCATCTGTTTAAGAGCACTAGTTGCTCTGCAGAGGACCCAGGTTCAGTTCTCAGCACACTCAAGGTGGCTAAATATCATAAGTAACTTCAGTTCTAGGGGATCTGACACCCTCTTCTGACCTCTACAGGCATTGCACAACATGGGCGCACTTACACACATGCTAGCAATACACTCATACAAATAAACATAATTTTTAAATATGCAAATGAGTGACAAGAGTTGCTAATTCTGTTAAACAATTGTTCTGTGTCAGGAGTTTAAATGTATTATCTGGTCTAATAAGCACAAAAATCACACAATATTGTCATCATTATGACATGCTTTGTGGTGATTAACAACCTGGGCTTTTTAAATATAATCTTTGAAACAGTGAAATTCTGCTCAAAACAGTCAACTTCCTCATGGAGAATATTGAGAAAGGCATGTTTGGCAGAATGCATGAGCTCTGGTGGGGAGGGTGAATGGAGCGGGGGGACACTGGTCTAGAGTTGTTAAAAAAAATAAAAGTAAATTTATAAAAAAAAAGTAATTACATGCAATTGTTAGTAGTATTAGTTAAGATGTAAATAGCATCATTAAAAGAAACTACAAGGAAAAAATAAATATAATATTTGTATTATTAATTTGAGAATTTCACACAATGTATTTTGATCATATCACACATGTCCACTTCTCCCTTAACTCCTCCCATATCAAAGGCTCAGGGACCATATGGAAGAATGGGTGGAAGGATTGCAAGAGTCCAAGATCTGAGAGGGCTGGAGCGAAACAGTGTCTTTTAGACACTGCACTCATGAACTCACAACTGCTATGGTTGCCTAAACAAGACCTGCACAACTTGTGCTTTTACTTTTTTGTCTTTTTGAGACAGGGTCTCCCTGTAGCCCCAGCTGTCCTGGAACTCACTATGTAGACCAAGCTGGCCTTGAACTCACAGAGTTTTGCCTGCCTCTGCTTCCTGAGTGCTGGGATTAAAGGCGTGAGCCACCATACCCGGCTACAACCTGTGCTTCTTAAAAAATAAATTTTATTGTGTCTTTTTTCAGGTCATCCAATATGATGTTGTGTGTTACATATATAGCAAGATGTTTATTGTGGTAAAATATATTAACATCTCACATGGTTATCCATTTTCTTCCTTGTAGCAAAAGTAATGATAACCTATCCTTTTAGCCAAATCCTAAATACAGCAGACTATTTTTCAGTATAAATCTTACGTTGCACATGAGGTCTTTAAATGTGTTCATCCTAACTGCTATTATTTTTTGGTCTTTTTGAGAAAAGTTCTCTCTGTTGTAGCCCCAGCTGGCTTGGAACTCATTATGTAGACCAGGCTGGCCTTGAACTCACAGAGATCTATCTGCCTCTGCCTCCCGAGTGCTCGAACTAAAGGCATGCATCACCTCACCACCCTGGCTACTTGGAATTCTTTAGCCTATATCTTCACATTTCCCCCCATCACCCCTGATCATCAAAATTCTTTTTTTTTCTATAGTTAGCTGACACATAAAGATTTCATTTATAAGTGAGATCATAAAGTACTTTTTTTCTGTTGCATTTATCTAAGTTTAATTTTGTCTAGGTCCATCCATGTTTCAGCAAATGCCAGTATCTTCTTTTTAAGGTTGAATAATATTTTATTGTATATTATAAATTTTATTATTTATATTTTATTATATATTATAGATTGTTATTATTATAAGTATGTATGCACATTCCAAAGTTTCTTTATCCATTTGTCTATGGACACCTCAGTTGTTCCCAATTGTGACTATTGTAAATAATGCTGCAATGAGTGAAAGTGTCTTTGAGTACATGCCCAGAACAGGGATTATTGGATCATAAATTAGTTCTGCTTTAAAGTTCTTTAGGAACCTCCATACTGTTTTCCATAATGACTATTCCAATCCACATTCCTACCAACAACCTATGTTTAGAGTAGTAAAACTCAGTTGTCTGAAGTCCTACAGCTGGTATGGGGCAGTGATTTACTCTTAATTTCCAAACCCTTGATCCCTACTCTCTGCATCTATCATCATCTTTAAAACATGTAACTGGGTAGCTGAAAAGGATGGTTCAGTAGTTAAGATCACTGGCTGCTCCTGAAGAGGACCTGGGTTTAGTTCCCAGCACCCACATGGCAACAAACAACTGTCCTTAATTAGCCAAAGACATCCATGGGCATTGCACACATAGGTGGACTTAGAGGCATGCAGGTAAAACACTCATACACATAAAATAAAAATAAATTTTTTAAATATATTAAAATGTGATTGGTCCCTGAGTTCTTAATTTTCATTTTGTTCAGGGCCCCATATTTTCAGATATATCCCAGCCGACATTTGACATTATTACAGTGATATACGTTTCGTTCAACTTATATATGTAGACAACATATCTCTATGACCTTTATTTGGCATTTTTCCTCAATAAATACAAGCTTGCATTAAAATATTAGCTAGCAAGATTTTCCAGTTGTATTCCAGAAATTTTTTTTTTGTTTTAATGTGTACGTTGTTAATATATGATCAGCAAGCTGAGGAGAAAAATAAATATTTGGATGGAGGATATACAGGATATTCTTAAAATAGATGTTAAGCCAACTGTATGACACTTGCTTGAGGCTTGAGAATATGAAATTAAGTGACAATGGAAGAAATTAGAAATAGCAGATTAAAAAAACGTATTCCTTATTTGGCTCCAGGACACAGTGAATCACCAAAGCATGGGCTTATTTATAATATCAAGACTTCAGTTCATTATATACATAGAATAAGAATTTAAGAGATATGAAAGTCCCTTCTTATGTGAAGACTTTTTGACTGAATTATAATTACAATGACAGAAAATAAAGGATTTTTACCTAAACTGACTGGATGGTGTTTTTTGTTTCTTCCTGAGATAGACATACAAATGAACTTTGAGAATAAACTGTGACCAAACAAGGGTTTTGATAAGAGATGTTGTCTTGGCCTCTCATCCTATCTAGAAAATAGGATCCTTACTCACTTTCAACATTGCTTTGGGTACCTTTTGGAGCCTGAGAACTCCATAAATAACTCCTAAATCATAAGTCCTGGATAATGCGTTTGAAACCCTGTAGTTGAATACCATCCTTGAGCTCTTTAAACAATAAAATTCCAGCGCACTTTTTTTTTAATGTCCCCATAGCTTCTTATTGAAACAGATAACCTGAACTGTCAAGCAAATGATTGCTAACTTAGGAGCATCCAAACATTACAAGGCAAGCTTGGTAATAGCTGAGAAATAATCTCAAACCTCATAGAGAGCATGGGAGCCTATAAAGATCAGCAAGCTTACTGTTTGCTCTCGCCATCTCATTCTTCAGGACCACATATTCTTCATATAATGGTCTCAGCTGCTGGCCGACCTCAGCCCTCCAGCCTTCCCATGCCCAGAGCCTCTCATTGTAGTCTCTGCTTGTTGCCATTAAGTCATCCAAACCTGTTGTCCCAGAGAACCCAAAGGAAAATGTAGAGGAATGTGAAAAGATTGTAGTTGTAAACAATTTTACGGACTTTAAAGAATTACCTGTTGGCGTGTCAGCATGCACAAGACCCACGCAAATTCAATCAGACAAAAATCCAGCATAGAACAGAGGAAAGGGGCAGGGGGCTCCAATTTTAGCTGAGGAACCATTGGTAGCTGATTACCATTATGTGGGGGAGAGTTCATCTTCTTTAAGTGAGTGACTCTAGATAGGCTGACCAGGCTCCAGTGGATGAACTTGCACCCAGGATCATTTGGGTACAAAAGCTTTATGGGATAGACCTTAATATATATGACAGAATACATGAAATCAGGTGGGAGGGAGTATGGGGGGTATGGGTGGGGAAGAGGTCCAAATATGATTAAGATTTATTGTATGAAATGCACAAAAATTCAATAAAAATACACATTAAGAATAAAAAAGGTTGTCAGACATCCAGGTCATTACACTGAATGTCATAGTTAATCTTCTTATATTTACTGTAGGTTCCAGTGTGTCTGCAGCGAAAAAAAAAAGCACTGAGATAATTTAATTACTGGCTTTATTTAATTACTTGAATATAATAGCATTTATAATGTGCTTTTAGGTTAAAAGAGTATCTATGAGGGGCTGGAGATTTGGCTCAGTGAGTAAGGGTGCTTGCTCACAAGCATGAGTACCAGAATTCAAATCCCCAGAACTCATGTACAAAGCTAGCCATGGCCACATATGCTGCTGTGACTCCAGTGGTGAGGGTGGGGGGGTAGGAGACAGATTCTGGAGGATTGCTGGTTTGCCAGTTTAGTGTCAGCTTCAGTGAGAGACCCTGTTTCAAGGGAATAAGGCAGAGAGTGATAAAGCAGGACACTCTGCATTCTCCTCTGACATCCATAAACATGCACATGCAACACACACACATTTAGCAAAAAAAATAAATCATTTAAAAATATTTTATTTGTTATTTTTATTTTATGAGTATGAGTGTACTGCTTGCATGTATATAAGTGTACCTGTGTCGGGCAATGCTCACAGAGGTCAGAAGAAGGCATTGGGTTCCCTGGAACTGGAGTTACAGATGGTTGTTAGTTGTCATGTGGGTGTTGGAAATTGAACCCATGTCCTGTACAAGAAGAGCCAGTGCTCTTAACCATTGAGCCATTTCTCCAGGCCAGAAAAATATATATAAATATTTTTAAAAGAGTTATCTGTGAGCTGAAATACATCTTTGGAATATCATCCTTATATTATTATCCATCTGCAAAGCATTATGTCATCATCAAAAGTCAGCCTTAGGCTGGGGAGATAGCTCAGTGAGTAAAGTAATTGGCTTGCAAGCACAAATGCTGGAGTTCAACCCCCAGAACTCATATAAACAGCCAGATACAGTGGTATACACTTGTAATTCCAGCACTAGGGAAACAGAAATGGAATATCTCTTAGGCTTTCTGGCCAGCCAGCTTAGTCTACTTGGTGAGTTCCATGCCAGTGAGACATCCTGTCTCAAAGAAAACTATAAGTGGACCTGAAGGATGACATTCAAAGTTGTCCTCTGGCCTCCCTCCACATGAATGACCAGTCACACATGTGTACATGTACCTGTATACAGATATGTACCTGCACACATAAACATGCATACACACATTAAAAAGCCAATCTCACTTTTAAAATTTGGGAGAAAATGTAAATTTCTTAACTGATACTAAAATTTAATAGCCTACCTGGTTCAAGTAATAAGCATTCCTGTGGATTATTTGGGTTGCACACTTTTCCAGTACTGTAGATGGTGCTCATCATATTTAGAATTATGTTCAACTACAAGTTAAACATAAAAATAGTGGTAGAAATGGAAAATGTGTTAAAATTGATGCTCACATAAAGATATCCTTTTGGTCATGGGAGTTTTAAATGCTTCAAAATCCAACAATTTATATCTTCTTTACCAAGTTCTTTCTTTCTTTCTCTTTTCTTTCTTTCTTTCTTTCTTTCTTTCTTTCTTTCTTTCTTTCTTTCTTTCTTTCTTTCTTTCTTCTTTCCTCTTTCTTTGACTTTTTGAAACAGGGTCTCCCTTTAGTCCCAGTTGGCCTGGAACTCGCTATGTAGACAAGGCTGGCTTGAACTCACAGATATCCCCCTGCCTCTGCCTCCCGAGTGCTGGAATTAAAGGTGTGCACCACCCTACCCTGTGCCAAGTATCTTTCTATATGTAGGGAAGGAATAGCTCTTGTAAATTTCTCCACTGTCAACTAGCACAACGTTTTGAAAGCACATGATAAATACATGTAGACTAATTGAATAAACATCTCACTAAACGCCCAAGAATATTTCTTACCTATGCATACATGGAAATCACATTCCTGTTGCTTTTATATTCTGACAGCTGTGAGCTAAAAAAGTTACTGACTTTCAAAGCCTTCAAAGTCATGGGACAAGAAGGAAGTTCTTCAATGAGTTATTATACAATAGAATGACAAGTACTGTAACTCTGCCACCAAAAAGTGATGTGGTAGTATTGGCTGAGAGGTGGCTGGGTGAGGGTAGAAGGAAGAGTATTTATAACCCGGAGATTCAGAAATGGCTTCAGAGAGGAGGCGCTTTTAGAGCTGTGTGTTCCAGAAGTAGAAATTGATCAGGTGGACAGAAAAGAAGGCAGATGCTAAAAGATGGGAGGAAGTGGAAAAGAAAAGCCATTTTCAAGAAGGTTTGAGATGAATGACTAAACCCAGGTGACATTGCTCCTTGTTGGGACTGGAAACCTTGAGAATGGAGAAGTAAGCAGAATCCAGATCACAGGGGACAATCTATGGTACAGTAAAGAATTGAAACTTTGCCCTGCAGGTAAAGGGAGTGAAGGTAACTGAATAAAGCAATGCCACTCAGAGTGCAGTCCATGGGGTTTCATAGCAACACGATAGATATGTGATATCTAAGAATTTAACCAAGTGTTAGTCTGTAAGGGATAAAAAAAAACAGACAGAAAAGAGGGAGAATTTAAAGAAAAGAGTGAGAGAGGCAGAAAGGGAAGAAAGAATGAAGCAGGGTAGGACTGGTTCTCTCTTGCAAATCGCATAACTGCTAGATTTCTCCTAATACCTTCATGGATTATTATTTCACTGTGCTGCAGACTCCTTACCTTGAAACATGAAATAGACCCCATGCTTAAAATTTTTGCAAGACCCAATCAAAGCCAACAAATCTACCTAAACCCAAACCCCTCATGGTCCCTTTCTCTACCTGCTACTTCCATCTCTCCATCTTCTCCTTCTCCATGGAACGTACACATCCTGGAATCTCCTCTGTTCTCAAATAATTGAAGCTCTTCCTTGAACTAAAGTGGTTTTCGATCTTGTACACGTTAGAATTATTGGGAGATCTTTTAAAACTATGTCCAGATCCCACAAAGGTTATAGTAGGCTATCTAGATTCAAGTAAGCAAGTTTTCTCATGATGTCCTTGTAAAAGAGAGAGAGAGCCGAGTGTGGTGGCTCACACCTTTAATCTCAGCACTTGGGAGGCAAAGGCAGGTGGATATTTGTGAGTTCAAGGCCCGCCTGGTCAACATAGTGAGCTCCAGACCAGCTGAGACTAAAAGAAAACACTGTCTCAAAGAGAGAGAGAGAGAGAGAGAGAGAGAGAGAGAGAGAGAGAGAAACATGGGCTAAACAAGATAAGGTAGATTTCTAACTTAGTGGAATCATTAGACCTAAAGAATGCAGAATAATAAACATCAACTTGTAGAAACAAATGCCAAATAGCTTTATCTCTGTCCTTATCATGCAATTCTGTTTTTATCAATGCAGATTAAGACCTACAGAGTTCCAGAGGGTAAGTAACTGAGAAGGAAACTTTGATGTGAAAAGGGCTGAATATTTTAGATAAAAATATTTCAATAAGCTGCAAACTATGGTCCATTGTGTGTTTTTATAAAGCTTGGTTGGAAGACAGCCATATCCATTCATCTATGTATTATCTATGGCTGACTTCCTGTTCCAATGGCAGATCTGACTCAGTGTGACACAGACAATATGGCCTGCAAAACCTAAAATATTTACTTTGTTTCTCTTTATAGCAAAGTTTTCCAACCTCTGTACTGGAAGGATGGGATAAGAGATTTTATTTTGTCAGGGATAAACATTGGAATTCTTGAAATCATCTCAGAATAGGGTTTTTTTCTAAAATTTTATTTATTATTTTTATTTTGTGTCTATGAGTGCATTCCCTGCATATATGTCAATGCACCCATGTCATGGAGGTTAGAAGAAGATGTTGGATTCCCCTGAAACTGGAGTTAGAGACATTGGTTAGCTGCCACATGGGTGCCAAGAATCAAATCTAGGTTCTCTGCATGGGCAACTAGTGCTCTTAACCACTGAACCATCTCTCCATCCCCAGAATAGTTTTTTTTTAAGTGTCACTTTACAGCAGTATTGATGTAAGAGACTTGGGGACTTTATTGACACTGATGTTGACATGAGCCTACCATGGCATTTAGCAATTTAAAAAAGAAACTTTCTCTAGAAGACTCCTAGATTGCCTTATTATGTGCAGACCACAGGGGACAGAATGAATATTGTATTTCTGCTCACTTCTGCATAAATCAGAACCTGAGTGCCTTTCTCATTCTCAAAGAGATTCTAGTCTTCTGGATCTTAAATATAATGCTCATCCTATTTAAGCACAGAGCATATTCTATTGTCAGCATTGCTGATAAAGAAGTCGTTCATGGAGGATACCAATGTTCATTACTTTTCAAACATTTCTGTGCTTGGGATCAGGACTGAAATGTTCACCAGCATACCTGTTTGTTCTTGTCTGCTGAGAGAGCTGAAGACCCACTCTGCTGAAGAGCTTGCAGCTGACGCTTGATGACGAGATTCTGAATCTCTTGTAGTAAAATAGTCTTGGCAAGATTTGACTCTTCTTCATAAAAGGCAGACCATTTCATCGAAGCTTCATTCTGAAAAGTAAATAAGATAAAGTTCAAGTTGAATAGAAGATGTAGTCCAAAGAACATCTGGTGAAATATCTACTATTTCCGGAGTAGCTTGCTCCTTTACTTTGCTGAAGGTCAAGGTTTAGGGTAAAAGTAACCAGGCCATTCTTTGGCCGCTTTCTTTCTGGCCCAGTGCCTAGTTTTCCCAAGGGTCCTGTCCCCAGAACTAGAACTAAATTCTCACAGATAATTCACACTGTGAGGCCCTGGAACTTATGGCCTCAGTACTGTGACGTGAGTAAGTTGGCTTAAGATTTAGGGATAAATTCTCTAAAAGGAGTCTAGTAGAACTCAGAGTGGAAATAGTAGAAATATAGGCCCTCGGGCTGGAGAGATGGCCTAGCGGTTAAGAGCGCCAACTGCTCTTGCAGAGGACCCGGGTTCGATCCCCAGCACGCACATGGCGGCTGAGAACTATCTTTGACTCCAGTCCCAGGGGAGTCCGACACCCTTTTCTGATCTCTGTGGCATCGCACGACACGGGTGCACAGACATACATGCAGACAGTACATTCATACACATAAATAAATAAATAAAATAAAATAAAAAGAAATACAGGCCCTCGTGACTGTCAGAACCATGAGAAATGAGAACTAGATCACAATAAGCTCCTGGATACCATGACTTAGCACAGAAATTCTGACCATAAATTATTATGTCAAAGAAAGGCTTCCCAAAGTGGGGTCATTTGGTAGGGTTGTGATTTTTCAATAGAAACAGAAATCAACAAACAGGTGATGATGCTGGGATAACCCTGCCTCTCTGTAGCTCCATCTTGATTATAAGTAAGAAAGCAGATTTCTCCAGATTTCTCTAATGCAGTCTTCTCTCAATACTCAAACTCACTTCCACTTACCAAAAGCCAAAGCCAACTGTTTTGTATATGATACAGCCTTAAACCATAAAAGAGGTAGTATATGACCTCCACTCCTAGAGTCAGATACCTCTGACTAGCAGTGTGACTTGGGAAAAATTACATCTCCTAGCTACAGCTGTCTTGCATGGAAAAATAATCATAATAACATGATTTGGAATTAAATGATTCTTCTAAGGATAAGAATAATTGACTAATAATAAAGTGTTTACCAGAAGACCTGACACATCCTAAGCATTCAATAAATGTTGTTTTATTGCCTATAGAGGAAAAGTTCTTATCCTTAAATTGCTTAAAGCTTAATCATATGAGTAAGATACTCGTTTTGAATGCTTCCTTAATGAAATATAAGAACATAGTAGCATATCAGCATATGAATTCATGCAAATGGTTTCCGTTTTAAGAAGGCAAAAATTCAAGTAAGGCTCCAACTTTAGCCAACTTCTCTTTAGAAGAGACGAGATTTTAGTAACCTTGAAGTTGTTAGGAGTTGGATGATGTAGAAGGCTTTGCAAAATACTTTGCCTCTTTCAAATTTTTTAGCACTGTGTCACTGTTTCTAAATATTAGTAAAGGGGCTTTGAGAGATAGTGAAGTGGGCAATCAACTGGCAACATCCCATTCTGGAACCTTTAGCAGACAGACTCTAAGATAATTCCCATGATGCCTATCTTCTGATGGTCACTCCCTTGAGTGACAGATAGCCTCCTGAGTAAGAATAGACTGTGACTGGTTTCTAACCAGTAGCATGGGACAAAAGTGACGGGATGAATATATTTACATTGCACAAGGCTTTGAATTTTTATATTGCTATTAGGCCTTCTCTCTTGTGGAATGTGATGCAGCAAGATGCCGTGTCATTGAGCTGTCCTGTGGAAGGGCTACATGGCTAGAAATGGAAGGTGGCCTCTGAATAACATCCTGCAATGAACCAGGAACCTCAGTTCATCAGTATTGCAAAGATCTGAATTTTAACGTTAACCATACCTAGTTCAGAAGTAAAATTGGTCTTACCAATAGGTGAGCCTCAGATGAGAACATAACCAGCTCCTTGAAGGCAGGCACCCTTATGAAAACTAGCAATAAAGTATCCATTCTTGCTGGGCGTGGTGGCACATGCCTTTAATCCCAGCACTCAGGAGGCAGAGGCAGGCGGATCTTTGTGAGTTCAAGGCCAGCCTGGTCTACAGAGTGAATTTCAGGACAGCTGGGGCTACAGGGAGACCCTGTCTCGAAAAGACCAGAAAAAAATACATATCCATTCTTGGACTTCTGAATAAAAAACCTGTGAAATAAATGTGTTGTTTTAAGCCTCTAATCTTGTGGTGATCACTATTTTTACAATAGATAACTAGTACAAATGGCAAAGGCAAGTCTCAGGGCATGACTGTACTTTCCAGGACAGGGAATTGCAAGTTTATCCTCTGAGTATGAGACAGTCACTAAGAGGTTTTAAGTAGTCATGTGACAAAAGAGTAATGATACATGGAAGTGGAAATAATGGACCAGAGAAGAAATACAGGCGGATCACGACAAAGAAAAGAGAAAAGAATTTCTCTTTATTGAATGTCTACAACTCCTCCAGAACTGATTCTCCATTAGTATCCATATATAGCAACTTTTTGAGAAGGCTATCATCATTTCCATTTCAAAATGAGAGAAAAATGAGGCACACAGCAAAAAGTAATTTTTCCTAGGTCACACAACTAATCTTTGGAAGCAGGTCCATTTACCTCCGCAGCTAATGGTCTGACTCATTGTCCTATAAATTGTGTTGGATACATGTTAGTCTTTATCCCAAGCATGAGTGGGAAGAAGTGATCTGTGGAAAATGTAGTTTGGTCTACAAAACAAAATGTTCTATGCTATCCCTCACTTACCAATATCTACTTTTCTTCCTGTAGTCTACGATAACTTACTATTGAGTAAAATTTCTAGTAAATCCTTTATAATGAATTATAGGAATAATTAATTTTGTTCTTGATCTCTTTTGGAAGCAACTCACAATGCCCCCAAATACTTCAATTTTGGAATTTTTGTACTATATTGAATGTGCAAGCTTCAAGACCATCTGCTTTGATTTTGTCACTGACACTTTTATAAGTACCATACTATATGACACCAAGAATTCCTTAATACTGACTTTCATTTTGGCCTTGTTTATAATGTTATATACAATTTATTCCATGTCTTCACCCTAAGGTTCCCAAGCTTAAATAAAACAGATAGCTTAAGCCATCATGCACAGAATCAAGATCAGATTCACATGCCCCTATTAAATTGTTGAGACAGTAGTTGACAGCTACATGGAGTTTTTAGACCTGGTTGATGTGTACAATGAAACATCGACCAAAGCTTATATAGCTCCTTATCTTAAAGGAGCAAATTCAGATAAAATAGGTGGCATTCCACACTCCCTCTGTGCAAAGTTAAGCAAGATGCAGCTAAAGGACCAAACTTCTCTTCAGCCACACATGTGGATTTGGGGACAAGATACACAATGTTGATGACAAGCATATGAAATTCATTCTGGCTTTCATGTCTACCTGTATGGAATATGGTATCTCTATCCTCTGACAATCTTTTCAGTTCCAAATGCTAGAAATATAAACTGCTAAATTATCTTTTTAAATATTCAAAATATATCATAGCTATATGTGTAAATTAAATATAATGATTTCATTAGGGTTTTAAATGTTTTCACAAGAGCTTTATCTTAAGCCTTAGGTCTAGTAGTCCTTACCCCAAACAATCAAATCCTTTTTGTCAAATGATTATATTTTTTCTTCTGTGGAACCTAGAGCTTAATGTGTGTGTGTGTGTGAGAGAGAGAGAGAGAGAGAGAGAGAGAGAGAGAGAGAGAGAGAGAAAGAGAGAACTAGAACAAGGATCATGAGAGAAGGAAAAGGAGATCTTATGGGAAGAGAGAAGGGAAACAAAGAAAAAAAGGAAACAGAAAAAGAGAGGGGAATGGAGCACATGTGACATGAAACCATAAAGAGGCTATTGGGGAGGAGGGACAGGCCCAACAAGCGGGGAGCAAGAGAAGGGAAGGAGAACAGTGAGTTCCTGAATATAAACAAAATATGTATGAGAATGCTATAACGAAGCCAGGCGTGGTGGCATACATCTTTTTTCCTAGCACTGGGTGGGGGGAAAGGGGCACAAAAGCAGAAAGATCTCTGTGAGTTCAAGGGCAGCCTGATCTACATAGCAAGTTCCAGACCAGGGAGGGATGAATAAAGAGTCCTTGTCTCAAAAGTAAAAAATCAATAGTGAATCCCATTAATTTCTATGTTATCTTTTAAATTTTAAGTCAAATGATAGTGAATTAAAAAACACAGTATGAGCATGCTGCCATCAGAGCCTCATAACTACTGGCTAGCATTCATAGTTCATACTGCATAGTTCATATTCATGCTACTGGAAGGAAGAATAATTGCAACCTTACTCAGCTGTAAATCCTGAGAACTACAACAGCTGGCCTGGCAAGATAGGCCCACTGGTGCAAGAGTGACATTCATACCATGGGAGTAACCAACCACTCTCTAACTGGATTAAGCCCCCCCACACACACACATTAAGCTCTATGTTCCACAGAAGAAAAAATATAATCATTTGACAAAAAGGATTTGATTGTTTGGGGTAAGGACTACTAGACCTAAGGCTTAAGATAAAGCTCTTATGAAAACATTTAAAACCCTAATGAAATCATTATATTTAATTTACACATATAGCTAGGATATATTTTGAATATTTAAAAAGATAATTTAGCAGTTTTCTTAGGATGGAACCCATACCTGACATTGACATCAGGCTTAGGAACCTGAAGCTAGAAAGGTCATGGTACATAGAGGAGAACCTAATACTAGTTTTCTAACAAATAGTTATCATATTATACTGACTGCTGATGACTTATTGTTAGACCCATAGATTAATGCATTCTCAATTCTCATCAGAGAAGTTTCCTTATGCAACAGATGATGATTAAAACAAAAATCCACAACTGGCCAATGTGCAGAGAGCAAGAGGCTGCAGATTGCTTTCCCTAAATACAACACTTATATCAAACTTCTGCCACCCAAGGCTCAGAGATCATTGCAGAAGACAGTCAGAAAGATTGTAAAAGCCAGAAGTGGTGGATGACCACAAGGAAACAAAGTTTTCCAGACAGCTGTTCATTTACTCATATGAGCTCACAGAAATAGTGACAGCATACACAAGTCCCATGTAAGCTGAAACCAGAGAAAATCCCAGCATAGACACGGGGAAGTGGATAAGAGACCCCAATCCAACCTGAGGAACTTTTAGCAAGCTATGGCTTCTGGGAGGGAGAGAGATATCTCTTTCAACCAATGGATGGACCCACACTTAGTACATGTGAAGACACAAATTAGACTTTATATGCCTTAAATCCAGATAGATAGATAGATAGATAGATAGATAGATAGATAGATAGATAGAATGTACATTAAATTGGGCAAGGCGCAGTAAGAGAAGATGTGGATAGGGGAAGGAATCTAACTACCATCAAATCATATCGTATGAAAATTGCAAAAATTCAATGAAAATAAAATTTAAGAAAAAAACATTCTGGAGTGAGGAAGGAAGAACATAGCTTTTCATGTTCTGAAGTATATAGCTATCCATGTTATTAACATAATTACATAGAATTAGTATTGTATAAACATGCTTCCTAAGCAAATCTTTATGTATTTTTTTCTTTTTCAAATTATAAATCAAAGCTTCATCCTTTAATCACAGCTGATAAATTATAGCCTTTGGGGCAAACTCAGCTGTCCTCTGTCTTTTTTAAAATTTTATTGAAAAACACCACACCCACTCATGAAATATTGTCTATGAGAACTTTTGCTCTACAACTGAAAATCTGGGTAGTCATGAAGAAACAGTATGGCCAACAAAGCCAAAATGTACTGCTCAGCCCTTGATTGAAAAACTTGTTGATTTCAATGAAGAACTATCATGAAATATTTATATCCTTAAAAAGTAGCTATTCCATTGAAAAATGTGTGCACCACTGATAATTAATATGCAATTAAATAATAATTAACTCTTCAATTAAATATAAATTCATAAAACATTTTCATGGCAAATTGTTTGAGATATGAAGTATTGTCATTTTTTTCTATAGCTTGCTATCCTCTGAATGAGGCTAGATTTTCTGCAACCTCCAAACTATTTCTTCCTCTAAATATATGAAAATTCTCTAAAGACAGAAGATGAAAAGCTAGATAGAACCTTAGCATCCATCCAGGACCTTAAAGTCCAACAACCTTTTATGAAAAACTCTATCCCAGAGTCCCCTTGGTGGGCCCGGTTTCTAGATTGGACCCTTAGAAACCACATTACATTCAGAAATCAACTCAGCCTCTTTTTAGAGATGCCCAGAGACCTGTATTAAAGAAAGATGACATCAAGAACTTTGCATGTAAATGGATGGAACTAGAGGCCTTTATGCTGAGTGAGGTAGCAGAGTCCCAGAGGGGCAGGCGACCTATGGTGTCCCTTGTTTGTGATTGCTACTAGCACCAATTCCGTCTTTATTTCTTTGTTTCTTGGTAAATATAATACCTGATGTTACTCATCAACTTGCTTTGTAATGTACGAAAGTAAAATAATGTTGTTTCTTTATATGCATAAAAAGTAAAATAACATTGTTTCTTTATCTGCATACAATCCTGCTATTGAAATGTGAACCCCTATACATGTTTTGGAATTAACCTAGAGTTTATTTTCAAATGTCATAATTTTGGTACATCTATGGCATCCATATATTTTTGGAACAATATAAATGAAAAGCAACAATAACAACAACAAAAGACTGAGTCAAAGATCTGACTGAAACAATAAACTTAAGCCCAAAATGGTAAACTTTGACATCAAAAAAATTCAAAAAAGACTGAGAAAAACATGAAGGACGTGTATGGCAGAGTGCATGAGCTCTGATGGGGAGGGGGCAAGGAAGGGGAATTAGGTCTAAATTTGACTGAAAAATGTATGAAATGAGCAAAACTTCAATAAAATGTTTTAAAAAGGAAATAATCCAAGCAATTTTCATACTACTNAACTAATCTAAGTTTTACGAATCCTACCATTCCATCTTAGCATTCAAAATCTTACTTTTGTATATTTTGGATGACAGGTTTCAGATTTTGAACTTTTAAACATTTATGAACATTTTTCCCCAAAATGTATCTTATAGAAAAAAAAAAAAATACTCAGCTTGAACTCCAGTTTACTTGTATCACAGTGACATTTCCCCATTATTGATCTCATTATTAAGTATTATATGTGTCATGAATCATATGATGGAACCATTAGAGACACGTATTAAGCCAACTTTTTCCTTGGACATAGCAGTTCATTTAGTATTGCCAGCCTCTGAGTTCCTGTGGAGACAGGAATAGGCAAGGAAAATGAACATGCACAGAGTCTGTGCAGGCCTGGGCGGAAGCGCTAAAGAGTTCCATTGGCTTCCTACTCTGTCTAAACAACTCATAACACACCAAGAAATTGTTTAGAAGGCAGTCTTCAATACCCATTTGAGCTGCATATGCAGGGGTTAGGGACAATTTTAAGTTACCACTAAATACTGGATTCTCCTTGCTCTTTCCAGGATTAAAATATTCTAGAGACCTTTTATGTTGCTGGAAAGTTTCCAACTTTGCTATTACAAAATCAAGCACGCCCTCCCTAAAATATCTTTTTGCAAGGAAAGTCAGGACTGAGTCAAATTAACAAATAAAAAGAGGTTTTAGGGGCTGAGGATATGGTAATCAGTAAGGTGTTTTGCTGTATAAATTTAAGCACCCAAATTTAATCTGCAGAAGCCATGTAAAAGGCCAGGCATAATGGCACTTGCTTATAATCACAGCACAGGGGAGATAAGATAGAAAGATCCCTGAGGTTTTCTGGCTGGCCAGTCTAACCAAATCGGCAAGCTCCAGGTTCAACAAGCAACCCTGTCTCAAAGATAAAGTAGATGAATCCTGGGGAATGGTACCTGCGGTTGACTTCTCTGGCCACACAGATACAGACACACACCCACACACATATGCATGTTCTCACAAACAAACATAAAGACACGTGTACACATATGACAATACACATGATGATTTTATTATCTACTTGCCTCAACTCTTTTTGTTCCTTTTTTTTTTTTTACCTTTTGTGAGACAGGGTCACCCAGTAGCCCCAGCTAACCTGGAACTCACTATGTAGACCAGGGTGGCCTGGAACTCATAGAGATCCACCTGCCTCTGCCTCCTGAGTGCTGGAGTTAAAAGTGTGCACTACCACACCCAGCTTATTTGTTCCATTTTATCTTCCCCATTAGGTTTATGATTTGTATCCTACTAATATTTTGATTTAAAAATGAATTTACAAGTTTTCCATACCAGTACTCTTGAGGAAGATTTACAAAGGATCTTATTTCAAAAATCAAACCGCAGTTAAGTTTACAAAGAACAGGGAATAGCCTGGCATGGTGGCATACACCTTTAATCCCAGCACTCTGGAGGCAGAAGCAAGTAGATCTCTATGAATTCCAGGCCATACTGCTCTACATAGTGAGCTCCAGGGCAGCTGGGGCTCCAGGGAGACCCAGTCTCAAAAAAAGGACCAAAAAAAAAAAAAAAAAAAAAAAAAAAGAACCAGGGGGTGTCTAAGAAAGTAATAACAGGAGCTGAAGAGATGATTCAGTGGTTAAAAGCACTGGCTGTTCTTACAGAGAACCAGTGTTCCATTCCCAGCACCACATGGCAGCTCATGACCACCTGTACCTTCACTTCTAGGCCCTCTTCCAGCCTCCACGGTCAACAGGCTTGTACATGGTGCATTCACATACATGCAGACAAAAACATTCATGGACAGAAAATAAAGTCTTCCTTTTACTAACTGAAATTGTTTTTATTAGTGTTATCAGGGTGGATTGGAAAACTATTGCATCTATTTTCATATAGAGGTCAGAAGAAAACTTTGTGGAGTCAGTTCTCTCCTTCCAGCTTTACATGGGTTCTGGGGACCAAACTTTAAAAGAAAGTGATATAATTTTACTGAAATGATAATTATGGCTTAACTGCTGAATGTTCATTATGCATTAGCTATAAAGAAAGGGAAGGTTTATTCTACAGCATAGGACAAGTTTATAATTAATTTTCACTGAATTTCTGAACTGCCTGAAAAATCTACTTTTGTTTTTCAAATCAAAGTTTTTACATATTAATTACTGAACCAACCTGTTAATAGAAGCAGAGATACAAACAGAAAAATCACATTTCCTATGAAGAATATCCCACTGTCTGCACATTGACGATGTTTTCAGCTGTATATGCTAAGTGATTCTTACCCTAATATAATTAAAATATGTATGTAATATCATGTGAAATACTTCAGACCCAGTTTGGGTCTTCTCCAATGTCTCCTGTTGGAAATATATCTGTTTTTATTACCAGTTTGTGTCCAAATCCATTGGGGATTCATTGGGACAATCTTACTTTTGTTTCTTGGCCATGAATTACATAGTCTTATAAGAAGACAAGATTATGAATAGAGTTAACCACACACACCAAAACAGCGGAGAAAAATTAGAACTAGAAAGCTTTAGAAATTTTTTTTTCTTTTAACAGGGTCTCTCATCACCCCAGCTGGGCTGGAACTCACTATGTAGACTGGGCTGGCCACCATCTCACAGAGATGCCTGGCATTGACTCCCAAATGTTGGGATTAAATAAAAAAAAACTGTTTTGAGTCAAATATTTAAATATTTTATTTATTGTTTGTGTTTTATGTGTATGAGTTTATTGCCTGCATATATTTACACCAGTGTCATGCAATGCCCACCGAGGTCAGAAGAGGGCATCTTATTCCCCTTGAACTGGAGTTACTGACAGTTGTTAGCTACCATGTCGGTGCTGGGAATTAAACCTGGGTCTTCTGCAAGAACAGCCAGCCCTCTTAATTGCTGAGCCATCTCTCCAGCCCTTTGAACCAAGTTTTGTCCTTATTCCTTCCTGTCTTCTGATCCCTGTCTCACTCTAGGTAAGCACCTTTTACACATATTGATCAAGTTTCAAGCCTTCATTTACTTTAAGGCATCTTTTCACAGCTTAAGTATCACATCCTATGTCAGATCTGTAGGCTGGCAAGCCCAGTGTTATGACTTCTGAAAGTTCCCTCAGGGGACAATATGAAAATAGCAGGTTGGCCTCAATAATATCACCTTGATAGGAAATGAATATATAAATGTTATACAGTCTGATTTCTCTTTCTGTATCAATTATTTATTGCTATAACAATACTATCTACAAAACAACCAAATGTCTCAATAGCATAGATGTTTATTACTTATGTGCCTAAAATTATTTGAAGTTGGCAGACAGCACAGCTGATCTTGGTTGGATCTGGAAGTTTGCTTCTGCTTGGCAATTACTCCATGTCTCGCCTTTTTAGCTGACTAGTTTATACAGGTTCTCTTGGCAAAGACACAGGTGCCAAAGATAAATCCCATTGTTAACCCCATTTAAGCCTCTGCTTTCATCAGCCCTGCTAACACCACGCAGGACCCATGATGATTGACACAGTCATATAACCTGCAGTGAGACAGCACTGAAAAGCAGCATGACCTTAGGCCTTATTATAGGAAAGGATGAAGAATTGAGTCCATCAATGCAATTGACCATACTTCCTTAAGCCATGGTGGATGTACAGTGTACATATTTGCTTAAATGCTCCAAAAACCTATTTATAGTTTTAAAAGTCTCATATTTTTTAGATTAAAGTTTTACAGGTATTATCAGTTTTACCACCTGTGGTGTAAATAGTGCTTCCCTATATTTACTCTGAATTTATCTCTGTTGAGCTATCAGCTGTATTGCCTTTCAGGTTTGAAAAGATTGAAACAATATAATTTTTTTGGGGGGGGCAATCTAACTTTCAATGTTCTTTTCTTTCCTGTTCCATGTAACTAGAATTGCTTTTATAGTGAGGTTTGCTGTATCTCCCAGCCCTCTCTCACTCCCTTAAATCATTCTAACTTCTAAAGTCTCCTTTATATACAAATATTGCATTTTGTTTTTAAAGGTTTGGGACATTGTTCTCCCTTTGTACTTTCAGAACCATCTAAATGATGCTAGCCATGGTGGTCATAAAGGTAAATTTTGTTAGTATCTTCAGGAGACAATCTGGAATGACTTCTAGGTCTTTTTCTGTAGTTCATCAGCTCCCAGAAACAGCCAACTTATATATAATTTGGAATTTTATAACATACTGTAACTTTTGATGGTAAATGTTTTTGTTATACTTAAGGCCCTTTAATCAAACACTTGTGTATTATCTTCAAAAGATCTTCAAAAAACTCCTCTTTGGGCATTACTAAAATATTTATTTTATTGGAAATCTTTTTTTCAAACTTTTTAAACATCTCTGAAGTAATAAATGTATCACAAAACTAAGATTAGAAAAGCCTAATGGCCTCAAAGATATTGACAATAATTTCAAATATTTTACTTGTTTTCAGTTGAGTCAATTATTGCTAAGCAAATATTAAACCCTGGGAATTCCAGAGCCATTTTTTCTCTGTCCAAGAAGTTCATTTTTCATTAACCTTTCCAAAAGATAAACTAGATCATGAGATAATCTCACTAAAATAAACTCACACTGTTTCTAATTCTGTGAATCAGTACATATCTTATAAGAACAAATGTTGGTCTGTAAAAAAAAAAAAAACATAGGGTAAAGTCAGTAGTATGTAAATTTATGGGAACAAATTCTCCCCTTTGTCCAGGAAAAGCTTGCTGTGAAAATACACAGACAGAGGTTGATATTTCTTAATTTTTGACCCTGAATTCTCTGCTGACTACAGGCCAAGAAGCAGGGAAAGGAAGGAACATTATGGCTGTTTCTGGGAATTGTATTGCCCCTAAGTTCATATCCTTTCAGCAGCTGTTCTGTGAATCTTAGGAGAGCCTCAGAGATGGGAGACTCCAGCCTCTTTCAAATCTGAGTTTCTCAGGGCAATCTTGATTCAAAACTACCTGGGCTGAACATGGAGTACAGTGCTAGAACACTTACCTGATATGGGCAACATGATCCCCTGCAACATATATATATATATATATATATATATATATATAATATATATATATGCATATGTGGTTTGTTTACCAACTTGAGATGTGAACTCTGGGCTCTTCAAATGCAAACCCCCTAAACAATATTGTTTTTTGATGAAGACAAGACTAAGTGCAATACAGTACAAATACCGAAAATTGTGGCACACAAAGACATGGCTAGAGATGATGGCTCAGCACTAAGAGCACCTACTGGCCCTCTCGGTCCAAGACATGGGTTTGAATCCCAGCACTCACATGTTGGCTAAGAACCTTCTTTAATTCAAGTTCCAGGGAATTCGACACCCTCTTCACTTACCCTCTTCGGGCATTGCACGAAATGGGTGCTTGCAATACATACAGGCAATACACTCATCACAGAAACAAAAAATAAAATTAAAAAAAAAAGTTCTTTTTTTTTTTTTTTTTTTTTAATTAAATATATAAATATATATATATAAAATATATAATATATATAACCACGGGTTAGGTGGTGAGATGGTATTTCTGGTAAGACTACAATGCAAGGATTCTGATAATATATATATATATTATATATATATATAATATATATATAGATATATATATACCAACAATGGCAAATATATATATATATATATATATCCCTCATATATTGTCCAAGCTCATCATCCCCATATAGCATCTACTATATTACTAATAATGTGATCATAATCTTCTTCAGTTTACAGCTGAGTCAAATGGATCTGCAGGAAGTTAAAACAGTTGCTCAAGACCTTCAGCTTATAAGATTCAGGCAAGGGTGTGAATCTGGGCTGTTTGGCTCCACTCTACACTTACTATACCAGACACTTCTTATGATCACATTATACATGCACCATTACACTTATAGCACAATATATATTGGCAATCTCATCTTAGAACTTTTTGTAACACCTGTCACACTGCCCAGTACATAAGAGAATCTCACTCAAAGGACGAACTATTTCCCTCAACATCAATTGCCTCCCTCTGGAGATAAACCCACACAGCTACACCTAAGTGCTTTAAAACACCTTTCACCACTTCCTGGTGACAGAGATATGGAATCCCTTGCTGTTTCCCTTTCATTTAAATATTCTCATTTTCCTTTAAAAGGTCCATACTTTTCTCTACTTTTACTGCAGCTGATGATTTATACTCTTCCATTTCTAGTTTTTGCTCTGATCAATAATTTAAAAGTGATAACACATTTTTTTTTGGTCTTTTCAAAACAGGGTCTCCCTGTAGCTCCAGCTGTCCTGGAACTCACTCTGTAGACCAGGCTGGCCTTGAACTCACAAAGATCCACCTGCCTCTGCCTCCCAAGCACTAGAATTAAAGGCATACGCCACCACGCCCGGCATGATAACACATTTTTATACTTAGTCACTGACCTTCAACCACAACACTATAATGTTCTCAAAGATGGTTTCAACAAACATCACTGCATCTCATTCCACAAAATGACTTCTACACATCCAGTCTTTCAATAGGACTATTATATATCTCTTCAGAAACACTAACTCCTCACACTACTAGCAATGATGTCTTGCTGTTCTCCTAAGCCCACATTCACGGAGCACTATTCTTGTACTTTTGTGTGTCTGATGAGGCATATATGGGTGCCAGTTTTCTTTTCACAGATGAAGAAATTAAGACTTGGGCAGGGAGAGATTGCTCAGTGGTTAAAAGCACGCACCACTCTAGCAGAAGATCAAAGTTCGGTTCCCAGCACCCACATGGGGATGTGTACAACTGCCTGTAATTCCAGCTCCAGGGGATATAACACTTCTGGCTTCCCATGTGACCTGCATTCATGTATACAGACACAGAAAGAGACTCACATGAACATGCATAATTTCAAAATAATAATATTTTTTTATTTTATTTATTTTATTATGTGGATGAATGTATTGTCTGCATGTAGGTCTGTGCGCCTGTGTAGTGCAATGCTGCGGAGGTCAGAAGAGGTTGTCGGATTCCCCTGAAACTGGAGTTAAAGACGTTCTCAGCCGCCATGTGGGTGCTGAGGATCAAACCCTGGTCCTCTACAGGAGCAGTCGGTGCTCTTAACCGCTAGGCCATCTCTCCAACCCATTAATAATAAATTTTTAAAAAGAAACTCAGACCTAGACCATCTAACTAGTTCAAGTTCACCCAGCCGAAAAGTGATGGAGCTGGGACTGGCCTGTCAATTATCTGGCTCCAGAGATCTTAAGCATGAGACTAGCATCACCGTGAACCATTCAGCTGAGAAGAAAACAATGCACAATGTATTTCAGTCATGTCCCACAGAAATAAGTTACAAAAAAGAGAAGAAAGGTAAGACTACAATGCAAGATCTGATAAAAACAACTCCTGTCCAAATCTCCTTGGTTTTTGTGCGCTTTAGAAAAATAGAGAAGCCGGGCATGGTGGCACACGCCTTTAATCCTAGCACTCAAGAGGCAGAGGCAGGCGGATCTTTGTGAGTTCAAGGCCAGCCTGGTGTACAGAGTGAGTTCCGGGACAGCTGAGGCTACAGGGAGACCCTGTCTTGAAAAGACAAAAAAGAAAGAAAGAAGGAAAGAAAGAAGAAAGAAAGAAAGAAAGAAAGAAAGAAAGAAAGAAAGAAAGAAAGAAAGAAAGAAAGAAAGAAAGAAAGAAAGAAAGGAAAAAAGCTTTAGATTTCATAGGTGATAGCAATTCTCAGCTCTCTTCTAAGACTTCCATTAATTTAATTTAAACATGAAATACTCTAATGAAATGACAAACATAAGCTTCCAAGTTGTAGTTTTGAAGAAAAGTAATGCTAAACACAAATGTATTTTCTTAAATAGCATCTCAATTGCCCACCACTTAAATGTGTACAGGTCCTTCTTTGGGACCTGTGAAAGAAAAACATTTCTTAAATCTTTCTACTTTTCAAACAAAATATCCGCTTTCCCAGAGCATTCCGAGATCTTTCAGGACTAGTTTAATTATAGTTTTTCTTCTATGACCTTTGGAAATTTCTCAGAGCTTTGTGACAACAAGAAAAGGAATTCCCAAGTCCAATTTTACCTAACTCATGGTTACCTTAATTACTAAGCTGCTGCTTTCAATAAATCTCTAGTTGCATTTTTTGCTTAATATGTCATTTGTAGTCATTGGATATTCCTGTTGGCATTATAGGCCAGAGAAAATTAATAACTCAATAATATTGACTCACTGTGACATTGTCATGAATGCTTTAAAACACCAAGTATGATAAAAATTCTGATAACTTCATTAAACATATTCACTTGTCTCTAGAATCTAGACTGAGATCATTGAATTAGTCTAACAATTTTCCAAATAAATTCCAAGGTCAATTGAATTTAGTCAGATGGGACACTAGGATCAGAGCTAAAGAGGCAATCATTCAGCCTTGCAATTCAGAGATTTCTCTGATTTCCTTATCCAGTTTTATAGGCAATGATTCTAATCTTTAAGAAGCAATAAATACCCTCTGTGTAGCCATGAGAACTCACCATCTTTTGGGCATTCTCCTCAGTAATATTGGTGTTGTAATTCCAAGAAGCAAGTGCACTTTGATAAGATAGTTCTTCAGCTTCCTGGTTAAACTTGTCTAAAAATGTCTTGGCCTGTTCCTCAGTGGTGGACTGAGCAGCAGTCACAGCAACCAGGCTGAGAAGGAGCCAGGAGGAGCTTGACATCTTTCCCCGTGAGCCAAGATCCCATCCACTGAACAACTTTCCCTAGAGTAAAATCTCCTCATGAGTTTTTTTTTTTTTTTTCTCGCTCATCAGCCTTTGAACTTGGGTTGGGCACTGAGAAGGGAAGACAGAAAAAAAAAAAAGAAGAAGAAACAGAAGAGAACAGTAAACAAGCTGCTGAATCAATATAAAGTTAATCCTGGAGAGGAGAGATATGTAAACAGATTTTTAAAACGATTTTCTAAAGTAAACTAAATAAAGATATGTTATTCATTAATCCTAGAAAACCTTAGCTCTGCTAGCACTTTATGGCCAAATCAAAACTTAGACATTTGGTTAATATGTTCCTTAAAAGCTGTTAAAATACACTGACATTATTATGATTTGACAGTAGCAAAAGAAGACTAGAATTAGGAACTATGGGAGAAAAATTGATGCATCAACAAAATTTCCATCAACAGTTATTCCTCTGTTATTTATTTAGTTTTTGGTCTTTTTGAGACAGGGTGTCCCTGTAGCCCTGGCTGGCCTGGAACTTGCTGTGTAGACCAGGCTGGCCTTGAACTCTCAGATATCCCCCTGCCTCTCTCTGCCTCATGAGTGCTGGGACTAAAGGTGTGCACCACCACTCCCGGCTCCTCCTTTATTTTTATTTCAAGTGCATGTTCGAAAAAATTTCACACCTTGGTTAACATTTTTGCTTTCCAAATAAGCAACTTTGCCTTAGTCTACGTAGTTTGTTTTCTATGATCATTTTTTCATTTCCACTTCTTTAAAAAATTATAAGACTATACTCCACTATCCAGGTTAATTCTCCTGATCTGGCTTCAGAAAAGCTTTAAACCATCATTTTATATTTCTCAGAAGACCATGTTAAACTCCATGGCTGACATCATTGAGTGTCTCCTTCCTTTTCACTCACCTGTTTAAAATGTGGTTGAAATTACAAGGATGTAATAAGTCCTCCACATGATGAAATCAAGAGTGTCCATGTCAAGTTCTGGGCATCCATAGGCATGGGATCATGGCAATGTAGAATACAAAGAGATGTTACTGGTTATCCTGTTGAAGCTCAGCAGCTGGCTCAATGTCTTCATTCCCAGGGTGTAAGCATGTCACAGATAAAAGAGAGGAGCCACTTTAAATGCTTGATTGTGATTATGAAACCTTCACACAGAGAAAACATTTCTTCACCCAGAAAAACAAGTCTTCCAGGTTCAGATGAAATGGTAATAACCAAGCCTGAAAAAAAATGACACTACCTGACTTTATTCCAAATTTGTACATATTGTTGTAGAATAAGAAAAAGTAATAATTGCTCAAGCTGGGTTGTGTTGTAATATTTTGTTTAACCATCACAACCTATCTATAGGCAAATATTTTCATCACCATTTTATGGGCTGTGAAATTGGGCTTAAGTAGTTAAACCTCACTAGGTTAATAAGGGGTGGAGCTGGGACATGAATCCACGATGTCTGGTTCTAGAGTATAGGTTCTGAGCTAAGTTGTACACTACAATATAAGAGCAATAATGGAGCCATAAGTAAGTATAGCAGAAGGACTTGTGTTTTTAGTGAAGATGATGGATTGGGCCCTACTGCATCAAATGTGGATCAAAATAATGTACATGACAATTAAAAATAAAATTGCTCAGAGAAAAATTGGTGAAAACCTTTCATTAAGGCTTTCTCATATGCAAGGAATCTGAAATCTACTCATGTGTCACATGATTTAGGAAGAAAATCAGACAACACAAAGGAGAGCAGCCTGTGAGTTTCTGAACAAGGATGTTTCATGAAAAAAGGATGAAACAAGCCTCTATTCACATAACTTCTTAAATGAAATAACTGGGGTTAGGAGGGAAAATGGACTAGTCAATATTCAATTCACTGAGGCAGAAAATAAGAGTAACATGACCAAATTAAGGTAAAGAAAGCAAGATATAAATCCAAGGTAAAAATAGGTGGACAAGAATCGTAACAGTGTTGAGACGGAAAATTATTGGAAGCCAAGAAACTGAGAAGCAAGGGAAATGGTGGAAATGTAGATAGTGACTCCTTACAAAAACTAGCCCATGGTGGCCAATGAGCAGATGCTCACTGAATTGTTGGAATTTCTGTTTACTCTGCATTGAAAAGATAATGATATTCTATTGCTTAGAAGTATTATTGTCTTTGAGCCCATTATGAGGATAAAAAGAATCCACTAGAGACCCAGGGAATTTTTTTTTTGTCTTTGTAAGACGGGGTCTCCCTATAGCCCCAGCTGGACTGGAACTCACTCTGTAGACCAGGCTGGCCTTGAACTCACAGAGATCCACCTGCCTCTGCCTCCCAAGTGCTAGGATTAAAGATGTGTGCCACCACACCCAGCTTAAATTTGATTCTTAGCCTCCATGTGGATTCTGGGAATCAAACTGGGTCCCTTACAAGAGCAGTCAGTGCTTTTAACCACTGAGCCATCTCTCCAGACCCAAAACATATTATCTTTTTTCCCATTTTTTCTCTTCAACTTGTATTACTTCAATATATATATATATATATAGTATATATTATATAATATAAAATATATACACATACATACATATATGCATATATAAATATATACATACATACACGTATCAACCTGAGTTGGAGGGTTTTCTTTCCTTCTCTTTCTTACTCTCTCTCTCTCTCTCTTTCTCTCTGTCTTTCTTTCTTTCACCAAGGAAGTGCTTGAAGTTTCTTCCTTGGCAAGCCCAAACAGCCACCAATCCTGCCCCCATGCTCCACATTGGGGTCCCTCCCCCCCACGGTCACCCAAATGAGGTCCAGCAAGTGTGTGTCTTGTCTTGATCTTCCTGCACTGGCCTCCATGACACAGCCTGGGTAGTCCAACAACGGCAGTCTACACTCTGAAGAGGCTGAAAACATATCATCTTTAAGTGTGGGAAGATCCAGTTTAAATCAGTTTAAATTGCAGGCTAGCTTTCAGCTAGCACTCCTCAGGGCACCAAGTGGTCAAGGGTCTGACCCCGCTCCAAGGAGGAGCAAACAATGTGGCCAAGGTGCGTGATGCTGGGTGGGGCAACAGTGTACATGGGCGTGGAGTTGGGGGTCTTATGATTGGTCCTGGGAACTAACATCTTTAAGTTTATAAAAGCAGGCTGTAGCAAGGAATAAATGTGAATTTCATAGTAACATCATCACAGAATTCCTGGCAGTTATCTTTATTAATTATTGTGTACATACAGGCTAAGGTAGGTCTGCATTTCATTTGGGTGGCCAGTGGGTTGGAAAAAGGTTGCCCTTGTGGACCACCAATCTGGGTAGCTGGTGTAGTGAGTGGACCTAGGCTGAAGATAGGCAAACAGCCACCAGCCTGAAATTCCTGTCCAGGGTTCAGTAGTCTCTAGGCAGGTGGGAAGTCATTGCCAAGAGTGGAACACCTGTCTCATGGGTCCAGACTAAGGACCTGAGTTGGAAGTACCACTAAGGCCAGGCTATGGGAAGTAGCCAGCTGGCTTCTGTGCTGAGGGGTCGCTCCCCACAGTGTCCGCAAAGCGGACACTGTGTTCCCCTTCCCTTAGCAGGGCCGCGTGGTCCTGTTCAGCATAAAAAGAAAGCTTCCTTTGGTATAGACACAGATGTTTGGATGGTATGTCAATTCATGATCTACATTTTCTTCTGTCAAGTATGGCAGGGTCTTCGTGTGGTTTATAACATCTCCTAACCATTAGAAGATGTAAGCTTGTGACATCAGCCGTGGGTTATTCCTCCAAGGAGAGAGCCAATAGCCAATTAGATTTGGGATATACAGACATATGGCTGCCACTGCTGCACAGTATTTCCAGGCAGATGAGGTGTAGCTGGTGCTGACGGAGGAGTCTTGCTTGACTCAAGGAGACCTGCCTATATTTGCTTTATATTTGTTTAGTGGTCCTTTTGTAACACCTCTGGCATCCTGGAGACCAAATCTGTATACTTGCAAGGGCGGTCTCCATACACCTTTCCCATATTTGTCTCAGTCGTCCCAAGCAGGGCTTAATCGCCTCTCTTCCTGCAGATATCCAAGTTAGGAGGCAAGGAGCCTTTTACCTTTTGTGGGGGCTTTGTATCCCCTGGCCAACATTTCCAGCTTGGGTGAGAATGGAAGCCATGTTGAATGTCGGAGCGCATGTATGGATTCTTTTTGTTTAGGTGCATAGCTTAAGGAGACTTTAGCCTATTTGGTTCTGAATAGAAATAATCCTTTTAACAGTTTCTATGTCCATTAGTCCATCAAAGAAGGCAGTTTTAACAAAGTAACTTACCATAACATTAGTACTGTTTAAATACCCATATATCTAATTGTGTGTGCTTTATTAGTAGGATTGAGAGGCGAATATAAAATTAGAACTAACTGTTTAAAACCTAAAACTAATTGCCAATGTGCTTAAATCATTAGTAAGGAATCGAAGGGTTTAAGCAGGAACAAGCTTTCACCCATGAAAAGAAAACAGCCAGAACTGAATAGATACCAAGACATCAGCTCCAGAGAAAAGTAGACTTTTTTGCTTCTTGTCCACCTGTTCCCCTTTTCGAAGCCTAGGACAATCTGCGGGAAGAGGGGGCGATGGTAGATGTAAGGGCTTCGATTGGGGTTTAATGGTGAAACTACAGGACAATATAGACTGGACCTCATTTGATCAACCTGACTGAACATACAAGCCCCCCCTTTCAGAATGGTGGGACCCATGAGCTGGTGGGTTTGGGCACAACTGTTGCAAATTGGTTTTACAATGAAGGGTATTGCTTTGTACTCACAAATTATCACCTATTGTTAAAAAAAAATGAAACACAAAACCAAAACAGAAAAAGCAGAGAAAGAATGCAGAAACTTACGGCAGAAACAAAATCTGTGATGGGTAAGGGTGGGGTGGAGGGGAAGGGAAGGGGATATATGCCTGAACTGAACTGAAAGATGATGTGTGAAATACAAAAAGCATCAATAAAAAAAATTAAAAAACACAAAGCTTTCCTACATTTAAGAAGACGATCAGCTTCTCTCCTTGGAGGAATAACCCACGGCTTGATGCCACAGCTTGCATCCTCTAATGGTCACGAGATGTTATAAACCACACAAAGGCCCATGTACAAGTAAACAGAAAATTTAATTCCATGATTAACATACAATCAGACATCTGTGTCTATACCTAAGTAACATATCATAACAATTAGTGATGTTTAATACCTATATATCGAAGTGCCAAACGTGACTTCATTAGTAGGATCGAAATGCTATATATTACACTGTTTAAATACCTAAATAACTATCTAGTTGCATGTGCTTTATTAGTAGGATTAAAGGTTATGCCTGGACAACTGCAGCCCATGAAAGAAAACAGCCAGAATTGACTAGAGACCAAGACAACGCTCCAGAGAAAGTAGACTGTTTTGCTTCTCCAGCAACGCATGAGTTGCCCCTTTTCTAAGCCGAGGGAACATCTTGGAAGAGGGGAGTGTGGTAAGAATGTAAGGGCTGCGATTGGGGGTGAGATGGTGAAACTAAACAATATAGACTGGAACACTCATTTGGTCAACTTGATTTGAACATACAAGCCCCCCCTCTGCTGGATGATGGGACCAATGAGCTGTGTGAGTTTGGGAACAACTGCTCGCAAATCGGTTCTACATGAAGGAGGCGTGTACGCACAAATTAATCACTTACTGTTAAAAAAAAATGAAAACAAAACAAAACAAAACAAAAAACAGAAGGATTCAGAAAAGTTATGGCAGAAAGTCAATGATCTGGGATGGGTATGGTGGGGTGGGGGGGGAAGGAAAGGGGATATATGCCTGAATACTAATTGGAAAATGATGTAATGAAATACCAAAGCATCAATAAAAAATAAAGAAAGTAACAAAAAAAGAAAGAATAGAAGCAGGGCATGGTGTTCGCATGCCTTTAATCATAGCACTTGGAGAGAGTCAGGGCAGATCTCTATAAGTTTCAAGGCCAGACTAGTCTATAGAGAGAGTTCCACCAGGCCAGCTGTGGCTACAGGAGACCCTGTCTAAAAACACCAAAGAAGGAAGAGAGGAAGTAAGGAAGGAATGAGGAAATGGAGAATTAATTGATAGTAGAAAATAAGAATAGAATGAAATAAAGAAATAAAATAAAAGAAAAAAAAAGAAAGAATAAAGAAAGAAATAAGAGAAAGAGAATAATAGAAATAAATAAAGAAATAAAGAAAGAAATATAGAAGAATTGATTACCGTAAATACCAACCTAATAACATCGAAGTAACTACAATTACAGAAAGAAAATAACATGAAAGAAGAAAGAAAGCACTAAAGTAAGTACAGACATAAATATAAAATAAATAAAAACATCAATAAATATGCAGGAAGGAAGGAATGAATTAAGGAAGAAAATAACTAAGATAAATCTAGATACCAAACACCATTAACTAATTTGCCTTCATCAAATCTCTTCTACATTTTTACAATAATTTTCGCTTGTGTTCCATTTATTTACACTCGTCTTTGCCTTTCGTTTGACCTTGGCATTTGTACCAATTATAAATCACTAATTTTTGTTTATTACGTCACTTTGACATTATTACCTGGTTATTTAGGGGATTGTAAAAAACAAGTCACGATTTGCTATTTATTTTTTGTTTTTTTTTCTTTATTTTCTCCCTAATAAAAGTATACCATAGTGATTTTATAACGAAACTGGCCAAAGTGACTAGTATTATTTTTCATTTCAATAAGAGATTAAACAAAGTTAAGTGCTATTGATAAATCCAAATTTCCTGAAAACAACTACATGAACAGGATGATAGCAGCTTATGCTCAAAATAACAAAAATCTCGAGTCACAGTGTTATGGTAATGACTACCTATATGGGGATGCGGGGTAGTATCTTATATTCAGGTGGATCACCTAATGCATAGGAAGCAAAAGTTCCACGCCTATTATATAGCTTACTATTATATCAAGATTTATAGTTCAGTATGTATTTAATATATTATATTAGTTTAGGTTAGAGGGAAAGACCTCATAATAGTTCATGAAAAAATTGCTATGACTTCTAATCATGAAGGAATGGAAGCGAATGGGTGGGCGCATAGAATGATTGACATGTGGGAGAACTGGCTTTACATCAGGATGGTTGCTCTGGAAAGGCTCATTTGAGCAAACAATCTAAAAGAAAGATAGGAAGTCATATGTCCTTTTCAACAAAAGCTTTTTTCCAGATCTAGGGAGCAGCCACCCATCAAAGGGTGTACACAGATCTCAAGAACCTCAGAGACAGTGTGGTCTAACAATGAATGTTTGGCCCCTGAAGGGCAAGCAGAAGGGCATAGGAGAAGAGATGGAAGGAGAAAGGGAAGAGAAGGAAGAGAAAGAGAGGAAGGGAAGGAAGGGAGGAAAGGAACGGGACTCCCCCACCCCCAATAAAAGTCTTTGCGATTTCCATCTTTTTGGCTGCAAAAAAAAAAAAAAAAAAGAAGAAAGTTGGTGCCAGCCAAGGCAGGGCCTTTAAAAATGTAGTCTTGGGGCTGGAGAGATGGTTCAGTGGTTTAAAAGCACCGACTGTCTGCTTGCAGAAGGACTGAGGGTTTGGAGGCCCCAGCACCACAATAGCAGATGAGAACACCCATACTTAACCTCCAGTTCAGGGGAATCCGAAGACCATCTTTGTACCTCCAACGCATTGCATGACAGGGCATCACCCTACATGAGACAGTACAACTCAGTGCACATAAAAATATAATAAAAAATTTACTTTATTTATTTATGCATTTATNGAAACAGAAAGAAGAAAGAAAGGAAATGAAAAGAAAGAAAGAAATAACAGGAAATGAAAAAAAGAACAAGAAGACAAGAGAAAGAAATAGAAGAAAGAAGAAAAAGAGGAAAAACAGAAAGAAAGAAACGAGAGAATGGAAAGAAAGGGAAAAAAGAAAGAAAGAAAAGAAAAATAAAGAAAAAAGAGGAAAAAAAGAAAGAAAAAGAAAGAAGGAAAAAGAGATAAGAAAAAGAGACAAAGAAAGGAAGAAAAGGAAAAGAAAGGAAAGAAAGAAGAAAGAAAGAAAGATAAGAAACGAAAGAAGAAAAGAAAGAAAGAAAGAAAGAAAGAAAGAAGAACGAAAGAAAAGAAAGAAAAGGAAAGAAAAGAAGGGAAGAAAGAAAAAAATTAGACAAGTAGGAAAGAGAAAAAAGAAAAGGGAAAGAAAAGAACATCGTAAAGAAGAAAAGAAAGAAACGAAAGAAAAGAAAGAAGAAATAAGAAATAGAGAAAGAAGAAAGAAGAAAGAAAGAAAAAGAAAGAAAGAAAAGAAAGAAGGAAAGAAAGAAAGAAGAAAGAAGAGGAAGGAGGAAGGAAGGAAGGAAGGAAAGACAAGAAATAAAAGAAGGTCTAGGACCAGAAAAAAAAACTGATGAAAATGACTGGGGCCTGCAAGAAAGCTCTTCTAACTTTGAAAGATTGGCGATTGGGGTCATTTTGTAAAGAGTATTGAGAGGAGTTTGACCTTGGCATTTTACACAATTATTAAATACTAATTTCTTGTGTTATTAGATCACTTTGACTATCTCATTACGCATGGTTATTTAGGGGATTGGTAAAAAACAAGTCAGTATTTGTGATTTATTTTGTTTTTTTTTTTCTTTAATTTTCCTCCCTAATTAAAAGTATACCAGAGATTTTATAACGAAAAATGGCAAAGGGACTAGTATTATTTTTCATTTCAATAAGAGATTCAAACAAAGTTAAGTTGCTATGACTAAATCCAAATCCTGAAACAACTACATGATACAGGATGATAGCAGGCTTATGCTCAAAATAACAAAGAAAATCTCGATCACTGTTATGTAATGACTACTATATGGGGTGCGGTAGTATCTTAGTTATTAGGTGGTCACCTAATGCATAAGGAAGCAAAAGTTTCCCAGCCTATTATATCTTTATTATTATACTAGAGGATATTATATCTATTATGTATATTAATATTTATTATTTAGGTAGTAGGGGAAGAGACTCATAATAGTTCATGAAAAATTGCTATGACTTACTAATCAGGAAAAATGGAAGGAATGGTGGGCGGGGCCTAGAAATTATGACATAGTGGAGATGAACTGCTTTACATAGGATAGCGTTTGCTCTGGAAAGGCATCATTTGAGCAAAAATCTAAAAAGAAAGATAGGAAGTCATTGTCCCTTTCTCAACAAAAGCTTTTTTCCAGATCTAGGGAGCAGCCACCCATCAAAGGGTGTACACAGATCTCAAGAACCTCAAGAGACAGTGTGGTCTAAATGAATGTTTGGCCCTGAAGGGCAAGAGAGGAGGGAAAGGAAGAGACGAGAAGGGAAGGAAGGGAGAGAAAAGAGGAAGGGAAGGAAGGGAAGGAAAGGAAAAGACGGAACTCATCCCCACCCCCCAATAAAAAGTCTTTCGATTTCCATCTTTTTGGCTGCAAAAAAAAAAAAAAAAAAGAAAGAAAGTTGGTCCAGCCAAGCAGGGCCTTTTAGAAATTAGTCTTGGGGCTGGAGAGATGGTTCAGTGGTTTTAAGAGCACCGATCTGTCTTGCTTGCAGAGGACTGGGGTTGGAGGCCCCAGCACCACAATAGCAGTGAGAAACCATACTTACACCTCCAGTTCAGGGGAATCCGAGACCCTCTTCTGTACCTCCAACGCAAATTGCATGACCAGGGCATCACCCTACATGACAGACGACATCAGTCAATAAAAATAAATAAATAAAATAATTGTATTATATTTATTTATTCTCTATGTGTATGAATGAACTGGTCTGCAATGTAGGTTGGTGCACCCGTCGGATTTCCCTGGAACTGGAGTTTAAAGTGGTTTCTCACCATCATTTGGGTTCTGGGGATCGAACCTAGGTCTCGGATACCAGCAGTCGGCGCCTTTAACCGCTGGCCATCTTCCCAGCCCCCAACATAAAAAAAATAATAAAAATAAATTAAAAAAAGATTAATTTAATTTAGTTTTTACTTTGACGGCCTGCGAGAAGAAACTAGATAGGCTCTCAAGATTTTTGTTGTTGTTGCTGTTGTTTTATTGGTGTATTTCCTTTTTTTTTTTTTTTTTTTTTTCTTTTTGGTGTTTTTAGAGATGACAGGGTCTCCCTGTAGCCCCAGCTGTCCTGGAACTTGCTCTGTAGACCAGGCTGGCCTTGAACTCACAAAGATCTGCCTGTCTCTGCCTCCCAAGTGCTAGGATTAAAGGATCAAAGGTGTGCACCACCACACCTGGCCCTTTTTTTTTTGGTGGGCTTCAAGTTTTATGGCAAAAGATTTTTCCATGTTTTTATTGAGTTTTTGTGTGTCTCATACAGAACATCTCAGTCAGTTTTAATCCCTTTTATATCCCCCTTTCCCACTGGCACCCTTCCACAGCCCCCCACCCCACTGGAATTCATACACTCTGCCATTTGTGCCAAGACCCACTGTGTCACATTAGTGTACCTAGACCTTCCTCAGTGCAAGTTTATCCACTGAGGTCTAGTCACCCATCCAGAGTCTCATGAGAGTTGTATGGCAAATCTTTGAATAGGGTTAGTCTGGAAGCTGCTTAGAGAACAGAAAGTAAGTACCTTGAGCTACGTGATTTTAGGTGATTAATATACTAGCATCCTGTACTTAATTTATTTACTGCAAAGATATTGATAATATTATACCAATCTCATAGGGTTGCTGTATTTTATGAATGAATACATGAGAAGTCTAGTAACAAAATTTACTCACAATGAAAGAAGCAATGTAATAATTACTAAACTTCCACACTGAAATGTTTAAGCAAACTGTCAAATATTCTTTCAATGACATTGCAACAGTGACTGACTGAGAGTTTTATTCCAAGGTTCATTTGGACTGTGGAATCCCGATTTATTGAAGTTTACTAGACTATGCTAAAATAGGAGGGAAGAATTATCCAGTGAAAGGAGCAGGGTCATTTGTGAAAGAAAACAGGAGTCACAGAAGAATTTTGACTGAGCTCAACCATGAAAAATGTGTCAGGTCCTTCACAGAGGAGGAATTAGAGATGGCCAAGAAACATCTTAAGAAGTGTTCAACATCAGTAATAATTAAGGAAATGCAAATTAAAACCACTCTGATATTTCATCTTACTCCAATAAGACTGGCTAAGATCAGGAATACGAATGATACTAAGTGCTGGAGAGGTTGTGGGGAAAGGGGAACACTCATCCACTGCTGGTGGGAATGTAAACTTGTACAGCCACTATGGAAAGCAGTGTGGAGAACCCTTAGAAGACTCAAAATGAGCCTGCCATTTGACCCAGTCATACCACTCCTGGGTATATACCCACAAGACATCATCTTACTGCCGAAGATACATGCACAGCTATGTTTACTTCAGCTCTGTTTACAAGAGCAAAAAGCTGGAACCAGCCCAGGTTTTGCTTCCTCAACTGAGAAGTGGATACAGAAAATGTGGTACATGTATGAATGAGTTCTATGCTGTGGTAAAGAGGGACAACATCATGAATTAAATCTTCAAGTAAGTGGGTGATGGAGTAGAAAGCCTTATGTTAGTGAAGTCGTAACCACAGTCCAGAAACAAACGAACTTTGTTGTTTGCCCCACCTTGTCCT
>VZQC01011351.1:578918-663609 GCA_009823505.1 Rhizomys pruinosus
CTCCCTGTCTCGATATATGAGAGAAAGTGTGTAGGGGAGGTTATAGAATAACCTCATTTCCCCAAATTAGAAAGTGAAGTGGGTAAATCACTTTGTAGCTCCTCAGGCACATCGTGTCATAACTTCAAACAGTACTAGTCCAAAAGTCAAGTCAAAAGTTGAAGGTACAGGTTTCAATCTCATGCTCACTTGGAATTATAAGAATCTTCTAAGGCCTCAGAGTTTTCTTGTATTTTATATCAAAATCTCTTTGCTTTTACAATGCAGGAGATGTGATGTCATGATATATATATATATATATATATATATATATATATATATATATATATATATTTCATTAATATTTATGATTGTCCTATTATAAGGTATAATATCTTGTTTTCAAATTATCAGAAATGTTTCTGAATGTATAATAGGTTGGATGCCTAAACTTTACACAACATAAATTTCAATGCAGAAATCTATCTTTTCTGGAGATAGTCAACATTTAAGAGGCCTTAATAATATTAATTTGGACTCTACTTGGAAAGGAATTGGAGCCCTTGGAATTTAGATAATGACATCATACTGGTGCCCATGTCATTTTTTGGGTTTCATCTTTCACGTTGAGATCTTTGATCCACGTGGAGTTGATTTTTGTAAGGGTGAGAGGTACAGGTTTAATTTTGTTCTTCTACAAATGGTGATCCAGTTTTGCCAGCACCATTTGCTACAGATGCTATCCTTCCTCCATTGAGCATTTTTTGCCCCTTTGTCAAATATGTAGTAGCTGAAATTGTATGAGCTCAAGTTTGGATCTTCAATTTTGTTCCATTGGTCAATGGGTCTGTTTTTGTGCCAGTACCAGGCTGTCTTTATGACTATGGCCCTGTAATATAGTTTGAAGTCTGGTAAAGCAATCGCCCCTGTATTGCATTTTTCATTTCACTCAGGGTTGCTTTAGCAATTTGGAGTCTTTTGTTTTTCCACATGAATTTAAGGATTTTTTTCTAAGTCTGTAAAGAAATTCGTGGGGATTTTGATGGGGATTGCACTGAATCTGTATATCAATTTGGGTAAAATGGACATTTTTACTATATTAATTTTTCCAATTCATGAGCATGGGAGGTCTTCCCATCTTTTGACATCATTTTCAATCTCCTTCTTCAGAGGTTTAAATTTTTTGTTGTAGAGATATTTGGTGTCATTGGTTAGGTTTGTTCCCAGGTATTTTTTTTTTTGAGGCTATTGTGAGTGGGAAGGTATTCTTATATTCCCTCTCCACTTGTTTATTGTTGGTGTAAAGAAAGACTGCTGATTTTTCTGGGTTAATTTTGTGTCCTGCCACTTTACTGAAACTCTTAATCGTTTCTAGTAGTTTTCTGGTGGATTTTTTAGCATCCCTCAGGTAAACTACCATATCATCTGAAAAAAGGGATAGTTGAATTTCCTCTTTTCCAATTAGTGCTCCTTCAACTTCCTTCTCTAGTGTTATTGCCCTAGCAAGTGTTTCAAAGATAATGTTGAAGAGAAGTGGCGATAGGGGGCGGCCTTGTTGGGCTCCCGCCTTTAAGGGGAATGGTTCTAATTTTTCTCCATTTAGTATGGTGTTGGCTGTGGGTTCATTGTATATGGCTTTGATTAGATTTAGGAATGTTTCCTTCAACCCAATTCCCTCTAGAACTTTAAACATGAAGGGATGCTGGATCTTGTCAAAGGCTTTTTCTGCATCAATTGAGATGATTGTGTGATTTTTGTCTTTCATTCCATTTATGTGTTTTATGATATTGATTGATTTACATATGTTGAACCATCCCTGCATCTCTGGTTTGAATCCAACTTGATCATGATGGATGATCTTTTTGATGTGGGTCTGTATGTGATTTGCCAGTATTTGTTGAGAATTTTTGCATCTGTGTTCCTTAATTAGATGGGTCTATAGTTTTCTTTTTTGTTTGTGTCTTTGCCTGGTTTTGGTATTAGAATGATTCTGGCTTCATAGAAGGAGTTTGAGATATTTCTTGAAGCCATTATGCTAAGTAAAGTAACACAGTCCCAAAAAAACAAACAGGGAATGGTTTCCCTCATTTGTAGATACTAGTACCAAATCTGCCAATTAAAAGAAAAGCTGAACAATGTTATTGTTCTATTATTTTCTATCTGAAAGCAACTGTGATGGTATAATGTAAATATCTTAATGAGCCCTAGAATTAACTTACCACCTACTTTCAGGTATGGTAATTAATGTACATGGGTGGAAGTTATATATTCATTTTTAGAGTAATATATAATTAAAAGAAAAATATGAACACCTGAACACAATAAAAAAGAAGAAGGTATGTGCAGATGAAACTGATCAATGAATGCCAAGTTGATTATATACAACATGATGCTTTGGTGTACGATTTTACATTAGGATCAATATAGATTCATTTCAAAAGCTTCAAAGAAAGAACTATTTAATTTCGTTCCGAACTGTGGAAGCTTTTTTTTTTTTTTTTTTTTTTTTTTTTTTTTTTTGTGTCTGTGTTTTTTCAAGAACAAATACAGGGTTTACCCTTTAGACCCCAGACTGACCTGGAACTCACACTGTAGACAGGCTGGGCTTTAAACTCACAAAGATCTGCCGCCTGCCTCCCGAGTGCTATATTAAAGTGTGTGCCACCCACTCCTGAGTGAATGCTTTTTTTTAATGTGTATGAGTGTACTGTCTGCATGTAGGTTGGTGGACCCGTCTGCAATGCTGCAGGGTCAGAAGAGGGTGTGTCAGATTCCCCTGGAATCGGAGTTAAAGATGTTCTTAGCTGCTGTATTAGTCACTTTTCTGTTGTGTGATATAAAAACCCACATGAGCAATGGGAACTTATAAAATGAGAGTTTTTTTTTTTTGAGCTTATGATTGAATGGTTACAGGGAATCAGACCCATTGTGTGTGGGAAGCATGGTGGCCGGGCTGGAACAAAAGCCGAGGGTCACATCTCGCGCAATGACGCACGGACGTAGAGAATGAGAGACTGGAGACTGCAAGGCTTGTTAAACTCACTAAGCTTGCCCCCAATGATGTACTTCCTCCAGCACGGCCACACCTTCTAAGACCTCCAAAACAGTGCCACCAACTGGAGACAAATGTCTGAATACTTAAAGCCTATGGGGAGACACATCTCATTCAAACCACCACATCCACTCCCTGGCCCCCATAGGCTCCTGACATATAAAATGCAAAATGCATTTAGTCCAACCATAAAAGTCCCCATAGTCCTTACAGTCTCAATTCTCTATTCAAGTCTATAGTCCAAAATCTCTTCTGAGACACAGGCCAATCTCTAACTGTAAGCTCCTGTAAATCAAAAAGGCAAATTACAATACTCCCAAACATATAAGTGGAACTGAATACACACTCCCATTCCAAAAGGAGGAATAGAGGCTAGTGAAGGAAATACTGGACCAAAACGAGACTGAAAACAGCGGCAAAAACCAAGTCAGTAGCTCCATGTGCAACTCTGGGCTTGGTTCCAAAGGGCTGTAGATGGCTCAGCTCTTCCAGCTTTTCTTGCAAAATACATCTCTTTCATAGGCTGTTACCGCTCCCTGTATGCAGCTCTCTTGGCAAATATCTCACAGGTCTGGCATCTCAAAGTCTTCTTGGGGGTCTCCGCTGCCACCCAGACTTCACATTCACTGGAATCACACAAGGACCTATCAGGGCCTTCTTTATTCAGGGATGCCCTGCTGCACTCTGCCTGGCCTCTGTGGCTCTCTGAAACTCTGGAGGAAGAATTTGATGACCCTTTCACTCTTGCCTCCTTTATGCCTCTAACAGCAGCACCACGTGAATGAAATGGCCAAGTTTGGCCTGCAAGTTCGGGATGGACTCTGTCCTACTTTAAACACATTTGCAATATTTTCTCTGCCCTGGGATTTTTGGAGTAGAAAAAAAAACCCTTTCAGTATTTTCTTTCAAAATTTGGAGGATTAGCTGGGTGTAGTCTTTTTGCCCTTGACGGTATATTTCTGTTTTTGTTTTTCCGCGGCCCCTCCTTAATCACACTTTTTCATTGTTTACTTTAAATATCTAGGCCTCGCCTTAACATTTTAATCTCCTTATGAAAGGGAGACTCTCACATGCCTTTGGCACACCTTTAATCTTACCTAGTGTACCTTTTCAGATCCAAACTTGTTACATTCGCATTTTTCTTGCTGCCCTATTTGCTCTTTCACTGTATATATGCACCAACCTTCACCATTAAAAGCCAAGGCACCATTTCTCCTTTAGGCTGTCTTGAAATATCTGATGCCAAAGACATTATTCCATTGCCTTTCAACTACCATAAGCCAATCAGGCAAGCATTTTGGGGCTTTGTGGGCAAACTGCTGCCAGGCACTTTATCAAAATATTTCCAAAGTGTTGCCTAAGTCTTTATTTTTCTCTGGAACTACATTGTTTTGCAGCCATGCTTTCATCCAGGCTTCTACTAGAATGGCCCATTACGCTCTGCTTACAGTAGTCAACAGCTTTTGTAGCCCAAAGTTCCAAAGTCTTCCACATTTCTCCAAACATCCACATGGTCAGGTTGTCCACAGCCAACACTCCATCTCCTCGGTACCAATTAATTGTATTATGTCACTTTTCTGTGTTGTAATTAAAACCACTATACGCACGGGAACCTATCAAAGGTAAAGATGTTTTAAGGAGCTATTTGAGCTTACCACTTGAAGTTCAGGAATCAGTACTCCCCTTGTGGCAGATAGCAATTCATGGTGGTGGGGTGGGCAGCAAAGGCTCGAGGGTCACATCCTTGCAATGCGCATAGGTATTAGTCAGACCGGGACGCGATGGCGGACTGCCAAGTCTTATTAAAACGCATCGCCTGCCCCATGCTTGTTTTGTATGCTTCTTCAGCATGGCCACACCTTTCTAAGACCCCAAGGAACAGTCCACCAATGGAGAAAAATTGTTTCTGCAGATCTGACAGCCTATGGGGGGGTACCACTCTTCATTAAAACCACAGGCTGCCCTGTGGGTGCTGGAATCACACCCTGGGTCATTGCAAGAGCGTCAGTGCTTCTTAACCACTGAGGCCATCTCTTCCTAGCCCCAAATTTTTATTTTTTTACGTGTATGAATGTTCTGTCTGCATGTTGGTTTGTGCACCATGTCATGCAATGCTGCAGAGGTAAGAAGGAGCGGGCGTCAGATTCCCCAGAGCTGGAGTTAAGATGGTTCTCAGAGCTATGTGGGTTGTGCTGTAGCATCCGAACCCAGGTCCTTGCCAGAGTCTAGTCGGCGTCTTCCTTAACTGCCATCTCTCCAGCCTGCCCCCAAAATATAAACCACATAAAGAACATTATATCATGTTTTTTAACAACTTAGAACCCTCCCTCTTCTCCCTCCCCTCCCTTCTCCCCTTTTTTTTTTTTTTCTTTTCTCTCTTCCTCCTCCCTTCTCTTCCTTCCCTCCTCCCCTCCCTTTTCTTTGCCCGCAAGTCCTCTTTAAATTTTAAAACAATTATATATTATATATTATATTATATATACATGAAATATCATGTGACCCCATTTATATGTACAACTTTATATTCGTATATGTGTCAGCCAACATTAAATGAAAATAAATATAAACTGTCCTTTATAGATCAAATGATTTTCATTTTGAAAATAACAAAAAATCATCTACAAACTCCTAAAAATCTTGTAGACAAATCTACATAAGATAAATTTAAAGTTTGTTAAGAGTAATTACGAAAATTAAAATTTTATAACAAAGTTAGAGTAACTCTAATAGTGAATGTCACTCTGTCCAAGCTTTATACTAGACTTGGTTATTTGTATGGTACAAAAGCTTTTTTTTTTTTTTTTTTATTTTATAATTTTATTATTTCTGTATGTGTATGAATGTATATCTTGTCTTGCATGCCAAGTCTGTTGTACCCGTGTTGTGCAATGGCCGCGGAGGTCAGAACGACGGTCTCTGATTTCCCCTGGAACTGGAGTTCTCCTGGAATTGGATTTTCATACGGTTCTCGGCCGCCATGTGGGGTGCTGGGGGATCAAACCCGGGTCCCTCTGCAAGATTTTTTAGTGCTGGTCGGCGATCCTAACCGCTTAGGCCATCTCTCCAGCCCCGGTACAAAGCTTTTTTGTCTTCTGTAGATCAACAGTTGGTTCTTACCCCCAAATAATAGGAGGAGGAATAGGAATAAGAATAGGAATAAGAATGAGGAATAGGAATAACATATAAGTCACTGGAGAGTGTGGTTATCTTTGAGAGCTAACTCAAAATCCTATCTGGTTATTTGTTCAAGGTGTTTTTATTCCCATGTTCTAGGCAAATTAGTATAAATATAAAATTGAAGGATTAATTTAATTAGGTGTTTCTTGATGATTCATGATATTTGAAAACATAAGGTACTCTAGCGGTACTACAGGTGCCTAAAAATGTACTTCTTGAAGGGAATGGGAATATAGCTCAGTGGTAGAGCTCATGTCTATTATGTATATGGTCTTGGGTTCAAAGCCTGGTACTGCCAAATAAAGGAAACTTTCTTTTTTTAAATTTTGTTTGTTTTGTTTTTATTTTTTTTATTTTTAAGGGATTCTACATATAATGACACAGTTGTTTGTAGATAACATTGATGTTACTCAGTCATGTCATACCAATTAGTAATGGTGCATTTTGCAAGTATCTATTTGTCCAAATTTTGAACAATCCAGGTTCCCATAGTCCAGTTGGAGAAGTTTGTATGCACAGGACATGTTGATCAGTTAGGAGTCAGACTATATTCCTGTAGTTTCACGATTCACCCCTATCTCTCGCAGCCCTTACAATCTACCACCTCCTCTCTTCCGCAGTTTGTTCCCTGGGCTTGGAAAGGGGCACAAGTGGGTGGAGAAGAAAACAGTGTAATTTCTTTGGAGTTGTCATTTTGGACTCCAGCTACTTTTCAGGTTGTTTCCTTCATGGATTGACAGTCTTTTCCAGTGATACCCTTTTTTAGTCATATATAACAAATCACAAGCTATTGGATTACAAGTTATTTAAGCAGTACAAATTATTATGTCAAGCTAAGCTGTGAGCATAGACACAGATGCTTGGATGGTATGCTAATCTGCAAACTGTGGTTTCTCTATAAAGGGTGACAAGTTCTTATTGTGGCTTATAACATCTCCTAACCACTAGAGGACATAAGCTTGTGGCATCCGCTGTGAGTTATTCCTCCAAGGAGAGAACTAATAGCCAAATAGATTTGGGATATATATATAGACACTTGGCTGCCACTGTTGCATAGTATCTCCAGGCTGTTGAGGTGTAGCTGATATTGACGGAGGAGTCTTGCTTGTCTCAGGGAGACCAATATTTTGCTGTATTGCTTTTTTTTTAATTTTTTTTTAAATTTTATTTATTTTTGTATGTGTGTGAGTGTACTGTCTGCATGTAGGCTTATGCACCCATGTCGTGCAATGCTACAGAGGTCAGAAGAGGGCATCGGATTCCCCTGGAACTGGAGTTAGAGACGGTTCTCAGCTGCCATGTGGGTGCTGGGGATCGAACCCGGGTCCTCTGCAAGAGCAGTCAGCGCTCTTAACTGCTAGGCCATCTCTCCAGCCCAGGAAACTTTCTGTGCTAGAGAGTTGGCTCAGTGGTTAAGAACACTGGCTGCTCTTGCAGGGGACCTGGTTTTGACTGCTTACACCCTAATGGATGCTAATAATTATCCATAACTCCAGTTCTCGGAGAATACAAAGCTGTCTTCTGACTGCCACAGGAATTGCACAACAAGTGTCCACTTACATACCGGCAAAACACTTATACACATAAAAACTAACAAAATAAAAATTATTTTAATGTACTTCTTGAAAAACTGTAGAAACAGTGAGAGAAGGCACAACTCTATTACTACTCTTCTAAAAAGAAACCTGCTGGCAAGCAAAAACAGAGGTAGGCCTGACATAGCAATGTCTACTCATAATCCCCCCCCCCAAAAAAAAGATTTAAAAAGTAGAGATCACAAAGCCCAAAACAAGGCATGTCCTTAGGTGAGGCCCCAAGATATCCTACAGGGAGCACCAGGCATTGGTGATCCAGCACCCTGAAGAGCTCCACTGGGGTCACAAGACCTCTGACAGGGATGAAAACTTCCTGGACAAATTGCAAAATAGCGTAGAAGAGAGGTAAAGGGGTCTGTAGTGCAAAACCGGTGTGAAATTCCTTAGCTTTTACTTAACAAGTGGGAAATGAAAGAAGAAAGTATGCAAGAAAGAATGAAGCAAATTCTGTGGATCCTCAGTAACTTATTAGTAATGAAATATTGTAATTTCCATTTAATCAGAGTATAAATGAAGACTTTTAAAGGTTATCTAAAAAGCCCAAGTCCAATTTACAATGGAAATGCCCAAATATTTAGCCTATGTGTTTATCATGATGTTCAACTATAAAGTATCACATCACAAAATTCTTCACTTCTCCCTGGAACCACACTTTCTATACCCTGACTTCATAGTCTCCCCCATCATTAGGTATCATTTACACCCTCTTTGTAAATCTGTTTTGGTCAGTAGAATGCAGCAAATGTGATTTTATGGCAGTAATCAATCTAGACCTTAAGAAGTTTATTCATTCATATTCTCTCTCTCTCTCTCTCTCTCTCTCTCTCTCTCTCTCTCTCTCGGCTCCTGCCTACTTGCATAGTCATCGAGCCTAAGCTGAACTCCTGGAGTGTGATAGAGCACTGGAGCAGAGATGAACCAACTAAGCTGAGGCCATCCTGGACTAACCAGTCCATAATATTCTTGTACACTGATCACAAATGCATGACAGAAAGGAGATACTCCAGAAGAACTTATCAGTTGATTCCTGTCTGATTTGTCTGAGTTGTCAATGCATAGAATCATGAGCTAAACTTACAACTATTGTTTCAAGCATAGAGTTTTGGGCTGATTCACTATGTAGCAAAAGCTAGCTGACAATATATGTGTAACTTTTATCAAGCTATTTCACTTTCTCTATTCAGTTACGATACTTTTGAGCTACAACTAAGACAAAAAAATATCTTACTTGGCTTACTTAAACTATGAAAAGTACCTATCAAAAAAGTACCTATCAGTTTATATAAGTAAAATACGATGGTTCATTAAGTAGAAAAAAGTTGATTTAGTGCCTGTGTCATATCAAAGTTGTAGATTTCATTTCATCTGTCTTTCTACTGTACCACCTTTAGCATGCTAACTTCTGGGTGGGGGTTTTTTTGGTCTTTTTGAGGCATGGTCTCCCTGTAGCCCTAGCTGTCATGGAACTCACTATGTAGACCAGGCTGCCCTTGAACTCACAGAGATCCGCCTGCCTCTGCCTCCCGAGTTCTGGAATTAAAGGCATGCGCCACCACACCTGGCACTGACTTCTGTTTTAATAAAAGCTCCTATCATAGTCACTATAAGACTGAAATAAGGTCAGGTACTACATTCAGAAATGGCAGTACAGTGAGTTCAAGGGCAGCCTGGTCTACAGAGTGAGTCCCAGGACAGCTGGGGCTACAGGGAGACCCTGTCTCGAGAAGACCAAAAAAAAAAAAAAAAAAAAGAAAAGAAATGGCAGTAGTACAGATGAAGAGGAACTATTTCTCCCTAGGAATCATTCTGTCTTCTAATCTTCTAATAAGTTAAGAACAGTGGAAGCATTTCCAGGGGACTAAGACAGTTAACTGAAATTAGTCGCTATTTCCATTTGATTGATGATAAAGTGTGGTAGACTTTGAACTAGACTTGGTTCTAGGTTAAGGAAGTAGGAAAGGATGGCTTGCATATAAGTCACTATAATTAATATATTTATTTCATTTGTTGTACAAAATGTGAATATGTTGAAGAACAGTTTCTGTAGAGACTCCATCCCAACTTTGATATTTGAGTTCTTGAGAATGTCACACATGGAAGACAAAACTTCTGAAATCACCTTTAGGACTTTTTCTTTGTCTAGATCTTCCTCTTTAGTACCAACATCAGACTAAAGCCTCAACACAGTAACTATATATGACATAATCTGATGAAAGTTCACAACAGGAGAAAGTTCTGATTAGAGAATAGAGACAATTCTTCGAATCATTATCAAATTGTTTTCCAGGGGTGTAGAAACCCCATAAGGTGTTAACATGAAGAAGATGAGAAAATAAAAATCCTATAAAACACACAGATTCTCACTAATATATCTTATGTTACTGGGAAATTGTGGTCAGATGACACACATAAAATATGATTCAAATGAGCTCTAATCTGTAAAACTACAAGACCTGTCATGATTTCATAGAAATAAGATATTAGAGGGAATTCAGGGAGTCAAGTAGGAATCATACAGACTCCTACTACTGATGAGGATGATAATGCCTAAATTTTCTTGTGCACTTATAGTGCACCAGACTGTTCTATTAGTGTGTGCAAGACATCTGTGAATGTTACCCTTTTGAGTGCTTGAAACCACATTTGTTATTTTTCTAAATTCTCAGCATGGTTAGTTTGTGTCACCCAACAAAAGAATTGGTTTTAATCTTTGAGTATGTTTTAAAATTTACACTGTGCCTCTTTCCACGGGATGTAGTAAGATGCTCAGAAGAATGAATATGACTTTTGAAGGACAAAATAGCTATAATTTTTAAAAATAGATAGAATGTCAGAGTATTTTGCCTTGAAGTTTGTTGACGTCAATACTTAAAAAAGACATTGGCCAGACAGCACTGCATCTCTCAAGAAAGTATCAGGAGGAAATGACTGAGAGGATACTGCACAAGCTCATGTTTACCCCTGAGGGAGAACTGCTTGACAGCTGTAAACAGTGATACACATTACTGAATGCTCTTGTATAAACTGTGACTCTGGAAGGTTCCATAGGACTGTTCTTCAGCTTAAAGGGTTTGAGTTTGGCCCTAACTCGGGTGGGGGGAGCATGGAAGGCCATGGCTCCAGGTAAACGATGCTCTGGTGTAATCCTGAAGAAGCCCAGCAGTGGCCTCTCCCTGCCTCCTCTGACACTCCTATTCCTGGTATAAGGAGCCCAGTTCCCTAGGCAAGCAAGCCCACCATCATTATGTTTCTAATAGACTGAGACGAATGAAGCTCCTCTCCTCCTTTGCTCCTGGTCCTCCCAGAACTCAGTCTCCCTCAATCCTTTATCAGGTCACTTATGAGGTTTAGTCAGAGTGGAAGACATATGCATGTGTGTTATACTGATCTTCCACTTTACTTCATATATGATGATTTTTATGGTAAAAATAAATGGAGGGCTTTTAGGGGCTGAGAATAGAACGTATGCTGCCTTGGAATGCTGGCTCCTCCCCTGGGAGAAATGAGTAGCAGAAAAGAGAAAAAGTAACATGTTCTGATTTTGTTTTAGCAGGAAACATTTAGGGTTTTGTTCTTCTAGTCTGATCTTGGTACCAGAATGAGTAGAGTTCCATTTCCGGATGCTGCTTTACCAAAGCCTCTGAGATGTGTTCTGCACTATGGGCATGAAAAGCATCAAGAAAAAATTACTTCGGTCAATCTCTAACACAGGACTTACCATCAGGCAGCTATCCACCCTGGTATCAAAATCCTAAAGCAAAATCACAACTCTTGTTTCCAAGTTTTTCTAGTTGTGAAACATACACATATGGCCTAAGATTCTGACTGCTCTATACCACTGCTCAAAGTGATCAGTGCTTTACCTAGTTTGCACCAACAACCATCCTGGCAAACACTTGACACATTATTGAGTCATGGGGTTTCAGACACTGCACTCCCAGTTCCTGTACTCCCTGGAATACACACCTGGCATGGTGAAGATATATTCAAGTTATTCCAGGAAGAGAAGTTGATAACATATTTAAACAGGTATAAGATAAAGGCAGAGCAAAGGTAATTAAAACAGAAACAAGACCAGACACAGTGCCATACGCTTGTACTGCTAGCACGTAGGAGGTTGAGTCAGAAAGACTAGGGGCTCAAGGCCAGCCTCAGCTACATAGCAAGTTCTAGGCCAGCTTGGGTTAAATGAGACCTTATCTCAAAACACTAAAACCAGGTCCAGCAAAATGTTTCAGAGGGCAAACTTTCTTACCGCCAAGCCTGATGACCTGACTTCTAGCCCCAGAATCCATACACATACTGGAGGGAAAGAATGGGAACTGACTCCCACAAATTATCCTCTGACCTCCACATATGTACCATGATCCTTGCATGCAGGCACAGACACACACACAGACACAACACAGGCACACAGACACAACACACACTGGATGCAAATTTTAAAAATAAATAAGATGAGCTAAGCGGATGGCTCAGTTGGTAAAATACTGCATAAGCATGAGGACTTAGGTTTGGATCCAAACACCCATATTGAAGCTGAATGTGACAACATGCATGTGTAATATCAGTGCTGGGTATGGGGAATGGAACAGAGACAGGAAGTTCACCAGGGCTTCCTGGTCAAGCAGCCTAGCTGAAGAAACAGTAAGCTCCAGGTAAGTGAGAGACCCTGTCTGGAGAGTGATAGAACAGGACACCTCATGTCCTCCTCTGACTTCCACATCTGTATGAACAGGCACATGCACCTGCACACATGTGTACACAAACATCCAATACACACACAATCAGTCACTACAAATCCTCCAACATAACAGATGAACATTTTTAAATGCTGTGTGATCTGGGACAAGACACTTAAATCCACTTCATCCCCATTTCTTTCTTTTGTTAAGCAAAATTAGTAATATGTACCTTATTTACCTTCCCCCCAAAGGATGTTTTGTGAATTGAACAAAGGAAATAATGAAAAATGACTATTAGCACCTGATGGCTGATGAGGAAGGAAGATTCACTCCCCTTCAAGAATGTGGCTGCTAGGAGTTGACCATTCCACAGCAGATGGTTCTACGTATATGCCCAATGGGCAGCAATAATAAGACTCAAGGGGTTATTAAGAACAGCAAAAAAAAAAAAACAAACAAACAAACAAAAAAACGAGTACCTGAACCTCAGAGACTGTTGGGTTGGAGGGCTAGGAGAATGGATATGATCAAATACATGGTATAAAGGTATGAAATTTTCAAAGAATAAATATTATCAAATTGAAAAGATAAACAGGGGCTGGAGAGATGGCTCAGCAGTTAAGAGCACTTGCTGTTCTTCCAGAGGACCCAGATTCAGTTCCCAGCACCCACATAGTGGCTAACAGCCATCCTTATCTCCAGGTCCCCAACGCCATCTTCTGGTCTCCTCAGGCACTCCACATATGTGGTGCACTTACATATATGCAGGGAAAACACATAAGATAAAAATAAAAAAAATTATGGAAAAAGGTTAATAATGAAATAAATAAGCACAGTGAGTAAGATTTTATATGATTTGTGTTTGAATTATATGATTTTTATGAAACTGCTTAGCTTGAATCCACGGAATAGAGATAAAAGGGTTTATTTTAAGAATTTTAATGATACAGTAAGTATTCATATCCACAATGACAAAATCTTTTTAAAAAATTTTAAGGGCTGGAGAGATGGCCCAGTGATTAAGAGCACTGACTGCTCTTGCAAAGGACCTGGGTTTGATTCCCAGCACCCACATGGCAGCTAAGACCTTTAAGCCGGGTGTGGTGGTGCATGCCTTTAATCCTAGCACTTGGGAGGCAGAGGCAGGCGGATCTTTGTGAGTTTAAGGCCAGTCTGGTCTACAGAGCGAGTTCCAGGACAGCTGGGGCTACAGGGAAGCGCTGTCTCGAAAAGACCAAAAACCAAATAAACAAACAAACAAGCAAAATAAGGCTGGAGAGATGGCACAGTGGTTAAGAGCACCAACTGCTTTTGCAGAAGACTCCGGTTCAATTCCCAGCACCCACATGGTGGCTAAAAACCGTCTTTAACTCCCATTCCAGGGGAATCTGATGCCCTCTTCTGACCTCTGCAGCATTGCACAACACGGGTGCACTAACCTACATGCAGACAGTACACTCATACACATAAAAATAATTTTAAAAATTAAAAAAGGGCATCAGATCCCCTGGAACTGGAGTTACGGACAGTTGTTATCCACCATGTGGATGCTGGGATTCAAAGCCAGGTCTTCTGCAAGAACACCCAGTGGTCTTAACCGCTGAGCCATCTCTCCACTCTTGATATATTTATTTTTATTTTATGAGTATGTTTGTGTATTGTCTGTATGTATGTAAGTGCACCTGTGTTGTACAATGGTCGTGTAGGTCAGAAAAAGGGGTTAGATCCCCTGGAACTGGAGTTATAGACAGTTGTTAGCTGCCATATGGCTGTTGGGATTTGAACCTGGGTCCTCTTCAAGAAGTTCTTAACCACTGAGCCATCTCTCTGGCCCTCAAAATGACAAAATCTCAAGGGGCAATCAGAAAGATATTGAGATCAGCAAGAGAGGTGGTAAAAGGAAATACATAGATAGACATCTATTTCATTTCTAAACACATGAAAAAAATGAGAAAACTCAAGGAATAGCTGCCAAGTATACCAATTTTTTGCCCTTCACACCTTATATCCAGCCCTGGAAAAAAAGAACTCTAGTATACTCCAGTTTCATAAGGAGCATTTAATTTGCCCACCTACTGGAATGTGCTTGTCAAAGCACTACTTTCTGCAATCATTGTACTGATGTAGACCTTGGTATTCTCCTATCGTAGCTGCATAGATGAGCATACAACAAGCAAACGCCATATGTGAAAGGAATTAAGCATAGCTCCAGCCACTCAAAACTATCGTCAAGATATTAACCGTGGCAAACATTTCCTACTTTAGAGCCAGTAAATTCTAGGTCCTTCATTCATTGGTTTCAGTTTTAATTACTTGTGTAAAGAACAAGTTTGGTCATCTGGAATTGTGCCATACTGCAGCCCCAAAGGCTGATCATATGAAAGAATTGTTCCACTGTTGGCATGTGGCCTTGTCCTCCCAGCAACCTTTGAAATATGGCTTATAAGAGGTATGAGCAATGAATGAATAAAGCAGATGATTCATCCCCATGTACCTGGCAAGCAAGTCAATGCCAAATTGTCAAAGTGTCTTTAGAATTTGTCCTGATTCAACATTTTCCCATGTTGAATACTTAACAACAAAGTGATTTGCCCATCTGCTGAATATAAGTTGCAAACTGAATTGGTTGGGAAGCCAGTTTATTCAAAAATGGAAAAATGGAATGATGGTTGTCAGAGGCTGGGATAGGAAGAGAAGTGGAAAAGGAAAGAAGAAATGTTGGTCAAAAACTAAATAAATGGCAACTTAGCTCAGTATGCTGACACAGACCTGTTATCCACGCTATTCTGGGGCCTAAAGCAGGAGGTTCTGAAGCACAAGGTCTGACTGGGTTATAGAGGGCATTCAAGCCCTTCCTGAGGAATTTAATGAGACCCTGTCTCAAAATGAATGGTAAAAAAAGAGCTGGTGTCTGGAGAGAGGTCTCTACCTTTAAGAGCACTGACTGCTCTTACAGCAGATCCAGGTTCAATTCCTAATGCCCACATGGTAGCTAACATCCATCTTTAAGGCCAGTTTCAGAGGATCTGATGCCCTCTTTGACCTCTGTGGGCACTGCACTACATGGATGTATCTACCTTCTCTCTCTTACTGATATTTGAACCCAAGCATTACATGCATATGTCAAATTCTTTGCTATTGATCTACATATTCAACTCCTCCCATGTCCCCCCACTTTCTCTCATTTTCTTCTTCTCTTCTATATTATGATTGTTACATATGCATACAAACATTTCTATAAAATGCCCTGAGTCCATTTGGTGGTGCTGGTATGTACATGTTTTTACAGTTCAATACCTTGAATCACATAACCTAACAGGGAGCTCGTCTCTGGAGAAAACTGATTCTTCTCCCTCAGCATTAACAATTTTTTATGTTGCCTTCATTCTACACAAGATGTACTTCTTTTTTCTTCCCATACTTTGCATTTAACCACATTTAATACATTATCACATGGATAATTGTTCATTCACCTGTTCTTTTTCTTTTACTTTTTCTCTGATTTCTTAATGTATAGCCATAGAAAGCAAGGAAAGAAAAAGGAGAAAAAAAAATTCCAGAATCCAATAGTGCCCTGTGCTGTCAAATGATTCACAGACACTCCGGAAGCAGTGACCTTAACAAATAAAACTTAGGTGACCTTTGAGGGTGCAGCTTCCTCAGAATGCAGAACAGAAATCAGCAAGCAGAGTTTAAGAGAAAGTGGACAGCAGTGAAGGCAATTATGGACCTGACTGACTTCAAAAGAGGTCTTGCTATGTTGCCTGGACTGGTCTTGAACTCCTGGGCTCAACCAATCCTCTCACCTTGGCTTCCTGACTAGCTGAGACTAGAGACACCCAACTACTGCAGCTACTTCTATACCTACTTTTCAGTGTCTATTAAAGGTCATCATACTTTTCTGTGTTTATATTTCTTGGGTCTAGAATGATATCATGAAAAGAGTGTTAAGCATTATATATATATATATATTATATGTGTGTGTGTGTGTGTGTGTGTGTGTCTTTTTGAGACAGGGTGGCCTTGTAGCCCCAGCTGGCCTGGAACTCCCTATGTAGACCAGATTGGTCTTGAACTCACAAACATCTGCCTGCCTCTGCCTCCCAAGTTCCTGGATTAAAGGCATGTACCACCATGCCCAGCATCACTCAATATATTCTTAAGGGAAGAGAAAATGAAGAAGAAAAAGTGGAAAAGAAGTATGTGTATTTGTTCTTGTGAGATCACAAAATATAAAATTTGAAATAAAGCATTATGCTAAGGAACCTCATGAATTTTTAAATAAAGCTTGGTAATTTGGATTTTGGATTCTGAGTTTCTTTTTACTCTTTTTGATCCCAAACCTATGTTTGTGCTTATTCCTTGTTATTTACTCAAGAATGAAAATAAACATGCTTATTTCACATCATTCATATCTGAACTATAATAATTATCATTCTAAATGCATAAATTCACTGTTCTCTCTCTCTTTCTCTCTCTCTCTCTCCCTCTCTCTCTCTGTGGGTGTGAGTGTGTGTGTTTGTCTGTGTGTGTGTGTCTGTGTGTGTGTATGTGTATAATGCTGGGACTGGAACTCAGAACCTCATATATGGTAAGCAAGCACTTCACTACTGAGGTACACTCTAGCCCCATTGTTTCCATTTTGGGGTGGTTTGCATTAGTTAGTTCCTGTGGAAAACATGGTTGATAAAACTATATTTTCAAAAACCAAGATATCAGTATTTATGTTTCTTGTGGAAAACAAGTCCAAATGTCACTGTCCCAACTAAATTGTTCCATGTTGGCTTGGTTTTCAGGTGCTCTGTTTTCAGAGATTCAGTGAGTCATTTTTGCTAAGGACTTAGAGAATGGAACAACAGTTATATTTCCACTCGGTTTATATTTTGTTTCCAGTACTTACCCCTGGCAATGGGTTTCCTCTAGGCAGATGACATGATTGCTAACTAAAAACTGAGAAGTGTGGTTGATGATTGACTGCTCTCTGACCCAGAGTGTTTGTTAAAGGCAGGAGGCATAAGCTCTATTTCGCCGTTATAATGATTGTCAAGGTTATGGCACATCTCTCTTAGTGTAAAAAAAAAAAAACTTCCAAGCAAGGATGTTTAGTGAAATAGACCTTTCCCAGTGGGAGTAATTGCCCTAACCCCTTAATCAGAATAAACCCTGAAGAAAAGGAGCTAGTGACCAAAATGGGTGCATCTCCTGCCTTCAAAATAAGAGCCATAACTGATACTAATGCTACTTAAGCTGTCCCATAACATTTTAACACCTTAGATGTACTTTTCTATTGTGTTCTATAATCCTTTGGAGGACCACAAACCAACTAAGAACAATACATGCCTTATTGGGAATTTGTAAATTAGGTTGCATTTCACCATTAAAGGTTTCCATATGTAAAGCTATACTATTCCCCTGAACTACAGCCCAAGAGGGTGTGAGATATCAACTTGTTCTTCAGTAAGTCATATCTTGCCAACCAAAAGATCAAATCTCATTCCTTTCCTAAAAATTAGTAAGATTAAATAATAATAAAGGTTTGTGGGGCTGGAGAGATGGCTCAGCAGTAAAGAGCACCGACTGCTCTTGCAGAGGACCCGGGTTCGAGTCCCAGCACCCACATGGCAGCTAAGAACCGCCTTTAACTCCAGTTCCAGGGGAACTGACCTCTTCTGACCTCGAGGCACTGCATGACATGGGTGCACAAACCTACATGCAGACAGTACATTCATACACATACAAGAATAAATAAAAATTTAAAAAAACAAAGAATGTATGGTTTGTGTGGCTGGAGAGATGGTTCAGTGGATAAGGGGATTTGCAGTGCAAGCAAAATGAACTGAACGAGAATGCACACAAAAAGTGAAGCATGGCCACTGCACCTGTAAACACAGTGCTGCGAGGGATGGAGACAGGAGAATTGCTGGGACTTGATGAGTACCAGTATAGCTACAGATTCAGTGAAAAGCCTTTTCTCAAATGCATACAATGAAGGGTGATGGAGCAGGACATCTAACATACTCCTCTGGCTTCTGTAAACATGTTCACACAAACACACACACACACACACACAGACACACACTACATTCACACACAGACATGCACAAACAGATGCACAACACCAATAAATATTTGTAAATTAATTTAAAAGGAGTATATGGTTTTCTTTTTTTTGGTATTACTAATTTTTTTGTTTTTTGTTAGTTTTTTATTTATTTTTATTTTTTTAGAAAGAGATGAAAAGCATGTTTGGCAGAATGCATAAGCTCTGGTGGGGTGGGGGAATTGGGGGGGCACGGGTCTAGATTTGATTTAAAAAAAGGAGTATATGGTTTTCAACACAACAGTGTGTTCATGTGAAAAGATCTGCACCCACAAATTCTAATTCCTTCATTTACCAAGATGGGCAGGCTTTGCTTTTTGATAGGGTAAGGGTGTGAGCTTGTGACACCTCACCTCATTTGCTGATTTATTAGCACACATTTATCAAGCCCTGAATATGTTGACTTTTCACTTCTATGATGGTAGGGGCTGTCTTTGGTTTTGCTTACCATTGTAAAGTAAAGGAAGGAAAGAAGAAAGGAGGAAAGAGAAAGTAATTAGGAAGAGACTGACAGGGCACTATACTAAGTGACTTGAAAGTTGAATTTTCATATTCTACCTGGTATGAAGAAGCACACATGCAAATAAATAAATGAATAAGAAGAAATGTTATAATTATTACAATTAAAATGTGTATAGATATAGTGAGGCTATAACAGAATGATTAATTCTATCTTATTTGGAGCTTAGGGAGGAAAATGAAGTCAGTTACAAAAATATTGATGAAGACAAGGCTGCAGTAGGTCTTGTGGGCCCCGAGGCACTCTTGGGTTTGTCCTCCCCTTTCTCCATAAAAATATTTTAATAAATCCGGGCATGGTAGTGCACACCTTTAATCCCAGCACTCTAGAGGCAAAGGCAGATGGATCTCTGTGAGTTCAAGGCCAGCCTGGTTTACAAAGTGAGTTCCAGAATAGCTGGGACTACAGGAAGACCCTGTCTCAAAAAAAGACAAAAAAATATATTTTGAATAATGCAATTATGGTGCCAGGAGATAAATGCTATTACCTGGGCACTATAGGGGCACACAGCCTTATGGATCAACAAAGACCTCTCTGAAGGTAAAATGTTTAAGTGAGAAAATCCTTAAGGATAAGCTGGAGAAGTGGGTAAACGAAGGGTAGAGGAAACAGTAAATGTAAAGGCCTGGATGTGAAAGATCTACAAATTATTGAATGAAATAGATGGAGAAGGGAAAAAGAGAAATAGAGATGGAAACAGGATAATAAATGACTTTAGAGAAGAAGGGAGGTGGGATGATTAAAACTTAATCATCGGGCTAGGTGGTGCACACCTTTAATCTTAGCTCTTGGGAGGCAGAGGCAGGAGGATCTTTGTGAATTCAAGGCCAGCCTGGTCTACAGAGAGAGTTCCAGGACAGCTGGGGCTTCAGGAAGACCCTGTCTCGAAAAGAAAAAAATAAATAAATAAAATAAAACCCCTTCATCAGACCCCTAGTTAAGAAGTCTAGAGTTATTCAAGTAAAATAGGAAGACATTTCCAAATCTCTGTATTAGGGACTACTGAGAACGGGTTGTATTTGGGGCATTCATTCAAACTCCGTTGCAACCACCAGATACTCTAGAAGGATCCAGTCCCCTTCTTTATGGCCAATGCATCAATCCCCAGATTCCAGGAATATTATCTGCTGAAAGCTCCCTGCCAGGTCCTTCAAAATGAGTCACATGCTCTTCCAGAGTGCACCTACAAGCCATGATATGCCAATGTCTGGAGATGAAATAGCCTTCACCTTCCCCTCTTAGCACAATCAAAGACAACCCAAGCTCCTGTGCTGGGCGAAGGCCAATGCTTCTCTTGTAATCCTGTTGCTGGTTGCTTCTTCCTCTACTTAATCCTACTCTGAGCCGGGCGTGGTGGCGCACGCCTTTAATCCTAGCACTCGGGAGGCAGAGTCAGGCGGATCTTTGTGAGTTCAAGGCCAGCCTGGTCTACAGAGTGAGTTCCAGGACAGCCTGAGGCTCCAGGGAGACCTTGTCTCAAAAAGACAAAAAAAAAAAAATCCTACTCTATTAATTACCTATTTCTTCATGGCACAGTAATAGAGTGGCTTAAAATAATACATGTTTATCATCTCACTGTGTCCATGGTTAGTTAGCATTTCTGGCACAGCCTAGCTGATCCTCTGATGAGCTATAAATAATTGGTCAACTACATTTGTGTTGAACATTTAGATGGAGGAAAAAAATCTCACCCCATTTATTGTCAAAATTTAACTCTTGCTCATCAGTAAAATGTAGTACATGAATACAATGCTGTATGATAAAATGTGGTACATATACACAATGGAATATTATTCAACTGTAAAAATGAAATCCTGTCATTTGTGCAAAAGAAAAATAGAATGAAGAACATTATGTAAAGTGAAATAAGTAAGACAACTAAGTCAAGCACCATGTGATCTCACTCATAATTAGAATGTAAATAAATTGATCTCACAGAGGTTGAGTGTAGAGGGCAGGGGAGGTAGCTTAGTGGTGTGGCACTTGCCTAGTATATTCAAGGTCCTGGGTTCAATGCCCAGTATCACATAAGAAAAAGAAGTTGAAACTAGAATAGTTGTTACTACAATAGCAGAAAGCTAGTGGGGAGAGAAAGATGGAGCAATGGTAACTGCAGAAGTTGAATACACATGAGAAGTTCTGGTATGGGATGGCACAGTAGAGTGACTTTAGATAAGGATAATATGTTGCATATTTCTAAAAGTTAGAAGAAAACACATTCAGTGTTTTCACCATAAAAAATAATAAATATTTTATGAGATGGATATGTTTAATCTAACTTAAACATTGAATGGGTAATACAGACATCAAAACATCACATGATAATTTTATGCATGTTATATATGCGTATAGATATATTTGTATTTCAATATATATTGTACATATATAAATACAATTTGGTTCAATGAGGTGGCTCAGTGGTGAAGGGTGCTCACTGCCAACCTAAGTTCAATTCCCTGAGCCCACATGGTTGAAGGAGAGAATGATTCCTAAATAGCTATCATCTTCTGAACTCCACACACATGCCATGGCATATGTATATCCATAATCACATATACATCATACACACAAAGTTAATAACTGTTTAAAATAGCAATATATACACAATTCCATGTCTCATGTATAAATTTAAAAGTTAATTTAAATTCAAAATTCAAATCTAAAAACTAAAATGTATCTTCAGGCAAGGATGTACACGAATTAAAAAAAAAAATACATTTCCGTTTCCAGGACTGTAGATCAGATTAAACATAATTAATAAAATTAGACTTCCTATTTTCCTCAATGTAAAAATAAATCTCAGACCACAATCACTCAATCAAAAGATGATCAGTACTTTATTAAATTATCATAGATAGAACTTCTGCAAATTATGAATACTCAAAAAATAGGTCTGCCTCCCTATTAGAAACTGATAGAAAATATACAAGCAGCTTTCGGTATGATAACAGAATAAAATCCCATCCCATAAATCAACACTTCCATTTTGATCCATCCCATGTTTACATTTCCTTACTTGGACATAAACAGAGTAATATAAACAATATTTTTTAAAGATAAATTTTTAATTAATGCTATGCAAAGCTATAAATATTCTCCACTGGAAATTTTGTTTTTTTCCTTAAGTCTTCAAAGCATTATATACATATACATATGTAATATATGTATATACATATATGTTCCTGACATCATTTCTAGAAATGCTCACATCAACCGGGCATGGTGGCGCACGCCTTTAATCCTAGCACTTGGGAAGCAGAGGCAGGTGGATCTTTGTGAGTTCAAGGCCAGCTTGGTCTACAGAATGAGTTCCAGGACAGCTGGGGCTACAGGGAGACCATGTCTCAAAAACACCAAAAACAAAGAAAATGCTCAAATTACTAACTACAAACACCACATGACTATACATACATACACTATTGTCAAAAAAATTCTGGAGGCTAAGAAACATCTTAGAAGGTGTTCGACATCATTGGTAATTAAGGAAATGTGAATAAAAACCACTTTAAGATTTCATCTTATACACAGGTAAGGCTGGCTATGATGAAGAAAACAAAGGATATCAAATGCTGGAGAGATTGTGGGGAAAGGGGAATACTCATCCACTGCTGGTGGGATAGCAAACTTATGAAATCCTTATGGAAAGCAGTGTGGAGAATTCTTTTTTTATTCTTTTTTTTTTCTTTTTTCTTTTTTTTATGTGTATGAATGTACTGTCTGCATGTAGGTTTGTGCACCCAGGTCGTGCAAAGCCACGGAGGTCAGAAGAGGGCGTCGAATTCCCCTGGAACTAGAGTTAAAGACGGTTCTCAGCCACCATGTGGGTGCTGGGGATCAAATCCGGGTACTCTGCAAGAGCAGTCGGCGCTCTTAACCGCTAGGCCATTTCTCCAGCCCTGAGAATTCTTAAAAGACTAAAAATGAACCAACCGTTTGACCCAGTCATACCACTCCTGGGTGTATACCTAAAGGATACATCGTATAGCAGAGATACGTGCACAGCCATGTTTATCACAGGTCTTTTTACAATAGTGAAGACCTGGAAACAACTCAAATGTTCTTCAACTGATGAGTAGATAATGAAAATGTGGTACATCTACACAATGGAGTTCTATGCAGTTCTAAAGAAAGATGACATCATGAAATTTGCAGGTAAATAGATGGAGCTACAAGCTGTTATGCTAAGTGAAGTAACACAGTCTCAGAAAACAAATGATGTATGGTGTCCCTCACTGGTAGATTATAGCGCCAAATCCTTATATGTAAGTCAAAGTGGGTAATTTGTTAGTAAAAATAATACCACATTGGCTGATATTACTATAGATACAGCTTGAAGTTTATGTCTCTGTTTTCCTCAGTTCTAAGATTTATGAGAAAGAATAAATCTCTTTAAGTACATTAAAACATACATCAACTTGCTATGTAATTTAGGAACATAAAGTTATATTTTTTTCTTACCTGCATGCAACATTACTGCTAAAATGTGAATCCCTAAACATGTTTTGGAATTAACCTATAGTTTATTTTCAGACTTTGTAATTTTGGTATATGAGTGGAGTGTATATATGCATATTATGTACTGAAATAAAATTAAAGGAAACAACGACAACAACATCAAAAAGATTCATTCAAAGAACTGGCTAAAACAGTAAACTTCCACATCAGAAAAGTTTAAAAAAAGACTGAGAAAAAGATGCAAAATGGGACTTAATATGTACGTCAGAATGCATGAGTTGGGTGGGGGGACATGGATGTGGGAATGGGTCTAAATTTGATTAAGAGATGTTGTATGAAATGCACAAAAGCTTAATAAATTAAAAGAAAAATTCTAGAATGTTTTGAGTAGTCAACATCTTATGATTTTAGTGGTCTTTATGGGCATAATTCACTGCCTATCAAGCCCATTGCAAATCTCTTACATAAAACGAATGGTGAAACAAAATAATCTGCTGTGTTCTCAGGATTCGAGGATCCTTAACAGTCACATAGATGCAACTGTGACCCTCAGAGAGGGGTGAGGCGCTCATCCTCTGTCAAGAAGCCATCATTAATGTGCCCGCCCTTTGTGTCTAAGGGATCACAGGGGATACCATTTTCAACCGTGATTGCATTTTCACACTTGTCTTCTGCATCATCCAGTCCAGCTGGTCCTTTGTTGCTCCTAAAAGCATAAAAAAGAGTGATTGAGATCAAGGATGAGAAAGCGTGGATGACTATGGTCTTATTTACAAACATGGAGAGCAGAAAGTGACATAGGAACCTTAGAATAATGAACTAACTGATGATGTACACTTTCAAATAAATTTCAAAGTAACTAACAGTTGGTGAAGTGAAAAGGTATTATCAAGAATTCTGAACCAGTGATATATGCATATTGACAGTAGTCAACAGAAGTAGAAATAAGAACAGTAGTCTTACTTCAAGCACAAGAATAAATATATAAATATGTATACATATATCTATTCATATGTGTATACACACATGCATATACACGTACACCTTCACCCATCAAATTATATGAAACCATACAAAGAAAATGTATGAAACATTGTCAAGTTAAAAAAATCAGCTCTAAAAGAATTAAATAAAGAATGGAATTTTAAAAAGTATAAATTTCTCACACAGAATGTGAAAAATTAATGTTCCACAAATATTGAGTGAAAAAATCAAATGTAAAAGAAATATCTGAAATTCAATTCACATTACTTTGAAAAAAATAATTGCTATAAATGCCAATCCAGTATTTCAGAACTTATAAAACTTTCCTTATTGCATTAAACCTCACAACTGTCACTTCGAATCGTTTAAAATATTCTACACCACAAGCCAAGTGTGGTTGCACATGCCTTTAATCCCAGCACTCCGGAGGCAGAAGCAAGTGGATTTCTGTGAGTTCAAGGTCAACCTGGTCTACATAGTGAGTTCCAGGACAGCTGAAGCTACAGGGAGACACTGCCTCAAAAAGACCAAAAAAAAAAATATATATAAAATCTACATGACAAAGTGAGTTTCTGATGCTCCGACCCTCTGTAGACCTTACTATCCCAAGTCATATCCTTACCATTCCTCTGCAGTATGGGAAGCTGTAACGAGTTTTTCCTGTCTTTTTGGAAAGACTAAGACTCTGAGCAACTTATGGTTGATGAGACAAGTGGAAGAAGAAAAGTGGATGCCTCTAAGTTGCCAGGAGAGAATTTTTTTTCTGGTACATGTCAGATGTAAATTTTGGGACACCATTCTTGGTGCCACCATGGAATCATGATGTTAGGCTTGAGACACCAAGCTTTCCATCAGGATTCTCTTGGACCAGGAATCTTTGGACCTTTAAAAACTCAGATCTACAAGGATCATTTAACTAGGATGTTAAGCATTGCTGTTATTATCATGAAGGACTCCATACAATTAAGGACGCCCAGGCGTGGTGGTGCACGCCTTTAATCCTAGCACTTGGGAGGCAGAGGCAGGCGGATCTTTGGGGGTTCAAGGCCAGCCTGGTCTACAGAGTGAGTTCCAGGACAGCTGGGACAACAGGGAGACCCTGTCTTGAAAAGACGAAAACAAAACAAAACAAAACAAAACAAAACAATTAAGGACGCTAGTGTGTCTCTGAAAGACAAGGGGCTAAAGATTCCTTGATGTCAATCAAGATAGAATTTCCTTAAAGTCCTACATGAGAGGCAATTTTATTGCCACCTGACCCAGCCATACCACTCCTGGGCATGTACCCACAAGACTCATCTTACCGCAGAGATACATGCACAGCCATGTTTATTGCAGCTCTCTTCACAATAAGAAGGAGCTGGAACCAACCCAAGTGCCCCTCAACTGATGAGTAGATAGAGAAAATGTGGTACATCTACACAATGGAGTTCTATGCAGCGGTAAAGAAAGATGACATCTTGAGCTTTACAGATAAATGGCTGGAGCTACAAGATATCATGTTGAGTGAAGTAATACAGTCCCAGAAAAACAAACAACGAATGGTATCCCTCATCTGTGGATGCTAGCACCAATTACCTAATTATATGGCAAACTGAGCAACATCAATGTGATCTGAGAATAACTGTGCTCTTATATTGTGAATCTCTTAAAATATAATAAACAAATAAAAAATATTATAAATAAAAAAGAGAGGCAAGTTTAATGTAATTTAGGGAATATTAGGTATACAAAAGAAGAAAGAATAGAAATCTCATCCTTATAGAAGAATTGCAACTAATAAAGAAAAGGTATAGCTAAAAAATGAAAAAAAAAAAAACAGAGAAAGATGCAAGACAGTTACGGCAGAATACATGATCTGGGATGGGGTGGGGGTGGGGGGGAAGGGAAAGGAAAATATGCCTGATCTGAATTGGAAAATGATGTACGAAATGCACAAAGCATCAATAAAAATTAAATTAAAAAAGAAAAGGTAATAGGAATCACCCCTGCTATAATAATTGATTCTGAGGAGACTGGCCACTGGATACAACTGAGATGCCTGGGGAACAAAATATACACATGACCTCAAAATATCTCCTCCCCCAATCAATGTATTAATTATAAAAGACACTTGTATTTTGCTAAAGGTTAAGTCTGATGAATACCATAATAATTAGACAAACCAACAAGTGTCTTCAGATGAATACTGAGAAGATCCCAGTTATTGGGTTTTTCTCTGTATTCTTGCCCACCTCTCAATTTTTGGTCCAAATATCATAATCAGAAGAATCCGAATTTAAAGACATTTTGTAAAACAAGTGGCTTGGACTCACCTGAAGGTAACCATCTAACTTAATGGATAGAAACATCAATAAATGTAGAACAATGACTGACTGGCTAGATAAATTATTAGATGGATGTTTGGATGGATGGACAAACTTTAGTACAATGTCTCTTGAATGGGATCCATCACAGTAGAGGGAAAGAAGGGAGAGAGATAAGAAGAGGAGGGGGGGGAGAGGTCATTGCATGACATGGGTGTACCAACCTACATGCAGACAGTAAAAATATATACATATATGTATATATACATTGCCAACATCATAATCACCTGAAGAAATAGAACAACTCTTAAATTAAGCTTTAAGAGTGGGCCCAAGTTAGGCATGCCTTTAATCCCAGTACTTGGGAGGCAGAGGCAGATGAATCTTTGTGAATTCAGGGCCAGCCTAGTCTATATAGTGAATTCCAGACTGTCTGGAGATACAAGGAGACCCTGTCTCAAAAAAAAAAAAAAGAGTGGGCCCAAATTGGAGGACACTAGTTCCTCTAGCTATTTATTAAAACCATCTGTCTCCCAGAACTGTATTGTTGGCTCTCCCTTGTCCCCTCAACTTGTACTACTGGAGCTGTCTGTATGTGTCCTAACCTTGTTCATGGAACTGACTTTGGAACCTTATTTCTCCCACTGTATCCCCTGAGCCGGCCACACTCATAATTTATTCAAAATGATTTCTCCAACTTCATTGGAGAAGTACAAGTTTAAGTTCATCTCCATCTTTATCTCAATAGACCATCTGGCCTTTTCATCCCTAGTATCTCATTCATCCAAGTCATGCAATCCTTCCCAACCTCTACTGATTCCAATGTATAGGTGTGCTGCCTTCAGCACTTTGATGTGATAATTTTCAAGCATACCCACATTCATTCATTATCCGTTGGGGTGGAGTATCAAATGGAGGTTGGGAGTGCATGGTTCTGCTGGGGTTAATTATAAGTCATTAGTCCAGGTTATGTCCATTATTAAAGTCAATCCTACAGTACATGAGAATTTAATGTGATTAGAGGCTCTTCCCACTAGGTTAAATCACCCACTGAAAGACTTAGAACACTTTAGCCCTTCCTTCTGTAGATATAAATACCATCACTTTCCATGTCCTCCCAAAGGCAAAAACCAACTGATATACTATAACGATCACCTTGATTCCTACTATAGCATTCATTATTCACTAATATCTATGACTTGCATATAGAAGACACAGTCTTCACCTAAAGGAAAGGAATAAATTTCAGATTCACTCATCCTTCTCATCACTTTTTGGTTTTATTTTGGAAACAGGATCTCCCTGTAGCCCCAGATGGCCCAAAATTCACTATGTAGACCAGGATGGTCTCAGTCTCAGAGATCGGTCTGCCTCTGCCTCTGCCTCAGGAGTGTTGGGATTAAAGGCATGCACAACCACACCTAGCCCCTCTCCTCAGTTTAAATGAATTATAAAAGAGAAAAGTGGTTATTCATAGGGATGAAATCCTAACACACACACACACATTCACACTCACACACACAAACACACACAAATAATCATAATAACTAAATTAAATAATATTTTTGCTAGTGCAAATTTCTCCTCAAATTATTCCTCATTGGGAATATAGTGACTAACAATTGTGGCATTTATAAGCCACATTACAGTTAGTCCTGAATTAAGAAAGAGCCTGACTTAGTATTTATTTTAAAGCCTGACTTAGTATTTATTTTAAAGCCAAGAACAGACCTGAACTCCGAGAACCTGTTCCTTCACATTTCTCTCAGAATTGTATTCCCAAGCCAGGCTCTCTCATTCTCTTATTGAAACAGCCTCTCCAGCATGAAATGGGGAAGTAGAAGTCAGGATATCCTCTTATCCTATCAGAGAATCAGGCCCTTTAGTCTTTAGACATAGAGTATCACAGATACACAGAACTACAAATAGACTTCTCCATTTTTTCATTATTTTCACTGCAAAAACCATGCTGCTTTGAGCACTTTGGTACTTAAAGGATTCAGGCATACTGTAAGGCATTCATTATCCTGGGTGGAGAACAAGGTGGAATACTGAGAGATTAAGGTCACATGCCCAGGTCACAAGAAAAGGACTTGGTTTGGCGAGCTTATTTACATTATGAATGGTAACTTTTTAGTTACAAGGTTAGTAAAAGTCTCTAATCCAGATTATGTCTGAAATAGATATAGAAATGTGAGGGTCATCTGAAAAACAATGACCAGTGTGTCTTTTCTTTGGTAAAACACAGCTTTGTGGAAGATTAATGGCAGAGAGATGGAGATGTGAAGATCAGTGCAGGGAATCTTACCTCGCCCTCCCCAGTCACAAAGAAAGAATAATCCATCAATTACAATGAATAGGGAAAATTTGAAAAACAGATACAAACAGAAGAAGGCAAGTTTCTCTTCCCTTAAAAGAAATATAAGTTCTCAAACAAAAAGCCTCCGAGGGAAAATCCCTGTGGAAATGTAGCCAATTGAGCTGTGTTGGTGGTAATTTATGTACACATTATTATCACCTCAAGTCCATTTGTTCAAAGTCTTGGGACTGCTGGGCTTCCCAAACTGCAAAGTCAGTAAATCTCTAGCTGGTAGACATGATAAGCAGCTCAAAGGTTTTCTAACAGTTTTATAGGACTTTGTCACATTTCATAGTGTGTGCTATAATAAGCTGATTCAGTGCCTGTGCATTGCTCTAAGGATAATAAAACAACTTTCTGTGTCATCTTGATTCGATGTTCTGCTAAAAACATGAGTTCTTTTTCCTGAAAAATTAAATTGGTTGTTAATGACTTCTACTGTCACTAACATGTCAGGTGATCAAGGAAGAGTACAAGAAAGAAAAGTGACTAAACTACCTTCTAGGAGCCTTGAGTGGACAGCTCCCATAAATTTAGAGAGAAGGGGGGACTGATAGAAGAAAATCTCAGGGACCCTTGAAGCTATAGCATGTAGTAGACTGGGATTTGCCCCATTCTTAAATTAATTAATAAATAAAAGAAGAAAGGGTGTTTAAATCTCTCTTCAAACAAAGTAGGGCTGAAGAGCTAAATTCCAAAAATAACCAGAAGAAAAAGATACATTGGATATGTTTTTTTTTTATTTTTATTTTATGTCTATGAGTGTTTTTCCTGAATATAATGTACACCATCTGTGTGTAATGCCTGTGGAGCCCAGAAGAGAGTGTCAGATCACTTGGAACTGGAGTTATAGATGGTTGTCAGCCACCATGTGGGTACTGGGAACTAAACTCAATTCCTCTGCAAAAGCAGTCAGTGCTCTTAATTGGTCAGCCATCTCTCTAGCTCCAAATGTGTTTTTCAAGCAGAGCAGAATTAGTTATGGGGCTATTGGTACAGTCCTCATAATCAGTCTAAATAAATCCTAGGGGAAATGTCATTATCAGAATGACTGGAGTGAGCATTGCTGCATGGTGGGGTCAACAGACTTTGAGCAGCCTCTCTGGTTTGAAATCCTGGCAACTTTCTTTTGTTTTTTTTTGTTTTTTTTTTTTTTGGTCTTTTCGAGACAGGGTCTCCCTGTAGCCCCAGCTGTCCTAGAACTCACTCTGTAGACCAGGCTGGCCTTGAACTCACAAAGATCCGCCTGCCTCTGCCTCCCAAGTGCTAGGATTAAAGGAGTGCGCCACCATGCCCGGACAAAATCCTGGCAACTTTCTAACCATGTGACATTAATAGGCCAGTTGTTTTATGTTGGCCATATAATAGGAATACTAATGGTGATAAAAATCTCTTTTATGGCATGAATCAGACTAGATATTTTTTATGGATCATCTTATTTCTTACTATAATATTATACAAATTTTCTCATTATCCTAATTTTTAAGATGATGAAAACTGTGTTCTAAACATGTACAGCAACTTATCTTTCAGAATGTAAAATGGTTTGTGAAATGAACTGTCCTACAACTCTATTTTAGTCTACCCAGGCCTCACCAAAACACACAGTGGTTTCCTACTGCATATGTATCTTTTATTTCTTTATTGATCATTCATTCTGTGATAGGAGCCGTAGTATAGATCACAGAAGACACAAACACAGATAACGTGGATGGTCTTAGTCTCCACAAAGACTGTAGTCTTGTTCTTAGGAATAAAGCCAGGCCACGGACTTAAAACAGAACCCTAGCTGTGTTAATTTGCTTTCAATTGCTGTGACAAACCATCTGACCAATACCAATTTGGAAAGGAAAGGGTCACAATTCGTCATCCAAGGAAGTCAAGATAGGAACTCAGGGCTGGAACTTAGAGCTAGGAGCTGAAGTATAGACCATAGAGGAACTCTGCTTACTGGCTTGCTCCCTTGGCCTGTGCTCAGCCTGCTTTCTTTTTTTTTTAATTTTTTAAATTTTATTTATTTTTTTAAATTTTATTTATTTTTTATGTGTATGAATGCACTGTCTGCATGCAGGTCTGTGCACCCGTGTCGTGCAATGCTGCAGAGGTCAGAAGAGGGTGTCGGATTCCCCTGGAACTGGAGTTACAGATGGTTCTCAGCTGCCATGTGGGTGCTGGGGATCGAACCCGGGTCCTCTGCAAGAGCAGTAGGCGCTCTTAACCACTAGGCCATCTCTCCAGCCCAACAGCCTGCTTTCTTATATAACACTTGACCACCTGCTGAGGAGTGGCACCACCCAGAGCGGGCTGGGAACTCCGACATCACTCAGCAATTCAGAAAATGTCCCACAGACATGGCCACAGGTCAATCCAAAGGAGAAAGTTCCTCAGTTGAGATTCCCTCTACCCAGGTATGTCAAGTTGACAACTAAAAGTATTTAGCACACTAGCTAGTGTTCATACTTGAGCAAAGTCATTAGTAAATTCATTTGACTTATTCCTAGCTATTGTTTTCCTGTCAGTACTAAATTAAAGTATATTTGAATTTCCACAAATTTTCTCTTTCAAACATGTAATTCATTTGATACTTTCACATATTGAAGTGCCATATTTTTATGAATTAAAAAATATTTTATTTATTCTCTTTACTTCATGTGTATGGATGTATTGCCTTCATGTATGTAAGTGAACCTGTGTCATGCAATGCCCATGGAGGTCAGAAGAGGGTGTCAAATCCCCTGGAACTGGAGCTATAGATGGTTGTTAGTCACCATGTGGGTGCTGGGAATCAAACCCCAGTCTGCAAGAGCAGTCTGTGCTCTTAACCACTGAACTTTTTCTCTAGCCCACGTTCTTATGAATTCTTTTTTTTCAGTTAATTTTTATTGAGCACATTTCATACATTTCTTAATCAAATTTAGACTCATTCCCCCATTCATGCCCACCCCTCACCAGAGCTCATGAAGTCGGCCATACATGTTAAGCCTGTCATGCATCTTTTTCTCAGTCTTTTTTAACCTTCTTGATGCAGAAGTTTATTGTTTTGGTCAGTTCTTTGAAAAGGCTTTTCTCTCTCTTTTTTGTTCCCTTTAATTTTATATTACTCCAAAATAGGCATATATACACTCCACACATAAATCAAAATTACAAAGCCTGGAAATAAGCTATAGGTTAATTCCAAAACACATTTAGGGATTCACATTTTAACAGTAGGTTAATTCCAAAACACATTTAGGGATTCACATTTTAACAGTACAGTTGCATGCAAGTAAAAAGAAATATAACTTTACATTGTAAATTACATGTATGTTTTAATGTCCTTTTTTGAAGGTTTTATATAAGAATTTAATATAATTTTTTTTTTGAGACAGGGTCTCCCTTTAGTCCCAGCTGGCCTGGAGCTTTCTATGTAGACCAGGCTGGCTTTGAACTCACAGAGATCCACCTGCCTCTGCCTCCCAAGTGCTGGGATTAAAGGTGTACGCCACCATGCCCGGCCTAAGATGGTTCTTAGCCACCATGTGGGTGGTGGGAATCGGACCGGGGTCCTCTGCAAGAGCAGTCAGTGCTTTTAACTGCTGAGCCATCTCTCCATCCCCGAATTTAATATAAATTTTACAATAAGTTTACAATGTAAACTATACATTATTATATTTCAGTAACTCAGGATTATACTGAAATTATTCTATATAGCTATCAATACTTTTTTTGTTGTTCCCTCCCCTTTGTATTACTCCAGATTATGCCCATATAAACAACACATATGTATCAAAATTATGACCTCTGGGAATGAACTGTATGTTAATTCCTAAATATGTTTTAGGATTCACATTTTTTCCCTTTAATTTTATATTACTCTAGAATATGAATAGATACCTTCCACCCATATATGGTAATTACAATGTGTGAATAAATTGTATTAAAAAGAAAATAACAGGGCCAGGTATGGTGCTGCCCACCTTTAATCCAAGCATTCAGGAAGCAAAGGCGGGTGGATTTCTGTGAGTTCGAGGCTAGTGTGGTCTACACAGTGAAACTTTGTCTCAAAAAAAAAAAAAAAAATAGCCGGGCGTGGTGGCGCACACCTTTAATCCTAGCACTTGGGAGTCAGAGGCAGGCAGATCTTTGTGAGTTCAAGACCAGCCTGGTATACACAGTGAGTTCCAGGACAGCTGGGGCTACAGGGAGACCCTGTCCGAAAAGATGAAAAATAAATAAATAAATAAATAAAAATAAAATAAAAGTGTAAACAAAATGAGAAAATTTAATGCTAATTGTTTTCCCTTGCTATAAACGGCATAGTTGATATTTCAGTTTACCTAGTTTGGATTCCAGCCTACCCTACTCTACCCCACCCAGAAGCTCTTCCATCATGTGGTTATTGGGGCTCTAATTCAGGTCATTAGATTTAGCAGCAAGTGCCTTTACCTACTGAGTCATCTTGCTGTCTCAAGTTAAACATTTCTTTAGCTGTCTTCCATAAGACTAAAGGCTGAAAAGACAGACCCTTAGCTTTTCTACAATTTAAAGGGTTTTCAGGCCAGGCATAGTGAGACACACCTATAATCTTAGTATTTGGGATGCGAAGGCAGGAGTATCCTGAGTTCAAATTCATCCTCAGCTATATAATGAGTTCCAGGCAAGCCCTGGCTACACAAGACTGTCGCAAGAGAATGAACAGGGTTTTCATCTCAGTAACCAATTTACAAAGATTCACTGCACTTCAGACTGCACCAGCTCCATCCCCTCATCTTTGAAGCAAAATTTTGCCTAAGAGAAAAATCACCACAAATCATATCAAACTTAAAACACACAGTTTATCTTCAGAGGGTTATCATGATTTCCCTGAATATATTTGCCAATTTTTGATGCTTTCCAGGTCTACACAACAGATTTGTCCATCTGTTTTCCTGGTTTGGATATGAAATGAATTTGTGAAGGCAGAGTTGCAACAACAGCCTCACTTCTCCCAGGCAACAGATTATAATCCTACACAGCCAATTATTATATTACTGCAAAATCTGTTTAGAAGGAAATAGCTGATCCCATCATAAACTATCTGAAAGACCAGCAAATTCCAAGATAATAAAATAATAGTAACAGCTAACACTTACTGAAGAATCATTGTGTTCCAGGCACCACTCTAAGTACTCTCCTGTACGACCCTACTATCTCATCAAGTTAATTATTTCCAGTACACCTAGCTTATCGCTGCAAAAAGTTATCTACACAAAGACAGTAATGGTGAATTTAACCATCATGACTCTAGTACCACAAAGCAATATTCTCTCAAACTCGGTTTCCCTGACTCATTGTTTATACTTACGCACAGCTAATGGGTTATATGTGGAGCATAATTTAAGAGATCAATACTTTGAATCTAAGCAGCTTATCTTCTGAATCAATTCTTTTAAGTCCTACATTCTGTTGTACTACTGAGGAAATTGAGAATCAAGTAAATGACCTCAATTCACAAAGGTTTCCAAGCATTTGAAACCATAGAATCAGACTATCTTAGACTTAACACAAAACATTGAAATATTAAAAATACACACTCAAAGGTTGCAAGAAGATGTCATGGTATTCTAAAAATCAAACAAACATGCATCCTGGAACAAGTCTCTTGATATTACATGTCATGTCAAGATCAGGAAGAAAATCAAGCAAGTACCATCTGATCCTAATCTTTGGTTTTAATTTGAAGCATAGGCATATATCACAGTTATTTCCTAGTGTTTCTCTTATCATTTGTGAAAAAAAATTACAATGCCTGAGCCTTAAAATGCTTGTATCTGTTAATAACTAGGGGAAAACAGATGAAAAGTAGTAAATGTGGGGCTGGAGAGATGGCCTAGCAGTTAAGAGTGCTGACTACTCTTGCAGAGGAGCCGGGTTTGATTCCCAGCACCCACATGGCGGCTAAGAACCGTCTTTAACTCCAGTTCAAGGGGAATCCTACACCCTCTTCTGACCTCCGTGGCATTGCATGACATGGTGCACAAACCTACATGCAGACAGTACATTCATACACATAAACAATAAATAAAAAATAAAAAAAAGAAAAAGAAAGGTAGTAAATGTGATAAGCATTTAATTCAACGTTATTGGCCAAACACATCCTACATGTTCCAGGTGAGTACCAATCCTTTTGCAAACCATATTCCTATGATTTTCAAATGCATGACCCTCTGAGTCTTACTTAACAAAGTTTTTCTACCTCTGTATTAGAAAGAAAGGTTTAGAAGCATTGAAATGTTTAGTGAAGAATTAAAGAAGTGTCCATCTTCCTCTCTAAACTAGAGATACTTATAAACAAAGTGCTTTCTCCTTTCATCATGCTGAGGAATCCTACCTCCTCTCCTTGCTGCTGCCCCATTAACTCTCTCACTAGTCAGAAATTCCCCTTTGAAGAAATATCAATAATATAGACATGAAAGTTGAGAACTTCTCAAGTTGAGAACTTGAGAATTGGGATGCTATATATAAACTGTTAAATTGAAAGCTCTTAAAATAAATGATTAGAACAACCTGCCCAATAATATAAACTGCATGCTATCAGACACCCTAATTTAGTGAGTCTGGGAGATGGTCAAGAAAACCGCACTTTATTTTTTTTTATATTTTATTTGCTTTTTTATGTGTATGAATGTGCTGTCTGCATATAGGTTTGTGCACCCATGTCTTGCAATGCCGCGGAGGTCAGAAGAGGGTCTCGGATTCCCCTGGAACTGGAGTCAAAGACGGTTCTTAGCCACCATGTGGGTACTGGGGATCGAACCCAGGTCCTCTGCAAGAGCAGTTGTCACTCTTAACCACTAGGCCATCTATCCAGCCCCAAGAAAACTGCACTTTAAAGAAGTGTTCCAGATGATTTTGATTCAGGGAGTTGATTCAATAGCCACAAACATTACAGGTACAAGAGGGATGTACGTCCATTAATAGAAGGGAATATTGGAAGAAAACAGTGGCCTAGAGGCTGTGGATCAACCAAAGGTGGGGAAACATTGAAAGACCTCTGAAACTATGGCACTTGCACTTGGATTACTATCAAAGATTAACTCTGCCTACCCAGTAAATGTGCTTTTCTCTGTGTATCCAGCTTACAAAATCACAACACAGATTGTCTGTCCTGTTTACCCTTAATTGTCAATTTGACATAGCCTAGAATCAGCTTGAGAGAAGCCTCATTTGAGGAATTTCCTTTATCAGATTGGTATGTGTCCCTATCTGTGAGTGTATTAGTTACTTTTCTGTTGCTGTGATAAAACGCTCTGACCAAGGGAACTTATGAAAGGAAGAGTTTATTTGAGCTTACAGTTCTAGGGGAATCAGAGTCTATTATGTGGCAGAGGCCTGGTGGCAGGAGTTGCTAGAGCGGAGAAGAAAGCAGAGGCTGACATCCTCAAGCAGGCACAGGAAACAGAGAGTGAGTGGAAATCCAGCAAGGGTTAAGAACTCTCTAAACCCATTCCCAGTGAAATGCTTCCTCCAGCAAGGCCTTACTTTCTAAGACCTCCCTAAACAGTGCCAGCAACTGGAGACACAGTGTTCAAATACTTGGAGCCTATGGGGGACATTCTCATTAAAATCATCACAGTGAGGGATTGTCTTAATTATTAATTGATGAAGAAGGACCCAGCCCACTCTGGGTGGTATCATTCCTTAGGCAAATGGGGTTCATCAAAAAGCTAGTTAAGTATAAGCCTATGAATGAACCAGAAAGAAGTATTCTTCCCTGGTTCCTGCCTCCAGGTTCCTGCCTCGAGTTCCCGCGCTGACATCCCTCAAAGATGAACTGTAACCTATAAGATGAAATAAACCATTTTTTTCTGCTAATTCCATCTTGGTAGAGTATTTAATCACAGCAACAGAAAGGAAACTAGAGCACAGATGTTCAAATCATGCCTGGATACTAAATAGAACCATATACAATAGTCAAGACCAGTGAGATTATTCATCAGGCAAAGGTGCTTGTTGTGCAAGCCTGATGATCTGAATCCAATTCCTGTTCCACAAAAATTATCTTCTGCTCCCCCCACACACGAGTGCACACACCATGCCACACAATCAAACACATGCAGTAATAAGTCAACAAATAAACAGAATAGAACAGAACAGAACAGAACAGAACAGGAATAGAACAGAATACAACAGAATAGGAGAACATAGTAATAGAAGGAGCCTCATTAAGTTAGAAACACTGGCCTCTAAAATGACCCAAAAAGAAAAAAAAAATTATAATGGTTATTTTGTAAATCCTGAATTTTGCAAGTTTCAGGAATTACCTTGAACCTGTCATAAGAAGATAGGCAAATATTCCTTAAATCATTCCCTCTAAACATCTTACCTTCTATGTTGCTGGATTCCTGATAAAATCAGTAGTGCAATTGCAACTATGACAATGCAAAATATCACACCAAATACAATAATCCAGATGGGGACAGATGGATCCATGGGTGGTGCAAGAGTAGAAGGAATTCTTAAAAATTCCAGAGTATGATCATTCAAAAAGAAGGCATTATTGATCCGGTTCCTATTCATTCTAAAAGGCAATGATATTTTTTTTTTAATGAAGTAAGAGAAAAATTAAAAAAAAAAACATTAGAAACAAAGTATAGACCAATTTCTCCACGAACATAAGTCATGAGGCTTAAACTCTACCCTCCAAATTTTATCCTTGTGATATATCATCTACATTAGACAAAATAAGAACACTCTATTTAAGGTGGCTTAAATAAACACCAACAGTTTGGGCCTAGAGAGATGGCTCTACAATCAAAACTACTTGCTACTTGCTGTTCTAGCAGAGGACCAAGGTGTGGCTCCCAGCACAGACATAGTGGGACACAACCACATGTAACTCCAATTCCAGTGGATCTGATGCCCTCTTCTGGCCTCTGTGGGCACTGCATGCACATGGCGCACATAGCCAAACCAGCAAAATATTTATATGCTTAAAAATAAAAAAAAAAAATACCAACAGTTTCTTTCAATTAAATCATATGTTTAAATGTGCTTCCATATGACCACACACAACAGTGGCTCAGGAGTCCCAAAGTCTAGAAAAATATAAAGGTGAGCTTCTTTCCCTGGGCAAAAAAATCTAAGCTGTGAGTGGTGGTAGCAGTTAGGGAGGGAAAAGTTGTTTGCTAATGAAGATTTCTTTAACTGGAAGAAAGTTAATTTTTCTGTAGAATTTGCAAACTAGACAACGAAATTCCTTGGAGATATTTTATGGCCTTTCCTGATTGATATTGCACAAGACGACTTCATCTTCAGTGAACCTGAGTAATAGAAAATATAATGTGAGCCTTGTGTGACTTCACACCCACCACTGCCTCCCAAGGTTCATGGATCATTGTAAAAGAGGGAGCAGAAAGATTATAAGAGCCAGAGGGTGTGGATGACCACAAGGAGAGAGAGTTTTCCAGACAGCTAGCCATTTACTCATATGAGCTGACAGCAATGGTGACAACATACAGAAGACCTATGCAAGCTCAAACCAGACAAAATCCCACCATACACATGGGGAAATGGGTAAGCAATCCCAAACCAACCTCAGTAACTTTTGGCAATTGGTGGCTGCCTGGAGAGGAAAAGACAGTGTCTTACTGGAATGGGACTCTCGGTGGGCCCAGAGGATGGACCCACACTGAAGGACATTTGGGAACACAAATCAGACTCTATAGTCCATAGGTTATATTTTGTGTATATAAGAGGGTACATTAAATTGGGCAGGGGCAGTGGGAGGAAGTGTAGATAGTAGAGGGCCTCTAAACACCATCAAACAATTGTATGAAAATTGCAAAAATTCAATAAAAAATTTTTAAAAAGTAAAATTTCATAGTAGCTGTATTTTTCAAGTATAAAGAAATAGGCAGGGGCTAGTGAGATGGCTCAGTGGTTAAGAGCACTGACTGCTCTTGCAGAGGATCTGGGTTTGATTCCCAGCACCCACAATGCCAGTCTGGTCTACATAGTGAGTTCCAGGCCAGCTGGGACTAAAAGAAGAGCCTGTCTCAAAAAATTAATTAATTAATCGATTAATTAATTAATAAAAATAAAATTAAAAAAGAGAAATAGGCAAACAATTTTAATAATGGACTTTCCCATATAGCCAAGAAAACATAATTTCAATTCATCAATATTGCATGGTTCACATTTAGTTTTGTTATGCTTGGTATTTGGTATGTTTTACACTTAGTGTGCACCTCATTTTGGACTAGCCATAATTCAAGCACTTGGTAGGCACATGTGACTGACAGCTTCAGGACTGAACAGCCTTAATCTAAAGCAATGGCTTGAGGATCTTTGCAGGCCAGAATCAGGCCATCAGGAAAGGTCTCCATCAGCAAATAAAAATCTCTCTGAGGTCTGGGGATGTTGTTCAGTGGTACATCACTATTTAGTGTATGCAAAGCCCTGAGTTCCATATCCAGCACCATATACACACACAAATCTAATAATTTATACCATGGGGCAATTTCAATGTAATTTTATAAAGCTATAGAATATTTTCCTAATCTAATCGTTTTAAATCTGTATGAGAGAGAGAGAGAGAGAGAGAGAGAGAGAGAGAGAGAAAGAGAGAGAGAGAGATTGGAAGTGTACATGGAATTGTATATGGAAGTGAGAGGGCCAGTCTTTGTTTTCGCCACTGCATATACCAGTCTAGCTGATGCATGAGCTTCCCTATACTCCTCTGTCTTCGCCTGTCATCTCAATGTAGGAGTGCTAGGATTACAGACACATGCTGTTTCTTTGGCTTTACATGAGTTCTAGAGATCTGAATTCAGGACCTCACTCTTAATGGCAAGCACTTTACTCACTAAACCATCTCCCCAGTCCTCATAATCTAATCTTGATAAAGTATGGGAATCAAGCCTTTGCCCAAAATAATGGACCTCATTGTTCTAACAGGAAGGAAAATAAAAAGTTACTCTGCCTCCTCATGCTATCAGCCTGCTTGATTAATACTTTGCAACTTTCTTACTTAAGACTGGAACATACTCTGTTGCCTCTCAGGTAAACTAGTATTTCTAGTTCAGAAACAGATAAAATATCATCCATCACTGGAATCTTTCCTGGATATCAGACACCCTGGATATAGTTTAGCCAAGACTGGACTTTCATGAGGCCAGATCTACACAAAAAAGCTGTAGTGGACACTTTAGAACTGGCTGTTCACACCTGCACCTCCTTCCATAGGTGGGAACACTCTACTACAGATTTAAAAATGGCTGTGAGGGCCGGGCATGGTGGCGCACACCTTTAATCCTAGCACTTAGGAGGCAGAGGCAGGTGTGTCTCTGTGAGTTCAAGGCCAGCCTGGTCTACAGAGTAAGTTCTAGGCCAGCTGGGGGCTAAAGGAAGACCCTGTCTCAAAAAAGTCCAAAAAAATAAAGGTTGTGAAAATGGTAACATGGAGTGAATATGATCATAGTACATCATATGCATATATGGAAATGTCCAGTGAAACCCATTACTTTGTACAATTAATATATGCTAATAAAAATTAATTCACTTTTAAAATCACTGTACATACAGCATCAGCATGCTTAGACTTGGATCTTCACTCTTAGCTAATATTTAGACCAGGGTTTCTAAACCACAGCTCAACTGACATTTGAGGTCAAATAGTTCTCTGTGGGAGGTGACATCCTGTGCACAGAAGGATGTAAAGCAACATTCCTAGCTTCTGTCTGTTCAGTGTGCACAGCACCTCCTTCTCTAGTCAGGACAAGAAAAATGTGTCCAAACAGTTTCAAATGTTTCCTTGAAGGCAAATTGCTCCTGGATGAAAATCACTGATCTACACTCAGCTCTGATAGAAATGAGCTAAATGAAGCAATTGACACTTTATTTTTTTATGATTTTATCGCTTGACACTTTAATCAATACATCATGTGTGGAGCAGAATGAGATCTCTTCAGTGTCCAGGAAAACAGTTGCATTAATTAGTGATTCGATTGACCGGGAGACAACGTATGTGAGGTTGATTACCTTATGGCCGACTGCACTTCAACAGCAGGGAGAGTACGATTTCTTGAAGGGTCTGTGACCACAAACCAGAATGACACCCTCTGGGTTACATTGCAAAGCAGGACATGGGAAATTCTGTAGAGATGGGGGAAATGCATTATAAGTACATCATCACAAAACACCTTGACCCCAGAACTGCTGATGCCTATACCAGTGGTTTAAACAGCAGTGTGCACAGCAAAGGTGACTTGTTGCTTTTGGGGGGCTGCATGATGCCTCCCAGAGTGAATCAAGATGCCCCATAGCCTGAAGGAAACTGCCCTGGGCCCATGGTCCACTCCTGACTCCTTTTTCTTCCTTGCTGATCTCCTCTTTCCTGTGTTAACCCCTTCTTCCCCCAAAACAGCAACAAAAAGAATATCATCAGATGCAACTGTCCTGATGTGATTACTGTCTTATGAGAGATCTCAGGTATGTGTGAGAAATCATTTCTACCACTGTAAAGAATATCATAAGAACATAAAATTTATATAAAAGTTCCCACGGTTTCAAAATCATATACTCATGTCATTCCTTGAAGGATCTGCCAAGAAAATTTTGATTAGTGGTGGAGAGCATTAGGGATCTCGCTGTCCATCACCTAGTAGCTGACAGCCTCTCTGTTTCCTAAGCATGTGGCCTCTGTCTGAACCATAGAAGCCCTGCGTGTTTTCTTATCCACTATGTGGGTATTCTGTTCGTTCACCCTTCTGACAGACTCTGTTGCCCATTCAATGCTTGCTTTATCTCTCCTCACCCCAGCATAGGACCAACCATCCATCACAAGAGGAACCTTCTGCATGTACTTTCAAGAAGAAAGTTCTCAAGAAGGGTTATTTTCACCTTAAACAGATCTCCAAACATAACTGTTCCAGTCACCAGCAAGCCTGGACTCTGTTGTCTGTAGTTTCATGTTTTTCAGCTGCACGTTAGCAATGTGACAAGCTCTATTTGGTATACAGGGATTACCAATAAAAGGGAAAATAGAGGCCTGGAGAGATGGCTCAGCATGCTTACTGCTCTTGAAAAGAACCAGAGTTCCATTACCATCAGCAACATTGGGTGGTTTAGGACTGCCTATAACTCCAGCTCCGGAGGCATATGACACTTTCTTCAGCCTCTGTGGACACCTGATATCTCTCTCTCTCTCTCTCTCTCTCTCTCTCTCTCTCTCTCACACACACACACACACACACAATTTCAAAAATATAAATAAATATTTTTAAAGCATAAAGAGGAATATAGTGCTAATAATAACTATCTATACAAGGCTGGATGAAAACTGAAAATTTTAGGGTGGCCACATAAAACCAATAAGGCCAATGCTAAAGTGGACATCTTGGATGGCCTTAGCTATTTCCTTAAGAGATAAATTGCAGCCAGGTATGGGGGCAAACATCTTTAATCCAAGCACTGAAAGACAGAGGCAGGTATATCTCTGTGAATTTAAGGCCAGCTGCATAGAGAGTTCCAGGCCAGCCAGGGCTACAGAGAAGGACTCAGTCTCCAAAAGAGAAGGAGGGAAGGAAGGAAGGAAGGAAGGAAGGAAGGAAGGAAGGAAGGAAGGAAGGAGGAAAGAAAGACAGAAAGAAAGAAAGAAAAAGAAAGAAAGAAAGAAAGAAAGAAAGAAAGAAAGAAAGAAAGAAAGAAAGAAAGAAAGAAAGACNAGGAAAGAAAGAAAGAAAGAAAGAAAGAAAAAGAAAGAAAGAGAAAGGAAAGGAAAAGAAAATAAAAGAAAAAAGAAAAGAAAAGAAAAGAAAAGAGGCAAATTGCAAAAATATGTTGTGGAATGAACGTTCATGCCACAGGAATGAAGCACACATCAACCATAATACTGAAAAGAACAGATACTTTGCTTTTCCTTACAAGAATGAGCCAATAGTGATGGGTGCGAGCAGTCATTTTGTTGGTAACTATCTCCAAAATGTCTTTTCTTCCTTTCAGTGTCAGATACCAAAGTAGATGTGGATAGTGGGTCACTTTGCCCAGAGCTAAATATCTGGGACCAGTAATGGGAACCACAGTTTCCTTTGACACCCATGCAGTATCAGTTCCACAGTTCCAGTGGCTACTACTGTGCCAGTGGGCAGGGGCCTAGCGGCTGAAGGACTAAGAGCAGTGGGTCAGAGTGGGCCCCTGGTCATTCAGCCAGCAGGGGCCTCCCCGCAGCTGCCACTACACCTTCTGATGGCATCCTGTCAGCTGCCACAGGCCTGGTCCGGGCCAGACCAGAAAGCAAAGGGCTGTCTGTGCCCTTTGTCATCAAAGCAGCGTGCAGTTCCCAGGGCTGCTGCTGCATCCCATAACCACTTCGTGCCTGTGGTGGCAGGCCTGGGTGGTCAGGTAGATAGGGGTTCCCCAGCTTAGCTTTGTCCTGAGCTCCATTGTCTATCACTCCTGTACACTTCACAGGCAGGTCCACAGACGTGAGACGGGAAACCTGCTGTCCCACTGTGACGGGCACCTTGTCACAGTGGGTACCTGCTCAACCACCTGGACACATACCCAGGAGGACAAAGGATCTTCCAATGGCACTGCAGTAAAGCAGCCATCTCTCAGGCCATGCACTCTGCGAATAGGACCCACTATACTCCACAGTACAAGGCTGCCTTGACTTCGCCTGAGCCCAATGGAACAAAATCCCCTGGCTCCAAGTCACAGTCTCCAGAAGCTATTCCTGAGACTTCACCTGAGGACAGGTCATGTTTGACCTATAGAAGGAAGCAGAGCTTCCACGCCAGCCCATCTGCTTTCATGCTGCTTACCGCCCAGCCCTTTGTGACCAGGCTGAGGCTTCTGAACATAAGTGCCTGCTCTAAGGAATCCATCATTTTGAGGAGACTGGTCTGACACCCGTGGTCCAGCCTTCCCTCAGATGTCCCAGCCTGCTGCATGTCCAGGATATCTCCCCAGAGCTTCTTTGAGACAGCTGCAGTTAATCCCGGGGGCCTGGAGCCTTATTCCCCTTCTTGAGGGGGGGGGGTCCACTTGAGCACACCCAGCCTACTGGCCTCCTTGGCTCCTAAGAGCATCAGGGCCCTGCCTCCTTACACTGAAATCCCCCAGCCCTTGATGACCTTTTCTCTCATTTTGGGATGGCAGGCCTGCTAACCTCCCAGTCTACCTCTCCTTATCCACACTGAAGAGACCTTGCTGGCATCAAAACCAAGGCCTTTCCCCTATCTACTCACTACTGCCCCTTCTGCCTGGGAGGAGACTCTCAGTGCAACCACTTTATGTAACTAAATGTTTGTTCTTACTTTATAGAGTAATAGAGTTTGATTCTCCTTAGGTCTGTCATCTTTCTATTTTATTTTTATTTCATTTTTGATATTATCAGTTATTTCTGTAACTGGCACTGTGGAGGCTAGGGGCCAGATTATGCTTTGTGGTTGGAAGTAATATACTTTATGGTTGGAAGTAATCCTATGTTTCAGAGTATAGAAAGAGCATCTCCTGCCTCTCAGCAGTAGATAACAGCAGCATACCAGTAATTCCGGCAAGCAGCAGTGTCTCCAGGCATCTCTAAGTAATCACTGGGGTAGGAAGTCAATCAGAAACAACAACAACAACAACAACAACAACAACAACAACAAAAATCACACTGGCGGAGAACCACGAAGCAATTCTGACCTCTACTGGCAAGAAACTACCAAGCTTAGTCTTTCAAAATGTGTGGCTTCATAATAAGTAGCAAAGATACAATATCCCATAATGAAGTGGGGCATGCTTTGCTAAAAAAAAAAAAAGTATTTCCACTTTAGGGAGGTGAAGACTAAGAAAATGTTCAACAACAACAAAGGCTGGGTCAAAAAACTGACTGAAAAGGTGAACTTCTGCTCGAAACAGTAAACGTCTGCATCAAAAATATTAAAAGAGACTGAGAAAAGATGAATAACATGTTTGGCAGAATGCATGAGCTCTGGTGGGGTGGGAAGGCAAGGAAGGGGAATGGGTCTGGATTTGATTGGAAATTTTGTATGAAATACACAAAGCTTCAATAAAAATTGGCTTTGAAGAAAAAAAAGAAAATGTTCTCTTTTGTGCAGCATGTATTCAGTTGTCAATAATTTCTGGCCTCACTGACAATCTGAATGTATAAAATTGGGCTTTTGATTTTTTATTTGTTTGTTTGGTTTGTTTATTTATTTATTTATTTATTTATTTATTTATTTATGTATGTGTGTGAATGATTTCCCTGCATGTATATAAGTGCACAATGTGTGAACAATGTGTGCACATTGTCCAAGAAGGCCAGAAGAGGGTGTCAAATCTGCTGGAACTGGAGTTATGGATGGTTGTTAGCTGCCATATGGGGGCTGGGAACCAAACATTGGTCCTCTGTAAGAGCAACTACTGTTCTTAATTGCTGACACATTTCTCCAGCCCCATAAAAATGTTTTTAAATTAGCTACTTTAAACTTTTCACATTGGTTAAAAAAACTTTTTATTTAAAGATTTATTTTAATTTTTTATATGTGTGTGTGTGTGTGTGTGTGTGTGTGTGTCTGTGTGTCTGTCTGTGTGTCTGTGTATGTCTGTGTGACTGCATGGGAATGGATATAGTAAATATGACATATGCTATCAAAGGAATACTATCTGGTAGATTAAGAGAAAGAACTCAGCAGGACTGGAGAGATAGCTCAGTGGTTAACAGCCCTAGCTGCTCTTGCAAAGGACCCAGGTTCAATTCCCAGCACCCACGTGGCAGCTAACAACTGCCTGTAACTCCAGTTCCAGGGGATCCAATGCAGTCTTTTGACCTCCTCAGGCACTGCATGTCAGGATGCACTTACTTACATGTAAGCAATACCCTAATACACATAAAATAAAAATAAATAAAATATAACAAAGAAATAACTCAGCATAATCAAATCAGATAATTCTGTTGGGAAAACAGAACAATGCTCAGCATAGTCACTTAGCTGCAAACATGGCCTCTACTCACTACATAACATTAGTACTGCATCCAATTGTGACAAACAAAAATGTATCCAGACATGTTCAAGTATCCTCTAAAAGACAAAATAACCAGTTGGTCTAACTACAGAAGTATAATTACATATTTTTTTTATTTCCGTATGTGTATGAATGTACTGTCTGCATGTAGGTTTGTGCACCCATGTCGTGCAATGCCTCGGAGGTCAGAAGAGGGTGTCTGATTCCCCTGGAACTGGAATTCTCCTGGAATTGGAGTTTCAGACGGTTCTCAGCCACCATGTGGGTACTGGGGATCAAACACCGGTCCTCTGTAAGAGCGGTCGGTGCTCTTAACTGCTAGGCCATCTCTCCAGCCCCATAATTACATATTTTTAATAAAAATATGGGGGCTAGAGAGATGTCTCAGTGGTTAAGAATGTTTGTTCTTGGGCTGGAGAAGTGGCCTAGCAGTTAAGAGCGCCAACCGCTCTTACAGAGGACCCGGGTTCGATCCCCTGCACCCACATGGAGGCCGAGAACCATCTGAAACTCCAATTCCAGGAGAACTCCAGTTCCAGGGGAATCCGACACCCTCTTCTGACCTCCACGGCATTGCACGACACGGGTGCACAGACTTGCATGCAGACAGTACATTCATACACACACAGAAATAAATAAAAATTTAAAAAAAGAATGCTTGTTCTTGCAGAAGACTGGAATCTGGTTGCCAGCATCTATATAAGGCAGCGCACAACTGCTATAATTCCAGCTCCAGGATATTCAGGGTCATCTTCTGGACTCCAAGGGCACTCAGTCCCATACGTGTGCATACACACATACACACAAATGAAATTTTTTAATGTAAAAAAAAATCTCTAAACATACCAATGAGTGACTGTCATGTGTAGCATATGCCAGTTATATCAATCAAGAAAATACAAAGATAGCATTTCTGAGCCAGGCATGGTGGTGTACACCTTTAATCCCAGAACTCCTGTCCAGTGGCAGAGGCAGGCAGATCTCTCTGAGTTCAAGGCCAGCCTGGTCTACATAGCAAGCTCCAGTCCAGCTGGGGTTACCTTACCAGGAGACCCAGTCTCAAAGTCTGAAAAATTCAAAAGAAAAAAAAAAAAAGAAGTTCCAGTGTAATAGAGCAGCCCAGTTCAGGGTCATTTTAATACACAACCTGTGCTGGTTTTGCCATCTGAAGCCATGGTTCAAACACATATATGATTATATGATTGAAACCCAAATGTTGTAGTATTCCTTATCAGAGAATTTGAGAGAATTGGCTATAAGCACAGCAAACTCCATTTTCCCCTGGAGCTTGTTTGTTAAGGGTGTGGAAACAGAAGCCAGATGCACGTGCACATACACATACACACACACACACACACACACACAGAGTTAAAACAATAAAACTAAATCTTTAAAGTAGTCTGTTTGGGGAAACCAGAGAGATGGGTCCACAGGTAAAAGTATTTAGTACCAATCCTGATGTCCTGAGTTTGATCTCTAAAACCATTGTGGAGGGAGAGAACCTGACTCCTGCAAATTATCCTCTGACCAGTATACAAACACAAATGCACACACACACACACACACACACACACACACACACACACACACACATACATGGAGAGAGAAAGGAGAGAGAGAGAGAATGAAATGAATATCAATCAACATAAAAATAAAAGTTTGGGGCTAGGGATGTATCCAATGAAATTGCACATGCTTAATATACACAAGGCATTGAGTTCTACAGTCAGCAACAAAAAGGTATGTTTTTGTAACTGTCCTGGCAGGAATGAAGATATCCTAAGTAGAGAAATACTCATGCCCCTTCCTTTGGCTATCAGGAGGCTATTGAAACAATGCATGCCAAGAAATTGGAATTCCCCCCAGGAATCTCATGCTGGGGTAAAGAATAGCCTTAATCCTTGTTGCTAGCCAGAGGAGGAAGGAAGTTGTCCATCAGGAAGAGATTTCACACAGTTCAGACAACTTGTCAGACCACCATGCAGAAGACCTGGAGCCCAGTTAGAGATGAGTCAGTGATGGATGATACCACACCTTGACCTAGACTGCTTCATCATGCACAGGTCTCACTTTCTGTTTAAAATTAACTTCCCTTCAGGATTTCAAAGATAAACCTGGGTATCGCTAGACCTACCTCTTCTATTTGTTCCTATTTCCAGTGTGGTCACATTGAATTAATCTCCTTTCTCTGTTTTTCACTGTTATATGTCATTTTCATTGGCCTATTGAGGTCAGGTGGCCAAGCCTAGCTTGTTTGTGTTGCCAGGGCCTTGGCTTTTTTTTAAATGTGTATATAATATATTTTAATCACACTCAACCTTGCCCCCTATCATTAGCCTCTTCTATCTCCTTCCATTCATGCCTCATGTAAGGTTATGGCGCGCTCCCCCCGGAATGAAAGGCCACGAGGTCTAAGCTCTTCAGAGCAAAGTTTAATTCAGGGTAGCCGGGGCTGGGCTCAGAGGAGAGGTAGAACCGAGCCAAGCACAGAATGGAGTCTGGCTTGGGAATTTAAGGGAGAAGGTGGGAGCCGGATTCAGTGGGAGTGGGGGTGGGTAGCGCACTCTGCAGGAGTCTGGAGTCTGGCTTCCAAAGGGTGAGGGGGGAGGTGGAGGATTCCTGAGTAATCAGGGGTGGCCTGCTTTAGCATAACCAAAGGCCATGCCTGGTAGAGCAGGTTCTTGGGCAACGTGGATCTTAGGTGACTCTGCATTCCAATGGGCTTCTGGAGCTCACACCCTGACATTCCAGCCTTTTGTTCCTATAGGGAAAAAGGGTGGAGATCCGTCTTCTGTAGCTACTTCAAGCTGGACATGGACGTTGAGGGGTAAGAATTATAGTCTGGAAGATCAGAGCGTGATTTTTTAGCTTTGACCGCCTTGGGTGTCCAGTGCCCAATACGGGTCAGCAGTGGCCAGCTGTTGGTAAGCAGCCTTTCCGTCTGCAACTGAGAGAAGAAGTTGGTTAAGTCTTACATGAGTATACCAGTGCAGGGACCAACAGTACAAACAGGGGCTACAGGGTGCATTAGCAATTGGAGGGTCCCGGTCTAGGGAATGCAGAGGGAAAAAGGACGTGTACCCTGGTTTGAGAAATTGGAAAAAGTTTTAGTACACAGAGCTCTAGAATGAGGGCCAGCTTTAATACACGGGGCTCCAGAATGAGAGCCATAACCATGAGAATATAAAAGGTGGTATTTTCTGGCATGGCACATTAGATCTGTCATCTATCTCTGAAATGTTTTCTAACATGACACAGTAGATTCCTAACTTGGCACAGTGGGTCTCTCACCTATTTCTCTGATAATAACCTATTTCATTTTCTCTTCTTTAGATTACAGTTTCCTGTTGGGGTGTTTAAAACCAAACGGTTAGCTCAGATAAATGAAGTTTGTTTTGGTGTTAAGGTCAGTTGAGGTTCTGGTCCTTAACGGGTCACTCAGGCCTTGTGCCTGGCTCTCTTCACCAGTTCCATCTATGTGAGGACAAGGTCAGGCCTTGCTTGACCAGAGCTTCCCTTTGAAGCATGAGGAGTCTCTCCTCTATATGGACTTTTCCATTGACTGGACACTGGCAGGATGAAGTCCCTTTAAGTGAATCTCCAAGACTTCCCTGGCTCGGGATGACTGGTGACTCGCTGCCACAGGACATGCACGAAGTTGCGGATGCAGGACCCTAGGACCCAAGTCGACCTCAGAGGGTGGGGGCCAAAATAATGTCCCATCCAATCCCTCTTGCCAAATCAGATTAGAGCTTTAAGTGTGGTTGTTAAACCTCCAAGAGGATTTTTGAATGCAAGGCCTGAGTGATCCGTTAAGGACCAGAACCTCAACTGACCTTAACACCAAAACAAACTTCATTTATCTGAGCTAACTGTGTGGTTTTAAACACCCCAACAGGAAACTGTAATCTAACGAAGAGAAAATGAAATAGGTTATTATCAGAGAAATAGGTAAGAGATCTATTGTGTCATGTTAGAAAATATCTCAGAGATAGATGACAGATCTAATGTGCCATGCCAGCAAATACCACCTTTTATATTCTCATGGTTATGGCTCTCATTCTGGAGCCCCGTGTATTAAAGCTGGCCCTCATTCTAGAGCTCTGTGTACTAAAACTTTTTCCGATTTCAGGGTACACATCCTTTTTCCCTCTGCATTCCCTAGACTGGGACCCTCCAATTGCTAACACACCCTGTAGCCCCCTGTTGGTCCCTGCACTGGTATACTCATGTAAGACTTAACCAGCTTCTTCTCTCAGTTGCAGACGGAAAGGCCGCCTACCAACAGCTGGCCACTGCTGACCCGAATTGGGCACTGGACACCCAAGGCGGTCAAAGCTGAAAAATCACGCTCTGATCTTCCAGCCTATAATTCCTACCCTGTGCCATCCACGTTCAGCTCTGAAGCAGTTACAGAAGATGGATCTCCGCCCTTGTTCCCATAAAAACGAAAGGCTGGAATGTCAGGATGAGTTCCAGAGGCATTGAAATGCAGAGACACCTAAGACCGGTGGTGCCCAGGATCCTGCCCTACCAGGCCAGCTTTTAGCTATGCTAAAACGGGCCATCAAATCTTCCACCTTTTTGGAAGCCAGACTCCAGACTCCTGCAGAGTGCGCTACCCACCCCCTCTCCCACTGAATCCGGCTCCCACCTTCTCCTTTAAATTCCCAAGCCAGACTCCATTCTGTGCTTGGCTCGGTTCTACCTCTCCTCTGAGCCCAGCCCTGGCTACCCTGAATTAAACTTTGCTCTGAAGAGCTTAGACCTCGTGGCCTTTCATTCCGGGGGGAGCGCGCCATAACCTTACACCTCACACCTGCTTTTTCCAACAAGTTCCCTTCCTACTTCCATGTCTTTTGTGTATATGTGGCCCACTGAATTTAATTGGGATTGCTTTCGTGAACATAGATAGGAGGTTATTTATTGGAGCATGGGCAACTTAGAAGTGCCACCAGTGAAGAATATGAATGCTCCCTACACTCTGCCATCAACCATTAACTGCCAATAGCTCTTCAGAGAAGGGTAGGGTCTTATAAGGCCCTTCCCCATCAATGATGGGTATCAATAAAAGCCCAGGCTTTGATTCCAACCCTCTGTAATGTTTTGACATAATAAAATGAAATGCCTTTATCACAAATAAATACAAATCCTATACTTTACAAAATTGAAATATGGATGAAACCATGTGAATTCACATTAACAATCATTCTGACCAGAAGCTGGAGAGATGGTTCAGTGGATGAGAGCACTGGCTGCTCTTGCAGAGGACTTGGGCTCAGTTGCCAGCACCCACATGTGACTAACAACCATCTGTAACTCCAGTTGCAGGGGATCCAATGCCCTCTTCTGACCTCCTCCAGCATTTTGCAACATTGGGTGCACTTCCGTATATGTAAAATAAAATAAAAATAATAAATATAAATAAAATATTTAATAAAACAATCATTCTGACCAATGACTTTTACCAATAAATTATATTAACATCTACTTTGAAGCAAATAGTTTAAAAGAAGCTAAAAAAATTCCCTCCATCTCCTCAAATGTAGGAAGCTCTGGCCTGAAGGTAATTCTCTACAAATTGGCTCGATGGGCATCAATGAGGCCAGACGAAGCCAAGGGGTAGTAAGAATTAAGCACTTGTTTCTGGAAATCAGGACTAAATAGAAGCTAGGCTGCAAGCATGAGACCATTAATCCCCTTACCTTTCCATGGAGACAAGAACGCATTGTTCCTTTTTAGGTCACAAGACTTATCCTTGGCTATTTCAGTAGAGCAAGAAATCCATTACATGCCCTATGTGATTGACCTCAGGAGAAAGTGATGCCTGCAGTAAAACTATCTAAAAGGCAAAAATGTGTGTAAAGGAGGTAGACAACTTTATCGGTTCACCTGAGATAGACTAAACTTTATATCTAGATCATAGTTTCCTTAGGAACTACTTAGAATATTTCAGAATTCTTATAAAACTGTTTCAGTAAATTTGGCTCAAATCTCATCAGAAATAGATGAAAACAGCTACCAGTCATCTTCAATCTAACTTCCAAGAAAAACTCAAGTAGCCTGTCTAAGAAAAGATGAGCTTTCTCTGGATTTGTTTTTTTTTTTTTTTTCTTTGCTCTTCTACTCTGGTTCTAAGAAAATCCAGTGAATAATAACTAAACCACTTAATATTTACAAATATTTTGGAGAAAATGACCTTGTTTCTGGTACATTTAGTCCATCTTCTTGTACTAGTCTATAATGTGTAACCAACACTCTACAGAACTGGTTTATCTACCAATTTAATATCAGTTATAGGTACATAGCAAGCTTTCAAGACACCATACTTACTTCTAGGGCTCTTACCTCAGCAAAGTGTTTCTACAGGCTGACCCATAGGCCAGATGAAGGAAGATGTGTTCCTCACACTTTCACCTTTGACCTTTACAGAGAAACCTTGACTGATACCTGGTCTAACCTTTTATACTTTTGGAGATATATAATCTGCAACAAAAAACTCCTGTATAGCCTGGGAGACCAACTCAAACTAAAACAACTTTATATGTGATATGATTTTTCGGGTTCAAACTAAAGCTGCAACTCAAAACAAAACAAAACAACAACAACAACAAAAAAAAAACACGAAAAAAAAAACACATTTCAAATAAACCAGATCAGTTATTTCTAGAATACCATAATGTCCCTGGTTGTGAAGAAAAATATTCCAAGGTGAATTCCTCAAATTCTGAAATGTTATAGAATTTGTCACTTTTGCCTAAGAATGGAAACATTTGGGTACCTGATGAAATATAGGCACTTGGGGGGAATTAATAGTGCCAGGATCACAGCAATGTACAGAACTTAATGACAAGAAGAGACAGAGGCAATGCATTTGACTCCTGCCTTTATTCCAAGCACCTAGGAAGCAGAGGCTGGATCACTGTGAGTTCAAGGCCAGATTGGTCTAAATAGGGAGCTCAGGACCAATCAGGGCTACACAATGAGACGCTGTCTCAAATAAAAGAGAAAAAAATGTGAGAAAACAAAAAGAGATTTTCAGAGTCACCATCGTGAGTCAATAAATGAGTTACCATAGTGAAATAAGTAAACTTCTCTTATTTATTTATTTATTTATTTATTTATTTATTTATTTATTTATTTGTATGAATGTACTGTCTGCATGTAGGTTGGCGCACCCCTGTCGTACAATGCTGTGGAGGTCAAAAGAGGGTGTCGGATTCCCCTGGAACTGGACTTAAAGACAGTTCTTAGCCGCCATGTGGGTGCTAGGAATTGAACCCAGGTCCTCTGCAAGAGCAGTCAGTGCTCTTAACTGCTGAGCCATCTCTCCAGCCCCTCTTTTTCTTTTTTTTTTTTAGTATTTTTGTTATTATTTTTATTTTAGGTATATGAGTGTCTTGCTTGCATGTGTGTAAGAACACCACATGCATGCAATGCCTAGCAGAGGCCAGAAGAGGGTGTTGGATCCCCTGGAACTGGAGTTACAGATGGTTGTTAGCTGCCACATAGTTGCTGGGACCTAAACCCCGGGGTCCTCTGCAAGAGCCATATTAACCACTGAGCCATCTCTCCAGCCCAATTTTTCCATTTCAATCTTTGTACTGTAATTATTTTATTTTTATTTAGATTTATTTTTATTTTTAATTGTGTATATGGGTGTGTGCACAAATGGGTTTCAATAACTGCAGAGTAACTATAGATTCCAGAAGAGGGAATAGGATGCCTCTAGAATAGGAAAGAAAATGTGAATTATGAACATTTGTACTAAATACCTCTAGGAAAATTAACAGCAGATCCTAGTTTGCTTTCTCTATTGACCAAAAACAATGAAGACTAGGAAAGAGTTTATTTCACCTTACACTTCCAGATAACAGTCCATCACTGAGAAAGGGCAGGACCTGGAGTCAGGAACTGAAGCAGAGACCATGGAGGAATGTTACTTCCTGGCTTGCTTCCCCCTGGCTTGCTCAGCTTCCCTTCTTACACAGCCTGGGCCCACTTGCCCAGGGATGGCACCACCTGCAGTGGACTGTGCCCTCCTACAACAATCAGCAATCAATAAAATGGCCTAGAGGTATGCGCATCAGTGAATTTGATGGACAAAATTCCTCAGTTGAGGCTTCTTCTTCCCAGGTGACTGTACTTTGTGTCAAGTTAACAAAGACTAACGAGCACAAAGGTATTATGATATATGCTAATGTGACCCATTGAGGTGGAGTTTTTTTGTTTTTTGTTTGTTTGTTTGTTTGTTTGTTTGTTTTTTGAGATAGAATCTCACCACATAGTTCAAACTAGCCTGGACCTCACTATATAGACTAAGCTAGCCTGAGACTCACAGAAATCTGCTTGCCTCTGCCTCCTGAATATTGGGATTAAAGACATACACCATCATACTCAGCCTACATTTATGTTATTTTTATTTCTATTTTTCATTTTTTTTTTTTTTTGGTCTTTTTTCGAGACAAGGTCTCCCTGTAGCCCCAGCTGTCCTGGAACTCACTCTGTAGACCAGGCTGGCCTTGAACTCACAAAGATCCGCCTGCCTCTGCCTCTCAAGTGCTAGGATTAAAGGCGTGCGCCACCACACCCGGTTCATTTTTTTCTTTTCTTAAAAATATGGAACACTTCACGAATTTGCGTGTCATCCTTGCGCAGGGGTCATGCTAATCTTCTCTGTATTGTTCCAATTTTAGTATATGTGCTGCCGAAGTGAGCACTGGGTTATTTTTAAAGGAGAATAAATTTCTGTGGTTATCTATCTAGCTTTCTACAAGAAAAGTTTTATATGCACACAATCGAAACATAAATAGCTTATGGCATTTGATTACAATTTTGGAGGTCATTGATTGTCAGATTGTCTACTGAACAAAGGAGCATGAAATAAACTGTAAGGTGAGTGACATTGCAAAAGTTCTTTTAAATGTTCCCCAAAATTGCAGGTCCCAGGCTGGCCATGATACCACTCAGGTGACTGAAGTAGGAAAAATACTACAAGTTGGAGGACAGCCTACATACATATCAAGTTCTAGTCCTTGCACTACAACATAGAGGGACCCTGACTCTAAAAACAAACAAACAAAAACAAGGGCTGGAGAGATAACTCAGTGGATAAAGGTACTTGCTGACAAACTTGAGAAGCTGAATTCCATCGCCTGAATCCACATGGTAGAAAGAGAACCAATTCCCACGAGCAATCCCCTGACCTCCATTTGCACACAGTAGTGACATACACTCACACATATACTAAATAAATAAGTGTAATATAATTTTTTAAATTTAGAAACAAACGCTAGAAAGACGGCTCAAAGGTTAAGAGCGTGTACTGCTCTTCCAGAGGATCTGAGTTCAGTTCTCAGCACCCACATTGGGCATCTCACAATTGTCTATAACTCCAGCTCCAGGGGTATCTAATGCCTTTCTCCGGCCTGTGTTATCCCTAGGCACTTGCACATACCCCCCCACCCCCCCACCATGTCTACATGCAAACAAAAAAAGAGCTAATAAAATTAAAACATTAAAAACAAAATAAACAGCAATGGAAATACTGATCCCTTAAATATTTGGTTAATGATCTTAAGATAGAAATTTGCAATAATGCACTGTCCCAGATTAGTACAAATGACCACTTAAGATTTCATACTGTTGGCTTACTCTGTTGTTTCTCTGTTGGGAATTTTTCTCATCGAGAATGCCACCATTGCCCTGAAGAGATATTCTTCATTTGTATCCCAGACATACTGAAAGAAAAGGAAAAGAGAAAGTTAGGTGGAGGGGGTAATGGACAAAGCGTCCACTTGGTAGTATGTTTCATCCTCCTCCTCATTCTCTCCCCACCCCACAGCCACCCACATATCTTTCTCACAGGGTAAGTTTCTTGGACAGCCTGTAACTCCATGTTTGATGTATTTCTGGTTGCACAATCTTTCCCAGAACATGTAATATCAGTAGCTTGAAAACAAACTCAAAACTTGTACATTTTATCCAGGCCATACATGATTCATTTCCTTCTTTCCTTTCTCTTTCTCCACATAAACTGGCCTTCTCTCCCAGTTTCCTTTCCTTTCTTAACACTCGTGCAATTTATCTTTCTAATTTCCTCAGCCCAAAATGTGAGGGTATACGAATGTTAGGGACTGAACTATATTGCTTCCTCTGAATAAGTGTTTGTGAGACACCCAACCCTAAATGGCACATCTATAATGCAACCTCGCCAGGCCTGGTGGCGCACGCCTTTAATCCTAGCACTTGGGAGGCAGAGGCAGGCGGATCTTTGTGAGTTCAAGGCCAGCCTTGTCTACAGAGTGAGTTCCAGGACAGCTGGGGCTATGGGGAGACCCTGTCTCAGAAAGACAAAAAAAAAAAAATGCAACCTGTATACCTAAGGCTCATGAAACAGAGAAAAGGATAAAGAGAATACTAATGCATCCCTGAATTCACAGCAATGAATCTCCCTCATGCAATAGAAGACCAGGAACACAAAAGATCACAAATGTTCAAAGAGTAGAGAATAAGAATTTGCAGAGTGTGGGTCCTTAGATAGGAGTGCTATATTAAACTCCACCCACCTAGGGCTCGGAGACCATTGCAGAAGAGGGGACAGAAAGATTATAAGAGCCAGGGGAGGAGGTGCATGACTATATGGAAACAGCATGCATAAGACTCATGCAAATTGTCATAGACAAAAACCCAGCACAGAACTGTGGAAATGAGCAGCAGGCCCCAATCTCAGTCGAAGAATTATTGGCAGCTGATAACTGCTGAGTGAGGAAGAGCTGATCTTCTTAAAAGGAGGGAACTCTAGATAGGCTGACTAGATAGACCCCAGTGGACGAACTTGCACTGAGGGACATCTGGGTACACTAACTTGACTAGACAGGCCTTAATACCCTTAATACAAAAGACAGAATGTATGGATTGTGCTGGGGGTAGGGTATGGGAGGGAACCAACAGGGAAGGGGGCATAAAGAAGATTAAGATGTTCTGTATGAAATACACAAAAATTCGCCGGGCGTGGTGGTGCACGCCTTTAATCCTAGCACTTGGGAGGCAGAGGCAGGAGGATCTTTGTGCGTTCAAGGCCAGCCTGGTCTACAGAGTGAGTTCCAGGACAGCTGGGACTACAGGGAGACCCTGTCTCAAAAAAGACAGACAAAAAAAAGAAATACACAAAAATTCAATTAAAAAATTTACCAAAAAAAGTCCATGGTGAAATGCTAAACTCCAGTGTCTCCGAGTATAACCATTTAGAGATACAGCCTTCACAGAGCTGATTAAATTAAAACAAGACTATGAAGGTGAGCCTTAATCCAATAAAATTGGGGTCTCTAATGGAAAAAGAAATTTGGACATAGGCTCATATAAGGAAAGGATAAAGTATAAAAAAGAGAAAGGCATGTTTAAAGACCAGACCACCCAGGAAGCTGGTTGCAACTAAAAGCAGAAACAGAAAAGGAGAAAGCAGTAAAGGCTGAGAAGAATGGGGCGCTGAGTAAAGGTGGAGTTATCATATCATGGGAACGCTCTCGAGATTTGGGTTTCATTCTGGGATGGGAAAACAAATTTTACTATTACTGCTGTTTTCTTGTTCTGGTGGTGGGGAGGGAACAGTAAGTAAAAAGACATAACCCTACACAGCAGCAGAATATGTATCACTTCGTTGCCTTCCCTGGACAAGAAAGGTAGTAGACTTACCTCCTTTATTTAAGATTTATTTTTAATTATGTATATGAGATTGATGATGAGTCCCAGGAAAAAAATATATATGTGAGTGTATTGCCTGCATGTATGTAAGTGCATCCATGTTCTGCAGTGCCTACAGAGGTCAGAAGATGGCATTGTATCCCCTGAAACTGGAGTTATGGATGGTTGTTACCCACCATGTGGGGCCTGGGATTTGAACCTGGGTTTTCCGCAAGAACCACCAGTGCTCTTCACTGCTGTGCCATCTCTCCAGGCCATAAGATTTATTTTATTTATTTATTTTTTAACTACATGCATGTGTGTGTGTCTGTGTGTCAGTTTGTGTATGTGTGTGAATGGACAAGGAGTGCAGAGAGGGCATCAGATCTCCTGGAGTTGAAGTTACAGGCAGATGTGTCTGACTGACTTGGATTCTGGGAGTTGAACTCAGGTTCTCTGCAAGATCAGTGCAGGTTCTTAACTGTTGAGCCATCCTCCAGCACCACCCCTTTTTTTCTAAATGCCGTCACAGTATCTATACAACTTGTATTCTTTTTTATTTTTATTTCATTTATATGGGTGCATGTGTGGCGCACATGTGTGTGTGTGTGTGTGTGTGTGTGTGTGTGTATGTGTGAACATGTGCCAGCAAGTACACTCACCAGTATGTACTACATGCATGTAAGAAGATGGAAGCCAAAGTTTATTGATGGTGAATGTCTTCTTTATCAATCCCCGTATTATTTTTTAAGACAGGGACTAATATTGAACCTGGAGCTTGCCATTTGGCTGTACTGTTTGGATAGCAAGCCCCAGGAATCCTCCTATCTCTGACCAATCTCCAGCTCTGGGGTTCTAGATGCCTGCCACAATAATGGCTTGTTTTCTCATGGATGCTGAAGAGCGAAACTCAGATCCTCATGCTTGCATGGCAGGCACTTTACCCTCTGAGTCATCTTTCCAGCCTGCAACCAGTGTTATTGAAATTTCCTTCAGTCACTTCTTCTGCTTCTCCCTTTTCTTTCAGTGCTATTTTAAATTACTATAGTAAGATGCCATTAAGAGGGGCTGGAGAGATGGTGCACTGGTTAAGAGCACTGTCTGCTCTTGCAGAGGACCCAGTTTCAATGCCCACATGGTGGCTAACAACCATCCACAACTCCAGTTCCAGGGGAATCTGGCACCCTCTTCTGACCTCCACAGGCATTCTATGGCATGCGTGCACTTACATACATGCAGTCAGGCATAACGCTCATACACATAAAATAAAATAATAAATAAAATATTTTAAAAATTTCAAATAAAAACATTGAGGGAAAAGCTCAATGTCTTTATTTGAAATGTTGAATGTTGCATTTTAATGCCCACTTGAACTATTATCTGAAGTATTCCTTCAATCTTTTTTACTTCATTTTTCTGAAAAAGGGGCTTATAAGGTTGTTCAGGCAGCTTTCTCACTTCCAGGCTTAAGTATTCCTCCCACCCCAACATCCCATCTACTGGGACTACAGATGTGTATCATCATGCCTAGCTGTCTTCCTTCAATTTTTTAAATTTATTTTTAATAAAAGGTAATAAGTAATGAATACAAGCATCCTTCATGTAAAACCAATTTGCAAGTAGCTATGCCCAAACTTATAGAGCCTGAGGCCCCCATTGTCAGCTGGAGGAGCTTATATGTACTATTATGTTGATCAAATAAGAGTCCAGTCTATATTGCTGTAGTTTCATAATTCACCCCAATCGCAGCCCTTACATTCTACCATGCCCCTTTTTCCACAGATTGTTCCCTAACCCTAACCCTTCAATCTTTTAAGAATATTTTATTATAGCTAGGTGTGGTGGCACACATCTGTAATCCCAGCACTTGGGAGGCAGAGGCAGGCAGATCTCTCTCTTTGAGTTCAAGGCCAGCCTAGTCTACATAGTAAGTTCCAGGACAGCTGGGGCTACAGGGAAACCCTATCAAAAAAAAAAACAACCCAAAAATGTTATTACATTTTACAATGCATTTTGTATATATGTGTGTATGCATGTACGCATGTATAACACCATGTGGAGGTCAGCCGATAACTTATAGGAGTCGGCTCTCTCCTTCTACCATGTAGGTACAAGGAATTGAACTCAGGTTCCCAGGTTTGGTATCAAATACCTTTACCACCTGACCCATCTCCCTGGATCCTGCTTCAATCCTTTAAAATGAACATTTCATTTTATATTATACTAAGAATGTTTTAAAAGTATTAGCTTGTTTCCGGGCATGGTGGCACACACCTTTAATCCTAGCACTTGGGAGGCAGAGGCAGGCGGATCTTTGTGAATTCAAGGCCAGCTTGGTCTACACAATGAGTTCCAGGACAGCTGGGGCTACAGGGAGACCCTGTCTTGAAAAGACAAAAAAAAAGTATTAGCTTGTTGGGGCTGGAGAGATGGCTCAGTGGTTAAGAATGCCGACTGCTCTTGCAGAGGACCCGGGTTCAATTCCCAGCACCCACAAGGTGGCTAAGAACCATCTTGGGCCGGGCGTGGTGGTGCATACCTTTAATCCCAGCACTTGGGAAGTAGAGGCATGTGGATCTCTGTGAGTTCAAGGCCAGCCTGGTGTACATAGGGAGCTCCAGGCCAGCTGGGACTAAAGGGAGACCGTGTCTCATAAAAAAAAGTATTAGCTTATTAAAGGCATAAGCCCTATTTTTATTTTATAGTCTAATCTATTTTTTTTTTATTATTATTTATTTTTGTATGTGTATGAATGTACTGTCTGCATGCAGGTCTGTGCACCCATGTCGTGCAAAGCCGCGGAGGTCAGAAGAGGGTCTCGGACTCCCCTGGAACTGGAGTTCTCCTGGAATTGGAGTTACAGACGGTTCTTAGCCGCCATGTGGGTGCTGGGGATCGAACCCGGGTCCTCTGCAAGAGCGTCGGTGCTCCTAACCGCTAGGCTATCTCTCCAGCCCCTATAGTCTAATCTAATAATTGACAACAAAACATAAAGAAAAAATTGCTCGAGGTGGCCTGAGAGATAAGGTTGGCCTCAGCAGTAAGAACATTCGTTGTTCTTTGCAGAAATTCCCATAACCAAAGGACGTAACAATCTCCCTAATTCCATTACGGGGAATCTGGCAGGCCTCTTGGGGGCGCGGGGGACATGAACAGGCACCAGTTGCACGTACAGGCAGACAAAACAGGCATACGCCAGAAAAGTATATAAAAAGCTGTTAAGTGGTTAAGTTAAATAGCAGGTACCCGCCGGGGGCGTGTTGGTGGCACTGCCTTTAATCTTAGCATTGGGAGGCAGAGGCAGGGGATCTTAGTGAGTCAAGGCCAGCCTGGGCGACAGAGAGAGTTCCAGGACAACCGCTGGCGGACAGGGCGACCCTGCTCGATAAGACCAAAAAAAAAAAAAAAAAACGCCGTGTATAGTTAGGGATATAGCTTGCTTGGTGGAATGCTTGCTCTGCATTCATGAGACCCTAGATTTGATCAGTAGTCTAACACACCACATCAAACTCACACCACCACACACACACAATATCCACCTAAAAGGAAGATGTAGGAGAATTGCTAGAAGATTAAGGGTCCCGCATGGTCCACATAGGGAGTGTCCAAGCCAGCCAGGGTTAGTATATCAGACCTGTCTCAATAAAAAACACGTAGATATATATAGAGATACATATAGCTATTATAGCTAGATCTAGTGATAAATTGGTATATAAAATATTATATATATGGATATATATAGATATATAGTATATATTCTATAATGTATATATAAATGACACACACACACACACACACTGTAAGACAAGGAAGTTTTGTTGTCAAGATGAGATGGGAAAGGAGCTTGGTCATGTACAAATGAAAATGATGTACAACAAACAAAAATAAACAGTAGCCATTTTAGTTATAAAAAAGCATTTAACTCTCCACAAATAAAAAAGGCAATGAGGCTTAGATTAAACTCCAGAACATTACTTTAGTCAATATGGCTATGGGACTGACAGCGTGAGCCACTTGCAGAGACACGTTGGTGCACCGGACATAGGCAGGGGGAAGCAGAGGCCAGAGCGAGGCAGGACACAGAGACAGAGAGGGACGGGGGAGGGGCAGAAAGAGTGAGATGGCGGCGGGGGCCCACCCTTTATACCCATAGGGTAGGGCCTCAGGTTTAAGTGGGCACTGTTGCCCCTTGGATTCTGGGAAGCTGGACCTAAAACAGCAGTACTTTGCCAAAGTTGAATTAAATTTACTTTCAGATCTTGGAATATTTCATCTGTATTCTTCTGTCTTTTCATTCGTCTCTTAAAAAAAAAAAAACAATAAGAAGGTAAAACATCATGCACTAGCTCAACAGAAGTACAGTTTCGGCCACTGAGCAAAACTCACAGCTACTGAGATCAGGAAAGGACTGAGCAATGCAACACTGAGTTGGACACTGTGCCAGTGGAACCAAGTGATGTTGAGTAAATGTGAATGGACTGAAAGCCTCTGTACTGGTAGTGTCACAGTTCTACTAAACCATTCAAAATATTTCAGAGGCAGTTTGTATGCATAAAGGGAACCAAAGACAAGTAATAAAGAAAAACATACAACTGAAGAAAGGATAAGGAAAGAGTTGCTAAAGCTAGATATATGTGGACTTTCTGACCTACAGTTCCACTCCTTGCTTAATACCCACAAACCAAGAAAAGCATGTACAAGAATCTTCACAGCAGCTTGGGGTCCTGTTGTACAAATACTTGGCATAGAGAAGCCCAATACGTATATGAAACTGAATATATCTTTATATCCCACTTGTGACTTCACAGCCCACATGGTGCATAATACTTGCACATATTTGTCTGTCAGTTCAGGCTACTTGATTCCTCATTCTTTTTTTTTTTTTAATTAAATTAGTTTTTCATTGATGCTTTGTGCATTTCAACATTTTTTTCAATTCAGTTCAGGCTTATTTCCCTTTTCCCTCCCCCCCTACCCCACCCCATCCCAGATCATGCATTCTGCCATTCCTGTCCTGCATCTTTCTCTCAGTTTTTTTTTTCATTTTTAGCTATAAGTGATAATCCATGAGTACAAGCATCCTTCATGCAAAACCTATCTGCAGGCTGTTGTGCCCAAACACCTACAGCCCCACCATCCAGTGGGGGGTGACAGGTTGTTTGTTCAATCAAGTTGATCAAATGAGTGTCCAGACTACATTGCTGTAGTTTCACCATTCACCCCAATCGCAGCCCTTACATTCTACCATGCCCTCTCTTCCGCAGGTTGTTCCCTAGGCTTAGAAAAGGGGCACAGGTGGATGAGAGGTAAAACAGTCCACTCTCTCTGGAGCTGTTGACTTGGACTCTGGTCAATTCTGGCTGTTTCCTTTCATGGGCTGACAGTTTGTCCAGGAATAACCTTTCGATCCTACTGCAAATTTCATGATCTTGATTCCTCATTTCAAAAGCAGTAATGCCAAAGCCTTAAGTCCCTGAGTTCACTTTGCTTTCTGTCTACATCAAAGGCACTGAAAGCTCCCATTTTAGTTGAATAAATCAAGAGTAGCAAGGAAGTTGAAAAATGGGGTTTATTATTTAATTCAAAATTTAGAATGTCTTACCCTCAAATTTCTTAGGAACCCCTTAGAATTCTCCATCAGTTCTCTGTCTCCAGTTTTGTCTCCCAAGAATATTTCAAGCTGTATACAGCCCCCTAATCATAGCACCTTCCTTCCTACCTCCTGCTAACTAGATGCTCTTGTTTTATAATTTAATGATACATCTCAAGCAATCAGTTTAAACTCCTTTATCCCTCTGACTCCAAAAACAAAACTTCCACCATAGACAAACATCCTAGCTGCTTCCTCTCCTGGAGTGCCAGACATTTCTCTCCTGATACTGACTAATCCCTGTACCTCTGTTAGGAATGTTTCTCATCTGCCCTTCTCAAGCTTCTCAAGTTTGTATCAGTTTCTTCAGTGTATTCAAATCTACCTGGAGCCTGTCCACTGACGTTTAACCATGCGGAACTTTTCCTTATATAAAAAATAATAACTTATATGAAAAATAATAACAGCAAGCTGGGTGTGATGGCACATGCCTTTAATCCTAGCACTTGGGAGGCACAGCCAGGCGAATCTTTGTGAGTTCAAGGCCAGCTTGGTCTACAGAGTGAGTTCTAGGAAAGCTGGGACTACAGGGACACCCTGTCTCGAAAAAGACAAAATAATAATAATAATAATAATAATAATAATAATAATAATAATAACAGCAGTGAAAACATGGCTCTACTTAATCTTCTACTACCATGCTGAACTTTTTTTCATTAAAAAAACAACAGTGAAAACATGGCTCTACTTAATCTTCCTCTCTCTCTCTCTCTCTCTCTCTCTCTCTCTCTCTCTTTCTCTCTGTCAAAATTCCTTCCTTCCAGTTTTTGAATTTGGGGTCTCCTGTATCTCAAGCTCACTTTGTAGTAGAGGATGATAAACTTTTGCATATGTTCACATGTGATGTCCCTCCACCTTTCCTTCTTCTCTCCCCTGGTTCATGTCTATTTGTAATTTGCTCATTACAGAAATGCCAGGTACTGAGGCACCTGCCAAGGTCAGTGCTCCTATGTATTGCTCCTTCCTGTAATACCTGTCAAGACTGCACATTTGTGTACCAAGTATTTAACAGACAACTGATTTTCTCTCTATTATAAACTCCACAGGGTAGGGACAAGCCCAATGTTAGCTGCAGTATGAAGCCCACTCTAAGGATCTTGGGATAAAAGACTTTATGTCCTGGTGGGGAGCTGGGACTCTGCATTCAAACTACTTGGAGTCAAATCTTTCCTCTGGCCATTTGCCGGCTTGAGGTCTTGAAAGGGTCACTAAATATATTTGAGCCTCAGTTTTCTAATCCATCCAACAGGAATGGGCATATCTGTGCTCAAATGGTTCTTATAAAGGTTCAATGAACTGATAGGAGTAAAGGGCCTTGAAAAATCCACACTAGAAAGTAAAATAAGTTCTTAAATAAAGGTGACTGTTATAATAATTAGAGGCAGAGGCAGGCTGATCTCTGTGAGTTCAAGGCCAGCCTGGTCTACATAGCAAGATCCAGGCCAGCTGGGACTAAAGGGAGACCCTGTCTCAAAAAGACAAAAAAAAAAAAAATTACCACTCATCAAGTGAATAATAATAACAACAAATAAAACATCTGATTGACCAGCAAAAAGAATACCTCTGAATGCCTTTAGCATTCTGAGTTTTGTTTGCTTATTTGTTTAGCTCTAGTAGAAGGCATTAATAATATCACCGGGGGGGGGGGCAAGTGCAAACCACTGGAAAACCAAAACTAGAATTAGACAACACTGTCTTATAAAATTCAGTGCTCTTTACTATTCCTATACCACATAGGATCTATGCGTATTTTTTATTGTTTTTTATTAAGACAGGGTCTCCCTGTAGCCCCAGATGGCTGTGTAGATCAGGCTGGCGTAGACCTCACAGAAATATGATTGTCTCTGCCTCCCAAGTACTGGGATTAAAGGCATATATCACCACAAGTGTTTCTTTGGGCATTTTTAACTTCTATTTCATAAGCATAACTTCTATATTGTCACTTTCATAGTTGGGAAGGACTGAAAAGTTACATTAAAATTGGAAATTTTTGTACCATAAAACATTTTTTAATTTAATTTATTTATTTTTACCATGAAACATTTTTATGTTTCATAAAAGGATAGCATCATCTTTTCTGATGACTGGAAAACAAGCTGACAAAATTCAAACACCCACAGCAGTGCATGCCCATCTCAACCCAGACCTATGCACCTATGGCATCCATATTATTGGACTGAGGGGGAGAGGTTCAAGTTTTGTAAATGATTTTACACTACAAAAAAATTGCACATATTTTCATTTTCATGCTACTGATCAAGTTCACTCTATTAACAAGTCTCATTTTACTATAATCTATGTTTAAGAAAAGATCAGACTTGAAGACTTCAGAAAAACTGTACTCAATAATCAGATCACTATTGAGAGAGGCCTTTTATTAGAGAAAGTACAATGCTATTGGCAAATAAAATTTTAAATGAACGAGCTACTTACTGCTTTGTCACCAAGAGCTGTTCTGATGCTAAGTCTTACTTTAAAGGCATTTTCAGCATCTGCCAGAGGGAAAAAAAAGAGCAGCAAGTTATGATAAAAATATTAGAAAACAGAGCCTCAGAAATCCTAATACTTAGTATGATCCAAATCAACACAATGAAGAACTGTGCTTGAACTGCCCCAAATAGCCCTGGAAGTTTGATGGGAAATTGTATTGGAACACTTGCATTTTTCTTTCAAACTTCTAAGAGTCATAGGCTCATTTTCCAAGCCATGTTATGTCTGTACACTTAGAAAACTAGTTTTTCAGTCAATGACTCATCATTTATTTAGAAAGCTGGTGATTTTCTTTTTAAGTTACAAGGTAACGTACCTGGATGGCAGAGTTCAGCATGAATAGCAGTCACTAGGAAAAAGAGCGGCCACAACATTCTTTCAGAGTTGAAAACAGAAGATAAAGTGAGAAAAAAAAAATCCACTTGCTGCTTAAAGCTGCCTTACCCATTCTGTGACCTGGATTAGAATATCAGAGAAATCAGTGAGCCCCCATCTAAAAGGTTTAATAATTAACATCCATCACTTGGGTTAATACTTCCATAAAGCAGACCATCCCCTGTCAGTTATTTACAAAAATCTATTTGGGAGACACAGTAGTTGTTTTTTTTTTTTTTTTTCCAAACTCTTTCTGAGAAGAATGTTTCATCTGCTGACATAATCAGAATCCACTCCTCAAACCTCCTGTCTTGTCTAGTGGAGAGAACTGAGACCTCTCTGTAGTTTCTCTTTGGCAGAAACTTTCTAGCCCTCTAGGCTAACCTGCATGGTTCACAGGCAGGTTATCATATTTGGGGAACAAATATGAACCCTTTCCATCCCTGGTGAGGCAAAGATGCACTTCCTTTACTATCCTTACTGGAGTCTTACCTTGGTGGGTAAATATTGTGAAAGTTTCCACCTCCAAAAAGGGGGAGATGGTTTTGTTTAACCCTGAGGTCTGGCGGATGTCTAAAAATCAACAATAATAACGTGGACAGTCGCTGCCCAATCCAACGATCATTAGGTGATGCTGATGATGGTGATGATGATGATGATGATGATGATGATGATGATGATATAATGATGTTGTTAATGTTCTGTACAGGCAGTACCCAATGTGGTGGCCACTAGATAGAAGTGACTATCAGTGGCTGGAGAGATGGCCTAGCAGTTAAGAGCGCCAAACGCTCTTGCAGAGGACCCGGGTTCGATCCCCAGCACCCACATGGCAGCTGAGAACCCTCTGTGACTCCAGTTCCAGGGGAATCCGACACCCTCTTCTGACCTCTGAGGCATTGCACGACACGGGTGCACAAACATGCATGCAGACAGTACATTCATACACATACAAAAATAAATTTAAAAAATTTTAAAATGAAAAGAAAATTCATAAAAATAGAAGTGACTATTAAGTAACTCGTTTGAAAGAAGGCTAGAGCCTTCTCATTTACTGTAATTAAAGTAACTTTTAAGTTGCCACGTGGGGCTAGGAACCACATTGGGCACTGCAGCTACATAATATTCACTAAGAGCTACCTTCCATGAACTAGGTTCCCTGGATTTATTTCTCAAATCTGCCAAACAATGCCCCACAGCGATTATAATCATCTCATACAAAGGAACCAAGGGCTGGGTGTAAAGGCATTGGCATCAGTGGCATGAGTGGAATGGCTGTCCTTTTCCCAACTACAGTGACTGACCCTGGAACCTTGTCCTTATCACACAGGGGCATACAGTATCTCTAGTCCACACAAGTCAAAACAGAAATGACAACCAAACCCTGAGATGCCCTGAGGATTAAGATAATCAGGTGAAAAGACTCTCCCCAGGTGGGCATCCCACCAACAATGCCAGCAGAAGGCCCCCACGGGGCCATGACAGGGCTTTCCTCTCTCCCCTCCTGTCTCCAGGAACACTTCCTTCTTGGAAAATCAGGAGTGGAAAGACTAGATTGGATGGCTTTGAAGTTAAATAGGAAATTTGGGTTTTTAAAGGAAAAGGAGATATTTATCGGCAGAGACACTTTGAGAGTATTTTGAGAGGCACAGTTAAGAGTGAGATTTTATTGGAGATGATCCACCCAAGGAAGGCTTTTCCCATCTCCTCTACCTTGGTCCCTAGGGCAGAGTGGGAAAAGCTGTCCCAGAGGAAGCAGCAGCCAAGCCAGTCCTGTCAGTGTAGCAGTGTCACTGTCACGTGCAATGGAAATTCCCCTAAAGAAAGAGCATACTCAGCTACGCCCATTCTGAGAAAAACAGACTACATGAAGTTATCTTGAGAAGGAAAAGTCAATACACAAAGAGATAGAGATTCAACAAAGCATTTGATTTGTATCATGGAACAAAGCTGTGTTAGAGACAGACACCAGATTCACTTTGCCTTTATTCCTGTGTTTCATGAAAGTGCTCCATATGCTCTTACATAATCATCTATATGACTAGGATTTAGTGGTTTTTCATCTCATGCCAAAAGGTGGGGGCTGAAAAGATGGCTCAGTGGTTAAAAGCATTTGCAACTCTTGCAATGGACCCCAGTTTGTTTCCAGGCACCCACATGGCAGGTCACCACTGTGTCCAATTCCAGGTCCAAGGAATCTGATGTTTTCTTCTGGCCTCCTAAGGTGCTGCATACATGTGGCACACTTACATGCAAGCATAACATTCATATGTGTGTGTGTGTGTGTGTGTGTGTGTGTGTGGAGAGAGAGAGAGAGAGAGAGAGAGAGAGAGAGAGAGAGAACTCCGGTTTTCAGCCTCACACAGCAAGTGACTTACTCCTTGAGCCATGTTCCAGCCCCCCAAATTATTTTTATCAATAATTTTTTACCAACAGCCTTTACATTATGTATAATATCATTTTGTTCATAAGATTGCAATGTGTTGCATTAATAAATTTCTTTTCATTATTTCAATTTTTGGATAAAATGTGTTATTAACTTTATTTTTTGCATTTCTGGTTTGTCCCATAGGATTTTTAAAAGAAGATTTCTTTTATTTGTAATGTTGTGTGTGTATGCATGTGTGTCTTTGTCCGAGTATATGCATGTAAGTGCAGCTTCCCTTGGAGACCAGAAGAGGGCATCAGATTCTCTGTATCCAGAGTTACAGGCAGATGTAAGCCACTTGATATGGATGATAAGAACCATTGTCCTCTAGCACTCTTAGCCACTGAGGAATCTCTCTTGGCCCCCTTAAGACTTTTCATTTCCTTGATTGTTTGAGACAGGGTTTCCCTGTAGTCCCAGGTGACCTGGAATTCACTATGTAAACCAGGATGCCTCTGCCTCCAGAGTTCTCAGATTAAAGGCATGCACCATGATGTCCTGACCCCATAGGCTTCTAAAAACTAACTTCCTTAGAAGAATATCATATAGGCTGTTTTTCAAGTTCTAATGCTTGAAATGTTTTTCCTCCTGGCCCTCCACCATTTAACACTCTGTAAGTTTTTAAAAATATTTTTAAAATTATTTTTATGAGCATGCATTATTGCCTACATGTATGTAAGTGCACCCATGCCTTGCAATGCCTTCAGAGGACAGAAGGAAGCATTGGATCCCCTGGAAATGGAGTTAAGAATGGTTGTTAGTTGTCATGTGGGTGCTGGGATACAAACACTGGTCTTCTTCAAGAACAGCCAATACTCTTAACTGATGAGCCATCTCATCAGTTGGGGCCATCTCTCTGGCCCCACACCCTATATGTTTAGAAATATTTAAGCAAGTATGAAGAGTCTGGGCTGGAGAGATGACTCAGTGATTAAGAGCACTAGTGGTTGCTCTTCCAGAGGACCAGAGTTCAATTCTCAGCAACCAGATGGGGCAGGTCACAACTGCTTGTGACACCAGCTTCAAGGGGATCTATTTCTCAGCTCTGGCCTTTGAAGGCACCTGCACTCATGTGCCCATACCCAGGACACACATATACAGGCACATAATTAAAAATAAGAATAAAATCTTTTTTAAAAAATGAAGGGTGTGAACCATGTGCATTTTAAAGGAAGAGTTCTTAGCCAGGCCTTTAATGCCAGCACTCCGGAGGCAGGGGCAGGTGGCCAGCCTGGTCTACAGAGCGAGCTCCAGGGCCAGCTGGGACTAAAGGAAGACCCTGTCTCAAAAATACATAAATAAATAAATACATAAATAAATAAATAAATAAATAAATAAATAGTTCTTATAAATGTTTTGTTTTACCAGATGTGGTGGCGCACGCCTTTATTCCCAGCACGTGGTAGGCAGAGGCATGTGGATCTCTGTGAGTTCAAGGCCAGCCTGGTCTACATAGTGAGTTCCAGGATATCTGGGGCTACAGGAAGACACTGTCTCAAAAAAAAATAAAGAAAGAAATGTTTCCTTTTATATTATCATTCATTTCAGGCCTGAAACTTTTCTCTGAGTTCATTTTTACTGTTTCTAGTTTCTTAAAAAAATATTTTGTTAAGATATTTCAATATTCTTATAAACTTTCTGGAATACTTCCATAAAATATCTGTATTTGTTGTTTTCTCTCTGTATTAACTGGGGAATAAACCCAGGGCCTCACAGATGTTAAAGGATATGCTCTACTCACTGACCTTTATTCCAGTTCATTTTACTTTAAAAATAGAGGCAGGCTTTCACTGAATTGCACAGGGTAGCCTTGAACTTACTTTGTAAGCTAGTCATTCCTTGAACTTTTGATCCTCCAGAGTGGCTGGAATTACATACCTGCACTATCAGGTTCATCTGCTATATCCTCTTGATGTTTTTTTTCCTTCATATGTTTGAGAAAGGTTTTCACTATGTAGCCTTACCTGTCACCAAACTCACTTTATAGACCAGGCTGGCCTGGCACTCATAAAGATCTGCCTGCCTCTGCCTCCCAAGTGCTGGGATTAAAGGTGTGTGCCACCATGCCCAGCTTCTTTATGCTATTTAGTGGGCTATTAATTTTTCTCATTTTCTGTGAACTTCTGAGAGATTTACCTACTTATATTGTAATTTAATAATAGCACCACGGATCTTTGTAAAATTCTCCTTTGATTTTAGCATTTGTTAAGCCCTTATTTCTGTGACCATCATTTTTGTTCTTTTTTGTTTGTTTGTTTGTTTGTTTGTGTTTTGTTTTTATCTTGCCTTTTTCGAGACAGGGTCTCCCTGTAGCCACAGCTGTCCTAGAACTCACTATGTAGAGCAGGCTGGCCTTGAACTCACAGAGATCCACCTGTCTCTGCCTCCTAAGTGCTAGGCTTAAAGGCATGCACCACCACCATCATGTTCTGTTATTTTTATAACTATTATTTAGTTTTCATTTTTCTCAGTTCATAATAATTATAAAAATCTAAGATTATGAATTTTCCTTTTCTAGTTTTATGGCATAAGACCTACTCATCTCATTTTTCTTTTCTTTTTTTTAAGTTTTTTTTATTTTATTTATTTATTTTCTATGTGTATGAATATACTGTCTGCATGTAAGTTTGTGCACCCGTGTAATGCAATGCCTCGGAGGTCAGAAGAGGGTGTCAGTTTCCCTGGAACTGGAGTTCTCCTGGAATTGGAGTTACAGAAGGTTCTCAGCTGCCATGTGGGTGCTGGGGATTGAACCTGGGTCCTCTGCAAGAGCAGTAGGCGCTCTTAACCGCTAGGCTATCTCTCCAGCCCTATTTTCTAAAAAGTTTACATTTAGGGCTAGAGATATGTCTGAGATTAAGAGCACTTATTAATTTTTTTTCAGAGGTATGAGTTTGATTCCCAGCACTTACATGGCAGCTCACAACTGTAAGTGACTCCAGTTTCAGGGGATCTGGTGCCTTCTTCTGGCTTCCTCAGGCACTGCATTCACATGGTACACTTACATCCAGGCAAAACAGTCATACACATTGAATAACAAGATATAAATCTTTTTCAAAGTTTATCATTTTCCCCTGTATCCCAGTAATTGTCTAGAAAAGTGTTTCTTTCAGCATATGTATGGGCATGTGCTGTGCCATGGTGTCCATGTGGAGGTCAAAAGACAACTTTCAGGAGTTGGTTCTCCTTCCACCATGTGGGTTCTGGGGATTGAACTCAGGTTGGTAGTCTTGGCAGCAGGCACTCGTACATGCTTAGCCATCTTGCCATCTCTTAGTGTTCTGTCTGTCTGTCTGCCTATTGATTTTGTGGCTCTGGACATCAAACCCAGGAATACTGCATGCTACGTAAATGCTCTGGCAATGAGCAATGCTCCCAGTCTTCTTTTTACTTTTTATTTTGCAGCAGGGTCTCATTAAGTTGCACAGGTTGGCTTTGAACCTGCTCCAGAACCCATGCAGTCCTTGAACTTTAATCTTCCTGCCCTAGACTTCCATGTAGCTAAGATTCCAGGCCTTCACCACCCAGACCCAGCATGATATACAAGTTTTAAGTAACAATGTTCCAGAGGATTCATAGATGTTTAACGTGTTTCGTGACATTAAACTTCTGATTTTGACAGTTTCAACAACTTCTTAGTAACTGGAGTAATGATAAATAAAACTATTTCAATCATAGCATATTAATTACTGTTTACTACCAAATTGCTCAGAGTTTAGAAATCATAAAGAAGATATTTAGATGCCTACTGCCATGGGCACTCACAAGGGCAGGCAATATCCTGAGACGGGAAAGAGACATTGATTTCTCCATGGCTTTTCTGCTCCACAACACTATTGGAAAGCAGATTCTGGGCACATGGCTATTGATCTCTTGCTCTGGGGGGAGGGCTCTGAGTTAAGTAAAATACAAAATATCACAAGATGAAAATATGTCTGTTGTTCCTCTGATTCATATAAGATGTTTTAAAAGCTCACTAAAGCTGGAAAAGAGCGTGGATATGTTGGCTCTATTTACCTGCAGTAAAGCAAGAGGTGAAGACCAGCATCACTTTTTTTTAATTTTTGGTCTTTTCGAGACAGGGTCTCCCTGTAGACCCAGCTGTCCTGGAACTCTGTAGACCAGGCTGGCCTTGAACTCATAAAGATCCACCTGCCTCTGCCTCCCAAGTGCTAGGATTAAAGGCGTGCACCACCAAGCCCAGCTTTTTATTTTTATTTATTTTTTTTTGACAACATCACTTTTAAATGTGAACCAACTATTCTTTTTTTTTTCCATTTAGAAAGATAACCAGTCTCTCCCTTTGTATATATTCTTTTTTTTTTTTGTTATACCTTCCCCAAACAGAGACATTCAACAGTAGTTAGAATGGCCATCTCCCAACATTTAAAAAAACTGTACCACCAATGGGTGAACAAAAATGAAGAGTAACCTAGAGTTCAGTAAGCCACTGTGGAGCCTTAAATGGTGAGGCCTTCCAATTTTAAAGTGATGTGTCTTCAACTTGGATCATTATAGTGAAAAACAATCAATTTTAGTGAAATGAGATTCATTTCCAGATAGGATAAGTAACAGCATTCACTGAATTTCATGTTCTTCTTTGTGAACTGTGAAGAAAATGAATGGTAGCTAGGAGATCAGTGGGGTTCCAGCTGCAGATGGAATGCACCAGGACAAAAACACCTGTATTTTAAATTGCAAAAGCTAACAGCAGTTTTAAACCTGCAACTTAATTACAGACCAACTACACCACAACCTTTTCAAATATTTCAAAAATACAAAAAAAGTGCTAGAAAAATATTTCAGAAAAAGTGCATAGTCTAAGTGCATAGTAAATAAAAGCACTAAAAACTATTTTGCTAGAGGGGGAGTTCAGTTTGGGAAGATCATTACCAAAGTTAAATAGGTTTATCTTACACAAACTATACACAAAAATAACTTTATGAGACTGATTTCTGGCTAAAAGTATCAAAGGGTTTATTAATCAAGAAACAAATACCTTAGCTGACAAGCATGGTTAGAAAATAAACAAAGCAGCCAGGCGTGGTGACGCACGCCTTTAATCCTAGCACTCGGGAGGCAGAGGCAGGTGGATCTTTGTGAGTTCAAGGCCAGCCTGGTCTACAGAGTGAGTTCCAGGACAGCTGGGGCTACAGGGAGACTCTGTCTCGAAAAGACAAAAAAAAAAAAAAAAAAAAAAAGAAAAACACAACTGGGCTGGAGACGATGGCTCAGAGGGTTATGAGCACCAACTGCTCTTGCAGAGGAACCGGGGTTCGATCCCACACCAGCACCCACATGGCTGGCTAAGAACCGTCTGAACTCCAGTTCCAGGGGAATCCGATGCCCTCTTCTGACCTCCATGGCATTGCACGAGTGCACCAACCTACATGCAGACAGTACACTCATACACATAAAAAAAATAATAAATTAAAAGAAAAGAAACAAACTGCCCACCCCATCAGTCCACCTTACTGAGATTTTTCTTCAGCACTATGGTCCTAGCAGGTTCCCTCATGACAGAATGTGACAATCATGAATGATTATTGCTGTTCAAATAAAAAAGCAAAAACAAAACAAATCAGACCTGACAAAATCTTATCAAACACGTGTCAATTTACAATTGAGCTTATTTTACAAAGTACCTACATTGACACAATAGGCTCCTAGCAGCATTTGTAGACAAATGTTCTTTCAATTTATCCTTACATGATGTAAAGGAATAAATTACACTATTTCTTTTTTTTTTATTTTTTTTTAATTTTATTTATTTCTGTATGTGTATCAATGTACTGTCTGCATGGAAGTCTGTGCACCCATGTCGTGCAATGCTGCGGAGGTCAGAAGAGGGTCTCGGATTTCCCCTGGAATTGGAGTTTCAGACGGCTCTCCGCCGCCATGTGGGTGCTGGGGATCGAACCCGGGTCCTCTGTAAGAGCGGTCGGCGCTCTTAACCGCTAGGCCATCTCTCCAGCCCCCACTATTTCTATTTAAAGAATTACTGCCAATAAGTTCCCCTTTCTCTTGTATCAGAGAAAAAGAAAAGGGCTTACAAGTGGACTGGAAAGAAGCACACACACAGTAACCTATAGAAGCGATGGCCAGAAAGTCAATGATCACTACCACACAGCATGGCATTCTTACAGCCACTTCACAAGTATTTTCAAGAAAAATATTTTGTATTATAGTTAAACCCTTAAACGCTTTCACTCTGACTCAAAATCAGTCCAGCTTCTAGTTACTAGCAGCAGGAATTAATGCCCAAATCCTGGCAGCTGTATCACTAGGTACTGTGCCTGCAAGTCAACAAAAAGAGGAAAAGGGAAATACCTATTCCCATAGATGAAAAACAATCTTTATTTTAAAAAAGAAAATACATTAAATTTTAATTTGGACTTGCAAAGGAATGCCATGTAAATAAATGGCTTAAAGTAGTCTATCGAAAAATTGGGGAGATTTCATAGTGAGTCAGCAAGGCATTTTGTTTTGTTTTAAAAAAAAAAACAAAAAACAAAACAATAAAAAAGCCTCATTTCCTTACAGAAAGTGTTTTTTAATTAACCCGTAAACAAAAAGCTCTCATTTCAAAATAAAAACAAAATCCCAGATCATGTAGATTACATTTATCTAAGCAACATACATATATGTTCAGTTGTAAGATGTTAACTAAATTTCTGTGACACTTTTTTTAATACCAAGAACATTAGAGTTAATGCAGAGTCCCAAGGATTATCTAGTATCACTATGTTTTTCTTAACTCTTCACTTTAGATGGTGCTGTTTCTAGCACAGATAAGCAGGCAGTCTTTCAAATGCTCAAAGACTGGAATCTTTGGTTGCTACCATATCAGCTGGCTTGCAAACAAGAAGCCAGCCATTTAAAGAATGTTTTAAGTGAACAATTTGCAAACCCCGGGGATGAAAAATCCTAAAAACACAATTGTGAACATTTGCAACCATCACAACTGTGTCTAAAGACTACTCATGCCGTTCTTCTGAAATGAGATCTCGAAGCAGTATAGTTCAAAATAAAAGGTCTTAACAAAAAATTGGCATATGCACAGGTTTTTCTTTTCTTTTCTTTTTTTTTTTTGGTCTTTTCGAGACAGGGTCTCCCTGTAGCCCCAGCTAGCCTGGAACTCTCTCTGTGAACCAGGCTGGCCTTGAACTCACAAAGATCCGCCTGCCTCTGCCTCCCAAGTGCTAGGATTAAAGGCGTGCGCCACCACGCCCGGCAATGCACAGGTTTTTCTATTGCATTTTTTTCAAGTTGAAAAGTTAACTAAATGGTTGACACACAAATTGGTGGAGAAATTGTACATATGCCAACTATTCTGTTTTATTGTCATAAGATAGGATGAGTTTGTTCTTTTTTATTTATTTTTTTGTATGTGTATGAATGTACTGTCTGCATGTAGGTTTGTGCACCTGTGTCTTACTGTCTGCATGTAGGTTTGTGCACCGGTGTCATGCAATGCCTCAGAGGTCAGAAGAGGGTGTCAGATTCCCCTGGAACTGGAGTTCTCCTGGAATTGGAGTTACAGACGGTTCTCAGCTGCCATGTGGGTGCTGGGGATCGAACCCGAGTCCTCTGCAAGGGCAGTCGGTGCTCTTAACCGCTAGGCTATCTCTCCAGTCCCGAGTTTGTTCTTTTTAAATTAAGCTGCATGAGGCTTGAGAGTTGGCTCAGCTTAGCAGTTAAGAGTGGTTAAGAGAACCTGGGTTCGGTTCCTATCACCCACATGGCGCTAACAATGGTCTATAATTCCAGTTCCAGGGGAATTGACGCCCTCTTTTGACTTCTGTGAGTATTTCATGATTTGGGTCCACTTAAGCACATGCAGACACACATCAAAAAAAAAAGTAAAAAAAAAAAAACATTAAGATATATGAGGAACCAGGATCCATCTGTCTGTTGTGCAAAAATTTTTCAAGCAAGGTGATTTGTCCTCTGGAGAATATTGGATGTGCCTGAGGACATTTTTAATTACCACAGACAAACAAACAAACATGCTACTGGAATCAGATGGAGAGACCTCCGATGCTGCTAAATAGCCCATCAACTTTAGAAACATACTTTAGGTCCATATCTAGTAACTAGTTCTTCTTGTAGTTCGGTTAATGGAAATAATCCATACAGGGAAGAACAGGAGGTAAAAATGAGTTGAATATTGAGCGGGTGGTTATTTAAAATTATGCACACGATAAGACTATATAATAACATTGTTCTTAATCCCACCATTACTAGTAAAATAAGGCCATTTATCTTTTTATTAATATGTGTACTGACAAAGAATAATTTCCTGCTTATTACTAGGCACATCTGGGCTGCTGGAAACCCAGGGTCATGAAATACCCTTCCTACCTCTCATGGTCCTTTTCATTTATAATGAAACCATTTTCACATTAACATATTCATCAGCACTCCAATACGAATATTAGAGAATTCCAACTCTTTGTCTCCTGAAATCTGAACAAATTTGGCTTGTCAGATACACCTACAGTAATGCCACCTCTGCATCCTCCTTGGAACTGTTCTCCCAGTTGTAGTCCTAGCAACTTGACCATGACTTGTCCTTTGTGCGTTTGTTCTCACAAGATGACCTGAAACTGAAATCTGTGAGTTTTTAATTGCCCTTATATATGCTAGCTATTGTTCAAGTCTATCTGATCTCATCTCCTTTGAGTTCTTTTGTTGTACAGATGTATAATTGATTTGTCTAATCCATTAACTTTTTATTCTTTTCATTTCCCATTTTCCTGAGGCATTTTGTTCATACTTCTATGTCCATCTAATGCCCATATCTTTTTTTCTGTGTTCTATACAATTTAAGTTTCTACATGGCACAGACTACAACAGGCTCATTTTTGTATGTCACAGCCCAAGAATATTTAAGTTTCTTGAAACCAAATTGACTAATTTGAACCATAGACTAAAATTCAAATAGCTTGTGAGCTTGGATTGTGCAGTACTGTGAATTATATTGAAAGTCCATTTTTCCATTACTAATAAGAGGAAAACAATTTCCAGTATCCTTGACCAACAAGGAACATTGGAATTTTGAAATGTCTCTACTCCTCCCAACCATGCCCATTTAAACATGAGGAAATCATATGCAATGTTATTCAAAAAGCTCATCACATTTTGTAAGTTAATCAATAGCCATAATCATTATGAACTTTGTCTTATTTTTTTTCCCCTCAGGTTAACATTTTTGTTTTTCAGAGAGAGTTAATCACTACTGTTTGGAAATAAAAATTAATTCACATAAGCCAGTTCTGCCAACTTTTCTAAGGTAGGAATTTAAAAGATAGTTTCTTAAATGGGATGCACGAGCAGGTGTCTGGCACAGAGACATAATGAATTTCGTGAACTAAAAGCAAAACTCAACCAACACTTTAGCCTATGTATATCTGCTTCAAATTTTACTCAGTTATATTAAACAGGGATTTATTGAAGGCCATTGTTTGGGAATTGGAAGCTGCATTAGACACAAGGAGCCATGTGGGACCAAAATGGAGTCCCTTGTAGTTAATGGTACATGATTAAGTGGAAACTTCAAGGCAGCAGATGGAACTCAAAGCAGACCATCTTTTCCTGAAAATCTGAGTTTCTGGTTTACTTGAGTTAGCATATCCTTACAAACACTAACCTAAAAAAAACTTGGTGTTAACCAACTGGAATTTTTTTGTATTGTTCTGTTCCCTTGTTTCCATCTTATAAAATCTACTGTTTTTCTCCTGCGCAGTGGGAGCTTTTATGCTATTTAGTAGAAGGGAAACTGTCCCAATTCATGAATCACAAATAAAAGTCAATTACATTGATAACCAAATTTATTGTAATTTTCATCTCTGAACCATTCTAAGAATTTTGTCCTGTTTTGCACAAGCCATGATATATTCTTTTCTAAGCTAAATTTATTGAACTTATGCTCTATGGAGTTGAATTACTCATCCTTAATTATTGATTTTGCTGCCAGCCATATTTAACCAGGTTTATACTTACTTTTTTTTTTTTTTTTGCCTGGAACTCACTCTGTAGACCAGGCTGGCCTTGAACTCACAGCACAGAGATCTGCCTGCCTCTGCCTCCCCAGTGCTAGGATTAAAGGCATGTGCCACCATGCTTGGTTTAAAGATGGTTCTTATCTGCCTCGTGGGTGCTGGGAATGGAACCCGGGTCCTCTGCAGCAGTCAGTGCTCTTAACCTCTGAACTATCTCTCCAGCCCAGGCCTTGTAACTTTTAAACTATATATTCTTTTGTTTATTCATTTTTATTTTATGTGTATGAGTATTTTGCCAGCATGTATGTAAGAGCAACCATGTTTTGGAATGCACACGGAGGTAAGAAAAGGGCATCAGATCCCCTGGGAGTGGAGTTACTGCCAGTCTTAGCCACCATGTGTGTGCTGAGAATCAAACCCCAGTCACCTGCAAGAACAGCCAATGTTAACAACTAAGCCATCTCTCTAGCCTCCTTAAAGTATATATTCTTATCTTCCTAACAGCAACTTTTTAAAATTTATTATTATTATTTTTTACAGGCTCTCCTTAGCCCTAGCCTGTCTGAACTCCTATGTAGACCAGGCTGGCCTTGATCTCATCAGAGATCCATCTGCCTCTGCCTCCTGTTGCTGGGATTAAAGGCATGCACCACAACACCAGTGTCCTCACAGCATTTTAAACTACTCTCATTTTCACTGATAACAAAAGGCAAATGAAATAAGCAACATAGTGGAATTTTCAATGCTCAGATCTGGCCAATAACTTAACTGTGTGATCCTTCCAACTCAGTATTATGACTATGCGCATGGGTGCATGCATAACTGTACACATGCGCCCATCCCCACCATACACACACACACACACACACACACACACACACACACACTATTTAAGGCAGAAATGGATGGAGAGTGGGGAGAGAAGGACTCGTATTTTATAATTGATCACAAAATCTTGCCTTTGGGCATATGTAGAATTGTATCTAGCAAATGTTGGTGCCATGGAGGGGAAATTTATAGTCCGGCACACAAATTAAGGGTATATTTTCAACGAATATTTATCGAAAATTTTATTGAGTAAGTAGGTATTATGAAAGCACCTCTTTGTTCACTTTTCCTGACTATTCCTGCTAATTGGATGGACAGACCAGCACTTACCAGGGCTGTTCCACCTATCCACTCCATTACCACATCGTTTTTTTTTTCCTTTTTCTTACTGTCTTCTCCAACCCTAGTAGGAAAACTTCAGACTCTTAAGTTCTGTGAGATTTGTTGTCCACTCCCTAGATAGTACTAGATAAACACGTTTTGAATAAAAGAGACTGAATAGGGAATGGAGTACATTTCTTCTTCCAAGTGTGCTATTTCAGAGCTTTTTGAACAGGGAGAAAACAAAGAAAAATAGATGTTAAGAATATCACTTTTAAAATGTGGGCCCCCTCCCTGGGCTGGAGAGATAGCCTAGTGGTTAACAGCACCGACTGCTCTTGCAGAGGACCAGGGTTCGATCCCCAGCACCCACATGGCGGCTAAGAACCGTCTGTAACTCCAATTCCAGGAGAACTCCAGTTCCAGGGGAATCCGAGACCCTCTTCTGACCTCCGCGGCATTGCACGACACGGGTGCACAAACCTACATGCAGACAATACATTCATACACATACAAAAATAAATAAAATTAAAAATAAATAAAAAAATAAAATCTGGGCCCCAAACTGTAAATCGAATAAAAAGGATAATCTCCGGCGGGGGGGGGGGAGGGGGGGAGGCTTCAGCCAGAGGTCCAAATACGATGCCTTCTCAACAAGCCCAGGGTATGAGGGGAGCCGGGCCTTGGGAAAGTCACGGGGGGTGGGGCATTTTAGAACTAGAGGAGGGTGTGTGTGCTTATTGCACACATCTGTCTAGCATTTAAAGTCCCGGGCTGGAGAGACGGGAGAGACAGCTCAGCAGTTAAGAGCACTGGCTGCTCTTGAATTCCATCATAGGCTGGTGGCTAACAACAGTCCTAGGAGATCAGTCGCCTTCTCCTGGCCTCCTTGGCCACTGCACTGTCATAACATTCATACACATAAAAATAAATAAGAAATGAAAGAAAGAAGAGAAAGAGAGAAATAAAGAAAGAAAAAGAAAGGAAAGAAAGAAAGAAAGAAAGAAAGAAAGAAAGAAAGAAAGAAAGAAAGAAAGAAAGAAAGAAAGAAAGAAAAGAAAGAAAGAAAGACGTTCCCAGCTGGTCTTCCAGGTAAGATCAAAAGTGCATGAAAACAAGCTGCAGAAACATGATTCCACCTCTGATCAACCAGTTTTGCTTCCTACCGGCTTTAGGGGTGGTCGGAGTGGGAGAAACAAGAAAAAAAAGGCATTTTTTTCGAGGGGAATGTGGAATTTATACTGTTGTCAGAGGGGACTTGGGCTCCCTTTAGAAGCCACTGCCTCTGAAGAGTTAGGCACCGCCACTTTAAAAGTGAAAGTGGATACCCTGGGAACCCGGGAGTTGCCCAGGCAAATGAGCATGCGCGGGAAGAGCACCCGGTAGGCGCTGAGCTAGAGACAACCACTGATAGGCCAGGAGGAGGGTCTAAGGAAGGAGGGAGGGGCAGGACACAAACTAAAGAGGCTTTGCCTTGAAAGGCGGCTCAGCGGTTAAGAGCACCAATTGCTCTTGCAGAGGTCCCAGATTCGATTCCCAGCACATGGCGGCTAAGAAACGTCTTTAAGCCGGGCATGGTGGCGCACGCCTTTAATCCTAGCACTCGGGAGGCAGAGGCAGGCAGATCTCTGTGAGTTCATGGCCAGCCTGGTCTACAGAGTGAGTTTCAGGACAGCTGAGGCTATAGGGAGACCCTGTCTAAAAAAAAAAAAAAAAAAAAGCTTTGCCACCATGGGAACTGCCTGACTAAAGAGCAGTGGGTGGGCGCGGCCCAGAGGAAGAGGCGTGGCCTAGCATGGAGGCGTGACCACAGATGGAGGCGGGCAGCGGGTGACGTATAAGGATGCTAGGGTATGACGTACGGGACGCAGCCTTGCGTTGGGTGTGGCTTTGTGCGCGTGCGTGAAGAGAATGGCATTGCCGGAGAACATGGGAGTGGACATGTAAGCGCGCGACCCCGGCCGGGGGCACTGTCACCGGTATACAAGTGCAACCAGCGTGGAAACCTAGCTCCGGAGGTGTTCGGAGCGCAAACCTGGGCTCTGAGCGCACAGTCGGGGGTGGGACTTCCGGTTTTCTTGGCCTTCGAGCGTATCTTTGCGTAACTGCATAACGTTTCCTTAGCGTGAGGGGCGGCCCTAAACGTAAGGGGCGTGACCAAGATGGCCGCGCCAATGAAGCAGGAGTTCGAGCGGGAACGGAGATTGAGCTCCGGTAAGGTAAGCGTGGGAGACTGTGTGTAGCAGCAGTGTGGCAGGAGTGGCCTCTCTGAGAGCACAAAGGTAACGCGCCATCACGGGTCTGGGAGACACGGAAGATGCAGGTTGCGCGAGTATTGCCGGGGGTTTGGTCCGCCTTCTCTGAGTGGGCGTGATCGGCTGGCGGCGGCTAAAGGCACTTTGCCTGTGCTCCTCTTGATTAGCGATGACCGGTTAAAGTCTCAGAAGTCTTAACATTTAGTAAGGAGACTATTTCTAGGCCAAGAAGCTAGAACTTACCAGTATTGCTGTCCCCTGACTGTGAAAGAAATGGGCAGACTCACAGTACAGTCGTGTTCTGAGTACAAGTCTGAGTCCTCTCCATTCTAAAGTTTATTCTGCTCTAACCTAGGGCTGTAGAAGAGGAGCTTCCAAAATAGCAGGGAGTTGGGATCCTCTTGACATTGAGCATTTAAAGCCACTGGCCTAAAGCTGCTAAAACTCCTTAGTATCACCGTAATTCTACCTCGTTTGGCTTGTCAAAAACTTGAGAAATACTCAGAGTCTACAAGATATGTGTGCGTTAATTTGGGTGCTTTCTTTCGTCCATTCGTTCTTTCTCTTTTTTTGACGGGTCTCCTATAGCCCCAGCTGGCCAGAAACTTTCTATGTAGACCAGGGTGAGCTCAGTCTCGCAGAAATCCTGCTTCTGCCTCCACAGTGCCAGGATTAAAGGCGTCAGCTACCATTATTGGCTTAGTTTGGATAGATTTTTGTGTGGCAGCCACTGAAAACTACATTGCCTTTTCCTCCTGCTTTCTTTATTGTCAACCTACCTGTCCACTCTACTTAGAAATTTCTCTGGAATGTGAAGAACAGTCAGAAATTCCTGCATCTCTCCTAGAATTATCTCAGTGTTTGTGAAAAGTCCATAGCCAAAATTTACCTTACTCACACTCTATGTTCTTCAATATCATGGAAATGAAAACTTTTTTTGGAGGTTTTCTTCTTTTTCCTCAGGTATTTTAAAGTCTGCAGTTTGGAACCCAGCAGTAGGCCCAAAGCATCAAGGGCACAGTTCTCTGTGCCTTCGCACTCCTGCATGGCTCTGGGAGCCAGGCAAAAAGGTCACCATCGCTCAGAATGGGAATGCAGTTAAGGTTCAGAGAATTGTAGGTGAACATGTGTCTTGGGGAAATGATGGAAAGAGGAAGGACATAGCTTTCCATTTGCCTCACAGCCAGCACTGCCACAAGCCAAGGAACTCTTAGAAGCAAAGACTCAGTGGGGCCTTCTAGAGAAATGGAATCCTTAAGGAGGAAGGAGGAGAGAGATAAAGTCCCACTGTCCAAGCACCCATCTCCACATGTACTAGATTAGTTTCTCCTGCCTGGAAGGGTTTCCAAGTGGTTTCCAGTCTCCATTGTTTACAGTGATTCCTCTGCCTTCCTTGCTTTTTTAGGCCACTGCAGATTATTCTGCAGCTAATTGGGATTTCAAGCTAAAGATAGTGAAGGATAGCCCAAGGATGGCTCTTGAAGCAGCTCCTTGCAAATGGCTGTGAAGATGGTTTCCAGTTTAGGTGTCCGTGTCAGCAGCCCTTGCAGTCTCTGTAATTTTTCTTGGAGAACTTGGACCTAAGCCTGTGAGTACTGTAGTTCCCTAAATGGGGCAAAAACCTTGGGTTATACATATACATGTGTATAAATATGGTGACATTGACCCTCCAGTGTGGGTTTATATGCCTGAAGAACTGTGAGCATGACTGTAGAGTAAATGTAGAAAAGCTTTAGCATGTTAAGATTATGCCATGCAGAAACTGGACATGATATATGACCAGTTTCAAATATCCTGGGGTCTAATATCTTTATCACTTCCTGTTAGTTGTCTTGTTAGTAAGTCTGATGACCAAAGTGCAAATGATTTCTGTGAATCTCAACTTCCCAGAGGTTGGATGTTAATATTTCCAAGGAATTCAGTAGTTCTGGAATAGTCTGTCTTGTGTTATTCCACAGTTAGTTGTAGCTGACACCTTTGTAAGTGTGTGCCCTGGTGTAACCATTGAAGGTGAGACAGCAGACAGTCTTTCTCAGACCTCACATTCCTTCCTTGGAAATACAAGTTACTGTCCAAAGGAGGTAATCATCCTTTGTTGTGTGCTATCCTGAGCAGTTTAGATGTTGAATGACATTTCTCATCTCTGTCCATAGCACCTATCCCCAAATGATCACACTCAAAAGTGGCTCAAGACCTTTCCAAATCTCCCCTGGCAAGGATAGCAAATTTCTCTGGTGCAAAGCACTGGGATAAGAAAGTATATATCCATACACAAAAACGTGTGTGTGGAGAAATGGTGAAGGGTTTAACTGAGTGGCTAGGTATGTCTTTTAAATGATTGAAACATTGCCACTATTTGCAGAGAATTAACATTTTCCAATACTGCCTTGCTTTAAGAATCCAGGTTTGTTAGTTTTCCCCCTATTCAAGTTTACTTCTCTTTTTTTTTTTTTTTTTTTTTTTTTTTTT
>VZQC01011351.1:664030-694935 GCA_009823505.1 Rhizomys pruinosus
AATATAAAAAAAAAAAAAAAAAAAAAAAAAAAAAAAAAAAAAAAAAAAAAAAAACCCCAAACCAAAACCAAAAAAAACCACCTAAACTATAGGAAATTAAATTTGGTGATGATAATTTAAAGAGGTACAACAAATGTAAGCTAGAATGGAAATAGTACAAATTTGATGGTATTCCAGGGATTCTTAATTTTCATGATCTATGTTCTTATATATTTTTTAAAATTTATTCTTATGTAGATGAGTACATTGCTCGTGTGTAGGTAGGTGCCCTTGTGTCATGCAGTGCCCATGGAGTAAAGAGGGTGTCGGGTCCCCTGTAACTGGAATTATGGGTGGTTGTTAGCTGCCATGTGGGTGCTGGGAATTGAAACCAGGTCCTCTTCAAGAGGAGTTAGTGCTCTTAACTGTTGAGTCATCTCTCCAGCCCTGATTTCTTTTCTTTTAGAAAGAAGCAAAACTCAGCTAACATAGGATGGCCCACACCTGTAATCCCAGCATTAAGGAAGCTGAGGCAGGAGAATCTCAAGTTCTAAGATAGCCTGGGCTTCAGAGTACTGAGACCTTGTCTCAAAGAAAATGAAACAATACCATGCCCCGAATGGACTTTCTGAAATGTAGCAAGAAGTCACGTGGGCTTAGGGCTTATTTCTACTTCAATTTAATTAAACTTTTTTTTAATTGTCAGAAGGTGCTTGCTCACAGACTGTTGGGAACAGATACATTCCACAGCTCTGAGGGGAGACCAGTCCCTCCTCCCATTCCGCCCCATATCTCTGGAGTGGGTATTGTAAGGCATTTCATACTTGGTGTTTTCATAGACACACACAACACACAAAAAAAGAAAAAGTCCTGGATTAGGAAGAAAAGCCCTGCAATGAATTTTGAGGACCAAACTGAAGTGAGGAGGGTGGAATCGGAGAATCTGAGTGCTGGGATTGTCTACATAGTTCAATACCCCCATGGTTGGCCACCGGAAGGGGTATGATGAGAGGGCAGGACACAGCTGTCGGGAGACCAAACTCAGACAGGCTCACCCTGTCTTTATCATTTTCACTTTCACATACCATAGAAATTTAAGCAAAATAGCTATTATATATTTTTATATATTATATATAAATTAGGCAAATAAAGATTTCAGGAGTACTGAGATGAAGCACCCCCTGATGCCGCCTAACAAACAAGGCAGAAGGCCAGGTGTTGAGCATGGGTCACCAGCCCAGGCTGAATGAAGGGTTTGTTTGTTATTGCTGATCTGGGGCCTGGTTCTTGGGCAGGGAGCATCTGTGAGCCCTGCCTTCTAGCCCTTCTTGGCCTTTTTGGGACTTGGGTACTGTCCCAGCTCAGTCAAGGCTAGGCAGGAGGTTTGCTGCCTTCAGCTGGAATAGGGCTGTCTTCCACTGCCTGGCTACCCCGACTGTTGGTGGCCCCTCCAGAGAGAAACTCCCATGGTGTGCTGTGCCAAGGCAGTCCTCCTTCTTGCTTTGTCTCTGTGGGTGTTGAGCTCATGGGGGGTTGGGCAGCCCTCCCCCTTCTGGTGTCTTTAAAAAAAGGGGTTCTTGGCTGGGTGTGGTGGCACACATCTTTAATCCCAGTACTCCTTTAATCCCAGCACTCGGGAAGCAGAGGCAGGTGGATCTCTGTGAGTTCAAGGCCAGCCTGGTCTACATAACGAGCTCCAGGCCAGCTGGGACTAAAGGGAGATCCTGTCTCAAAAAGACTCCCCCCCAAAAAAAAAGCAGTGGGGGGAGGGGGTTTTCTTACCAGGACAATTTTGTGGGGCAAGAAAGCACACTTGGAAAACTGTCTTCTAAGTGTTGTACTAAAAATATGTACTAAACCTCATGGCTGGTAAGTGGAGATTTTTTTTTCTTCTTCTCAAAACATCAAAAGGAGGAACTAATTCCTCCTTGGGTTGGAGCTAGTGACCTGGGCAGTTTGCAGCCGGGTCAGCCCGCTTGAGCTGTGATAATTGGGAGCTAGGGTACCCATGGGGCCCAAGTCAATGGTAAAGAAACACAGGTGACCAGGTGTACCTGGGGGACTGAAAAGAACCTGTGTCAGCCTTTGCCCCTTCAAAGGTGGGAGACCCCTTTTACAACAACAAAGTGTGTGTGTGTGTGTGTGTGTGTGTGTGTGCGTGCGTGTGCGTGCGTGCGTGCGTGCGTGTGTGTGCATGTGTGTGTGTCTGTGTCTGTGTCTGTATCTATGTCTATGTGCCATTCATTACTAAATTGAGTGCATTAAAGAGAAGGTTGACCCAGCTGTGCAGGCGCATGTATTTGCTGTAGTGGTGGCGCCCAGAAGATATTGGGGCACATGTGCCAGTCTTTCTTCTCTTTGGCTTCCCAGTAGCCGCCCTTGTATATGTAGGCCATTCTCCCCAGTCGGTGGGTCCAGCCTCTTCTCGAACCATAGTGGCACATAGCCTTCTGCTTCCTCCTCCTCTTCCTCTCTGCCACAGCCTGCTGTGTAGGTCTCCAGCCACCGATGCTGGGACAGGCGCTGCTTCTCTGTGTTGGCCTCATTCCAGCACCCCTGCTCCATCAGCTGCTGGTATGGCTGCATTCGGCTGTCTGTGGGCACCATACCTCCTTCTGCTCATTGAGGGTCAGGGCCAGCTCCGAGAAATAATACATGTTCTCCACGTTTTCCCTGCAGTGCAGTGATGGTGTGAGTGGCCTGCACCACCCTCTTCCTGCCCCCAGCTCTCCTCGCCCAGGGCCCTTTTCCAACCTGGCTGGTCTTCATTAAACTTTTATAGCTGCATGTGCCTATGGCTTGGTATATTGCACATTGTCTTCTGAGAAGGCTGTATACTCCTACTAACTTGTTCTCTTATGCTTCCAGTTAATTTCAAAGGCTACTAAACCTGGAAAGCAGAAGTATAAAGGCTTGCCTTGCAGCATCTCTACAAAGAATTCCAGTGGAGGCTGGGATGCCCCTTGTCTTCTTTTAGTCTAATAACCTTGAGAAACAATGGAGGGTTTGAGAGGCCCTTGGAATTTTGTGGTGAGCTTATGGCCAGCCTCGGTCCCTGGGACCAACAAATAATCCTGGAACTAAGTGTGCTGATACAGGCATGTGAGTCCACTGGTAGTGGATTCAACATCATTTTTTCCTCCAGCTTTGACACTCCAGCAAGGCAACTCGTGGTTCTGTGATTAATTACATCAGCAAAGTGTTGAGGAGAATCTTTGTATATCCCATCAGTGCTCTAAGCCCAGGGCCTACAAATATGGGCTACAGTTCCATGGGAAAAAGCCCATCTCTCATTAAAAAGGCACAAGGTGGAAAGCCAGTGAAGGGGGAGGAGAGCAGTGCTGTCCTGTAGGTGTGGAAGATAAGCCACAAATGAATTTGTTATTTTTGTAATCAGAGAAGGGAAAGGAAACCTAATGGTGGTGGTATTAATCCAGTATATACAGGATGTTGATTTTTTTAGCATGTAATCAATATAAGAATTATTCAGCCGGGTGTGGTGGTGCACACCTTTAATCCTAGCACTTGGGAGGCAGAGGCAGGCGGATCTTTGTGAGTTCAAGGCCAGCCTGGTCTACAGAGTGAGTTCCAGGACAGCTGGGGCTACAGGGAGACCTTGTCTCAAAAAGACAAAAAATAAATAAAAAAGAATTATTCATAGGTGAGTTTTTGTAGCAAGTTTTCAAAGCTGGTAGGTGTGTTCCATTTCTAGCAGCCCTTGCTTTGGGCTGACCAAAGATTGCAGCAGGGAAAAGGTGGAGTCTAGGTGGGAAGAAGGGGAATGGTGTATAATAAGCAGTGTGGTCATGACCACAAACATCTGGACATGGAAGTTTGTAGCTAAAATTCCTTTTGGAGGGGTATAAACATCTGCCCCTTCCTCCCTTGCTCCCTATGACAAACTGAGGTCTTGTTTGGCCAAAATGCAGTCTGGGAAACCAGTGAGTTTATTGGGTGTGTGTGCTCCTCCCCCCTCCCACCAAGACTTCACTGGAAATTCTTCAAGCATAAGTGGTGATTTCCCCACGATTTCATAAAATGGATTGAGCCTCCCCTGCTTCCTCAGCTTTTATACCTTTAGCTCCTGTCTCAGACCATGTGCAACTAGAACTGACTGTTGGGAGATATACATGATAGTCAACAAGCTCAGCTGTGATGATCCTAGCCAAGAGGACACAAGCTTGGGAAGATTGTGTCTGTCCATCATCTTCTGTCAAAGGACAGACTTATACAACAGAGCTCTTGCTTAACAGTCCCTTTTCTTTGGTCCTTTTTGAGACAGGGTATTCTTGTAGCCCCATTTGGCCTAGGACTCACTATGTAGACCACACTGGCCTCAATCTCAAAAAGATCCATCTGTCTCTGCCTCCTGAGTGCTGAGATTAAAGGTGTGCATCACCACCCCCCAGCCAACAGTCTTTTTTTAATGTTTTTGATTTTTAATTTTATATTTATGAATGTTTTCTCTGAATGTAGGTGCGCCCATACGTGCAGTGCCCACAGAGGCCAGAACAAGTCAGATCACTTGGAAGTGGAGTTACAGATGGTTGTTAGCTGCCATGTTGGTTCTAAGAACTGAAACTGAGTCCATCCCTTCATGGAATCCAACCTCACCTGTGACATAACCTACTACTAGCAGTTTCTTCATGACAGTAAGACTTTGCTCAGTTTTTTCATGGTTGGTAAAAATCACCATCTTTATTTCCTTTACAACATATAAGAAAAATAAAATCTCAGAACACATGATCCTGTTTTGAAGGAAAATAAACAACTATCAGGAAGTTGTTTTGAACTTCTTTGTTTAAATAGGTGAAGGGGGGAATGAAAGTTTATCATTACAAAAGCTAAACTTGGGGGGCTAAGGGCAAAATTGATAGTATCATTATAGCCATAAAAGGATCTTTGAAAGAGTGGGCCAGTTACCTTGTACAGGTGATTGCTTGAGTGAAAGAATTGATGGTTTCCATTTCCCGAAGTGAATAATTAATGGTAGCCTAGGGCATCATCTTAGGGACCTTCTGACTATTCCAGTTCTTTTCCAGTTTTCACAAGTGGCCTCATTCATTGCCTTTTTGAAACAAGGGTAAGTTTTGTAGTTACTAACCACAGAGGGAAAGATGTGTGGTCTGTCTCAGGCATCTTTAAATCTGGATGTGGTGGCAGCATGCTTGTAATCCCAGCACTGGAGAGTGTCTATGTAAAATCACACCTCTCAACTCCAAGGGATAAGAGTTTATTATGGCCATGTTCCCAGAACACAGATTTAAGTTACCTCAAATTCTCTGTTCCAGCGTGGAAGCAGTTTTGTGAAGTGTATATACTAACAGAACAAAGTCATAAATCAAGATAGTTTTCATATACATTGGTGGAAACATTAGTAGGTAGTTACAGCAAAACAGAGATCTCAGTTCTGGGCCTCAGATGCTGTCTGATGACACTCAACCTTTAGGTTGGTGAAAGTTGGGATTTTGTTAAGTTAATATCTTCCAAAAGTTTTTAATCTGATAGTTGCAAGGGTGTTAGGTCAGACACAAGTGGGCAAGGAATGATTATTTAGGGGGCTAAACATAGCCCAAGATAAATTTAATCAGTCAGGCTCTGGTACTACAACATCCCAAACTCCAGTCATTGAGGTTCTAATCAGTTCATCAGTCTTAGAGAAGGTTCAAAGTGAAGATACACATTTTTTCCAAGATCCTTCATTCACAAGAGGCTGAGGCAGGAGTCTGGAGTGTTTGAGGTCAGCCTGGAATATATAGGAAGGGTCTGTCTCAAAAAGAAATTAAGAGCCATTCAAGGCATTTCTAGAAAGATCTCCATTCTGGTCAGACTATAGTATTAAAATATGACAGTGAGCATTTTCTAGTTGGTTCCTGGAATAGAAAGTTCTCTAAAAATCAAGTCATTTTATATTAAGAAAAAATAAAGCATTGACTTAGGTTTTTCCAGAGATAAAAGAGTACTGTGTCACAGAAAGAAGGGAACAAAAAACTCAGTTTCTGGTGACTGCTTACAGAGCTTCTGACATGCAGAAGTTAAGCCTGCTGGCTTTTGTAACTCAAAACCAAAAAAAAATTTTCTTTACTTTCTATTTCTTTTTGTGGGTACTGACTAAAAACCTGGGTGCTTCCCTGGCCTTTCTCACTCATTCTCTGAAGTTCCTACCCCTCCTCATGAACATGCTGCCCCTAGACTAACAGATCAGTGGTACCCTATTTTCTGTAACCCACTTCTGCTATACAGGAACTCTTTTTTTTAAGTTCCCATCTATAATCTTGTAATAAAACTCCCTTCTAAGCTTAAAAAAATACAAACCTCAATTTTCATAGACTAGGATTTATCCAAATGTGGCACTCAAACTTGTGGGCTGGATAATTGTAGAGTCCTTTACAATTCAGGATATTGACAGCATTTCTGTCATTTACCCACTAGATGTCACTGCTGCACTTCTAACATCCCAATGTCTTGTGAAGGGAAAGCACTTTCTTGGTTAAGAATCACTGGTCGGGCTGGAGAACTGGCTCTTGCTGAGTACCTGGGTTAGATTCTTCAGAACTCACATGGTAGCTAACAAGCATATATAACTCCGGTTCTTGTAAAAATGGGTGCATCTACCTACATGCAAGGGCAAGAATTTTACCTACCTACCTACCTACCTACATACATACCTACCTTCCTTCCTTCCTTCCTTCCTTCCTTCCTTCCTTCCTTTCTTTCTTTCTTTCTTTCTTTCTTTCTTTTTCTTTCTTATTTTTTTTTTTTTATTTTTGAGACAGGTTCTCCCTTTAGAACCCCCTGCCCTGCAGCTTGCTCTGTAGACCAGGCTGGCCTTGAACTCACAGAGATCTGCTTGCCCTCTGCCTCTGCCTCTGCCTCTGCCTCTGCCTCCCGGGTGCTGGGACTAAAGGTATGCACCACCACGCCTGGTACTAAAGATGGTTCTTAGCCACCATGTGGGTGCTTGGAATTGAACCCGGGTCCTCTGCAAGAGCAGTCAGTGCTCTTAACCATGAGCCATCTCTCCAGCCCCAACATTTCTATCTTTAGGCAGCAACCAAAGCGCAACTGTCCCCTGTATAAAGAGTGAATGAGAGTAAGCAGGTTTCTGTTTTTACGGAAGCAAGAGCTTTACAAGACACTTAGGTATTGCTTCCATTTACTTCAAATGAAACTAGGAAGTTGGTAAGGGAAAATGGAATTATTTGTAGTTTGTAGTGGTACTGAGTTGTAGGCTTGTTACCTGTGTTTGGGACAGAAATTGGTGAATGGGTGCTGGCGTGGTTGTACACAACTTTACTCCCAGCACTTAGCGGGCAGAGGCAGGCGGATCTCTGTGAGTTCATGTCCAGCCTGGTCTACATAGTGAGTTCCAGGTCAGCTGGGGCTACAGGGAGACTTTGTCTCAAAAAGAAAACAAAGAAAGAAATTGGTTAATGGAAATGATAGTTTTTTTGAATCCAGGCTTGGAAAGATAGGTTAGAGATCACATGCCTCACCCAAAAGCACTCAGCATTTTCCAAAGCAGGAGGTCTTCTCAGGTTTTTATGGGTGGAAAATTTCTGCTTTAGAAGATCTTTGTCTGACTGGGGAACCCAGAGACTGGTGCTGACTCTTCCTGGAGTTTTTCTGGCTCCTGGGACCTCTTACATCTCTATTATCATACTAACATGTAAAAGAACGCTTCTAGAAGTTAGAGCCCTGTGGTGGTTTGAATGAAGACTGCAAGTATTTGAATACTTGGCCCCACTTGGTGGCCCTGTTTGTTTAGGATTAGGAGGTGTGGCCATGTTGAAGGGAGCCTGGGGGAAGGGGTGGCTTTTAGAGTATCTAGCTTCATCTCACAGTTTCTTTCTTTCTTTTTCTTGTGCCTGCTAGATGTTAGTGCTCAGCTTTCTGCCCCTGTCATGCCTCCCCACCTTGATGGACTCTTATTTCCCTGGAACTGTCAGCCCCTAATCTCTTCCTTCTGTAATTGTCTTGGTCAGGTGTTTAACAGAGATACCTAATACAAGCACCAAGTGAGAAAGATTAGTTTGAATCTGGCAGGCTTTGTTTACTTTGCATATCAATAGTCAACCAAGGAAAGCTATTGCTTCTTGGTAAGGCATCTCATAAATTTATTTTTATTTTCATTATAATTTTTAGTCTGTTCTGTTAACAGGCTAGGCTAATTTCATGTAAATCTTAATTTATAGAAACCCAGGAGACAATTTTATTTTTATTTTCATTATAATTTTTAGTCTGTTCTGTTAACAGACTGGTCTGATTTCTTATAAATCTTAATTTGTAGAAGGCCAGGAGACAAAAGCTAGAACATAGGCACATTTAGCATAAGGTAAGTTAACTGATCCTTTCCTGGGTAGAAAGGAACTGACCACAGGTTACCTCTGTTCTCTGTTACAGAGACAGGTTATAATTCCAGCCTGACCTGAAGAAAATGAAGTCTTAATTGATACCCCCCATTAAAAAAATTATTTTCTCTTTTCACAAAAATCATAGAACAATACAAAATGATGACAAAACAAAGTGGGGAACAAAGGGGGTAAAGAATCAGTCTACAGGGCTCAGTATGTAATTCTTCTCTACTTTTTCTCTTTTCCTTTTTTTTTCCCCCTTACTCTTTTGGGGCTACCAGAAGGATAAGTGTGTACTGGCTGGTCCAGGAAGCCTTGAGTTCTCAGTTGAGAAAGAATCTGGTTAATTTGGGGGGGGGGGCGGTGTCTCATCCCTAAACTGCCTAGTCAATTTCTAGCTCCTGTTTACTTATGTTACCATCTGAAAAGGGTCACCACAATCACCAGAAGGGATTTGGGATGCCAACCGCTCTTATTCCATGCTGAAGAGGGACATTGGGTGTGGCAACCCAGGTATCCCCTATTCAGAGGGTCTATCTAAAGGACCCTCAAAAGGATAACTATAGAGGGAAAAAAGTCCTTGATGAGTGCTGTGAAAGTAAAGTGAAGGCTGTAGTAGTTAGGTACATGATCTAGGCAGGGCACCAGGAGAAGTAAAGACAGGATGAATTCCATTGTCCAACCTAAAAGTCCATGAGAATTTCTTGACAAGTGGTCTCAAAGCGTCCATTTATTAGGTTTCTCCTGTTCATTTGGCCATGATGTCTGGACTCAGGATCTGCTTCCCAGGCATTTCAATAGTCAAGATATGAGTTTCCACTTAGATAGTTGCTAGAAAGAAAGAGAAAATTTTATTCTTGAGCATTAATTGACAAAGGTAGTGGACTTGTCCTTTGGCTGGAGGTGTCCCTACATTTTTTTTCTTTTTTGTCTTTTTGAGACAGGGTCTCCCTGCAGCCCCAGCTGTCCTGGAACTCACTTTGTAGTTTGTAGACCAGGCTGGCCTTGAACTCACAGAGATCCGCCTGCCTCTGCCTCCCGAGTGCTGGGATTAAAGGTGTGTGCAACCACGCCTGCCTACATTATTAATCAAGGCCAAGGTCTAAGGTTTTGTGCCTGTTTAAGACTGTCTCATGTAACTTTAATCCTAATATCTGGAGGCACAATTTTTATGCCTTTAAAAGAAATATATTGACTATTTATCTTTTGGTTATACTTTGCTTTTGGGTGTTTAAGTCCACACAATTAGCCCAGATTAACCAAACTTTGTTTTCTCAAGGTTCTGGTCTTCAGGGAGCACTTGGCACTCAGGGTTTTTTTGCGGGGGTGGGGGTGGGGTTGGCAGTGCCTCGCTTCTGTCCATTCTTAACCAGTTCCATCTACTGAGGACAAGGCCAGGTATTCGTGGACCAGACTTCCCTTTGGAGCACAAGGCAACTTTCCTGTATGTTGACTTTCCTCTTTATAGACTGGACACTGGCTGGAGTTCTGTTAGTAAATCTCCAAGTCCTCCCGGCATAGTTGCGTAACATTTTATGAGATGCCCCGGTACAAAATCCTCTGGAACTAATTGACCTCAGAGGGCAAGGAAATTGTCCCTTAAATCCCTTGGAAGAATTGGTATGTTTGTTAAGTATGGGCAGTAAGCATCTAAAAAGTAAAGTTACACCAATCTGATACTTTTAGTTACTATATCATATTTAGATAAAGCTTGAAAAAAGCCCAAGAAGCCTTGCATAAATGTTGACTGGAAGAGATTTAACACTATAGGATAAGCAGTCAAAGCCATTGAGAAAGATTTAAACAATTTTAGGTGTATCTTAAGTGTAAATGGTTTACTACAAATGAAGTAGTCTCTTTACTTTCCCAAACCCCATATCCTGGTTTGTAATTTTCCAATAACAGGAAACATATCTATTGACTGGAATTAAGCTGATAAATTTTACCAAGTCCTCCAAACTATCTCCTTCTGGGCTGCATGGTGCTGGTTCACGGAAGTAAACCTAGCTTTTCTTGAGTCAAGTTATCTTGAAATGGGCAGAGCAGATAGTGTTTATACCATTCCACTCTGGAAATTTAACCACTTCATTCTAGTACAAGGATCTTATTTTCTATTAAACTTTGCAATATTTATATCCATCTGAACAAATGCCCCCAAACACATCACCAAAATAAAAACTTTAAAGTGACCCATATCCCACACACAAAACACAACCAAAGGCCTTGAATTCTATTTTATCTAGTATTAACATAGTGACTCCTCCTTATTTCTTAGTGCCATTTACTTGTATTTTCTTTTTACCCTCCTTTCATCTTGGGATAATATCTATCTTTAAGGGTGAGGTAAATTTCTTGGAGACAAGAAAAAAAAAAGAGATGGGTTTTGTTTCTTAGTCCATTCTACTAGTCTATGTTTCCTAATTGGAGAATTCAGTCCACTGATATTTAAAACTGTTGTTGAAAGAATAAATTGTTTCCATTCATTTTTTTTTTTGTCTTTTTGAGGCAGGGTCTCCCTGGAACTCTGGCTTTCCTGGAACTTGCTGTGTAGACCAGGCTGGCCTTGAACTCACAGAGATCCGCCTACCTCTGCCTCCCAAGTGCTAGGATTAAAGGTGTGCACCACCACGCCCAGCTGTTTCCATTCATTCTGATTTCTAGTTCCTTCTTACCCTAGGGTTTTTTTCTTTTTTGGTCTTTTTGAGACAGGGTCTCCCTTTAGTTCCAGCTTCCCTGGAGCTCAATATGTGGACCAGGCTGGCCTTGAACTCACAGAGATTCACCCCAAGTGCTGGGATTAAAGGCGAGTGCCACCATGCCTGGCCACTTAACCCTAGGTTTTTATTTCCATAGTGTTAGTATCATTTGTTTTCTAGTGTTGATTGTTTATAGTCATCCCTGCTCTCTGTTCTTTGTGTTTCTTAAAGTATTCTCTGCAGTGATGGCTTATTAGAGAGGAATTCTTTCAACTTATTTTATATCATGGAACATTTTCTTTTCTCCTTCAATTATAATAGACATTTTTGCTGGATAAAGTACTCTGGGTAGGCATCTCTAGTCTTTTAGAACTGGGAATATTTTAGACCAAGTTCTTTTGGCTTTCATCACCTGCATTGAGAAATCAGCTGTAATTCTGATAGGTTTTCCTTTGTAGGTAACTTGTTTTTCTTTTGCAGCCCTCAGTATCCTCTTTTTGCTTTGAGCATCTTGTGTTTTTAATATGATATGGCGTGGAGAATTTCTTTTCTGGTTCTGTCTGCTTGGAGTTCTATATGCTTCTAATACTTGTATAGGTATCACTTGCTTTAAGTTGGGAGTTTTCCTCTAAAATTTTGTTGAAGACCTGGGCCATATTGTTATCCTGTGAGTTTTCTTCCTCTTCTATCCCTATAATTTATAGCTTTGGTCTTTTCATAGTATCCCACAGTTCCTGATTATTCTTGTGATTTTTAAAATTTTTCGTAATCATTATTTTATTTGTTCAATTCTTTCATATTGTCTTCTAATCTTGATATTCTATTTTCTACTTTATCCATTCTGTTATTAAGAGTTTCTCCCATCCTTTCCACGTTTTTTGTGGAATGTTGCATTTCTTTTTCTTGTTTTGTGTTTTCGAGACAAGGTCTCCCTGTAGCCCCAGCTGCCTGGAACCCCATGTGGCCAGGAACTCAACTATGTAAATCAGGCTGGTCTTGAACTCACAGAGATCTGCCTACCTTTGCCTCTGGAGTGCTATGTTTTTTTTTTTTTTAATTTTATTTATTTTGTATGTGTATGAATGTACTATATGTATATAGGTTTATGCACCCATGTCGTGCAATGCTGCGGAGGTCAGAAGAGGGTGTTGGATTCCCCTGGAACTGGAGTTAAGACGGTTCTTAGCCTTCATGTGGGTGCTGGGGATCAAACCCGGGTCCTCTGCAAGAGCAGTCGGCGCTCTTAACTGCTAGGCCATCTCTCCAGCCCTGGAGTGCTATGTTTAAAGGTGTGCACCACCACACCCGGCTGCATTTCTTTTTTCATTTCAACTTGAATTTACTTCAGTGTTTCTATATCTTTTGTAATTTCATTCCATAACTTATCGTTGTCTTCTTTCAGGTTCCTGACTTCCTTGTTATAAGCTCTTAAAATCCCTCAACTCCTTAATTTCTCTAATCATATTCATAATTGTTCTTTTGAGATCTGTATCCAGAGTTATATCCAAGGGGTCTTCACTAGAGGGTACTTGAATAGGGGTATTAGTATTTGGCAGAGATCGACTTGAGTCTTTTCTGTTACTGTTTTTTTGTTGTTGTTGTTGAGCTTTAGACATTTGGGTAGCTTCTGTTGGGAGTGGTTCTAATGTGAAGCTTAGGCGTTTATTGAGCTGACACTGATTTTGGTTATAGTCCTCAGGTGTTCTTGTTGACTTCTTAATTGATGTACAGGTGGATACTTTAGGCTCCAAAATCTCAACTCTGGCCTAACACTGTACAGACCAACACCCCTCACCCAACCAGCAAACAGCTCACCCAGTGGACTAAGCCACGAAACACCTGAGCTGGTCTGAACCCCGGTAGGTCCTAGGAACACACACCCTGAGGGCCCCAGTCACCCCTGGTCCTGTGAGGTAGAAGGTCACACTGCCTGCGCTGCAGTGCAGCTGGGGTCCCCCACATCCAAGGTGAGCCCCAATCACTTACCTGGTGAGATGTAAACCACTGTACACTGTACACCACCTGTAATCTACCGACTGATCCCCCAGGGCCAAGCGCCAAGGTCTGTACCTGGGTTCAGTAGGAGAATGGCTCAGCCAACACCAGGGCTTTCCCTGTTATCTCCTGATACCCTCGGGCAGTGTCTATAGTGCCAAATTGTAGTCCCTAAGGATCCAAATGACCTTGGACAACCTCTGACCTTTCCCGACGCTCTTTGGGGGCCCCTAAGTCCCCCTCCCCGACTTTGGAATAAGCTGCTCAGAACGCACTTGCTGCCCTGGGAGCTGCCATCTTGGAAAAGCTGGATACTCCCATTTTTAAAAATTATTTACAGTGAAAGATTTGTTTTTGCTTTTATATTTTATGTGTGTGAGTGCATTGCCTTCATGTATGAAAGTGCATTCATGTTGTGCCATGCCCATGGAGGTCAGAAGAGGGCATTGGATCCTCAGGAACTGGAGTTACAGACTGTCGTTAGCCAGCATGTGGGTGCTGGGATTCGAGCCCAGTTCTGCAACAGCAGCCAATGCTCTTAACTGTCGCACCAACTCCAGCCCCCGTACCCCCATTTTTGAAAGAGTAAACAGTCTGGATTTTTCCATGGGATGTAAGGCCCCCACCCATTCCCCCATTCCTGACTTGGCAGAGTTCTTTGTTTCAGGTCCCTTCCTTTGACGGTGTGATAGTAGAAGCCATTTTATTTTGTCTTTGGATGTCAGATTCCACACAGACTCCTGCATGCCTGGAAGGATACAATTCTGCAAGTGAGAAAAAAGTGAGTCATAACTACTCTAACAAAGGCAGGACCCAAATGTGTCTCTTTAGAATATCTCCTGTACCCTCTAGGGCTTCAGCCTAGAATCACTGTTACCAGATGACCCTGTCCTACATTAGGGATTTGAATTTGTAGCAGTAGCATTGTTACTGTTTAAAGTCCTCATATTCAGTGGTGGAGCAAAATACAGAGGGTCCTTGCTAATAACTTCTGTCCATGTATGTTTTTCCTAATTTTCTTGTTGGCCTTGATTACCCATCCAAGATATTTTTGAAAGGCAGACAACTGGACCATACCAAGCTCATAGGTGTGGGTTTCTATTTATCACTCATGCATTGCTCAAAAGGTTTTTTCTCTCTGTATATATATACATATATCTGTGGAGCTTACCTGTGGAGGTGTCCTGCTCTATCACTTTCCACCTTATTCATTTGAGACAGGGTCTCTCCATCTGAACCTGGAACTAGGTTGGCAGCCAGTAAGCCCCAGTGATTCTCCTGTCACCCTCCCTCTTCCAGTTCTGGTGTTAACAGCACATAGACATGCCTGGCTATTTTACATGGGTGCTGGAGATTTGGAAGTAAGATCCTCATGCTTCCAAAGCAAGTGCTCTTACCCATGGAGCTCCTTCCCCAGCCTTTAACAGGTCTGTCTGTGTTATCCTAGCATCTGCTGTTACATATTGGTGCAAAGACCTGGACTTGGCTCTGGAAGATTGGCCCCAGTGGGGTGGTCAGTGCTTGTGGGGAGCAGATTGCATGTATATACCTTAAGAGATCACTTCCACATCTTGTGGTAGACTGCCAGCTTAAGAGACCTCATCAGTACTAATACCTATCCAGATCTTATAGGGTGGCTGCCTAGTCCTTAGAGTTGGTTATAGAGGTGAAACTGGCATGCACACTTAGGTGGGGTAATCATTTTATAGAAGGCAGGCTGCACAAGCCTTGATTTCTAGTAGTAGACCAATTAAAAACTGGTTAACACTGGATTAAACATTTGTTTTCTGAAGATTTTAACCCTGATTACTTTTTTGAAATATCTTGTGAGGGACAGAGAGGAGGATCTCTGTGGCTTGCTGGCTGCCAGCCTAGCTTCAGGTTTGTCAAGGGAATATGGTAGAGAGTGAAAAGCAGGACACCCAGTTTCCTCTGGCCTCCACATGCATTCACCTTCACATACATGTATGTATACACTATACACACACACCACATTCAGGAAAAAACAGTTATTGAATACTGAGTAATTTGACCTTGTATTTAAACCCAATTTTGGTAGTTGAAGCTCAGCGGGTTAGTAGTGAAACACTCATTTGTGAAAACTTTCTGGATAGCAGTATCTCTCAGTATTTTGCTGTTAATCACAGGACTGATGGCACTGGATTTAAATGACATTAGTGAGCAGGAAGGGATGTGTTAGTTTTAATAGACAACAGAATGAGGATCCCCTGGAAAACTCTCTGATGTGCCCCTGTCTTCTGCTTTAGGCAGTTGATTGAGGCCCTAAGGCTAGATCCTGAAATGGTTACTTAACCTTTAGCCTCTGGGTTCTCTCTAAGTGAATTGCCTCAGGTATGGTGTCAGATAATTTATGGTCCTGCTAACCTTTCCCTTGTTTTCTTTCAATGTTTCCATTTCTGAAGAATGTGGACCTTGCTCCGTGGGTGATCGACATTAACATCTAGTGTACAGACTGTTCATGACCTCGGCTGAAAACCACACATCATCTCCTAAGGCGTGGCCACCTGCCTCCATATCTGAAATAACAGGTTATTATTTACTTGTGGAAATGGGAGATTTTACAAATAAAGGCAAGTTCTGGTAGTCTTCTATACAGTTAATAGAGCAGTGTTGTATCAACTTAGGATATATCAAACTATTTCAATGGTAAGATTGATCTTTTTGTCAGCAATTGCATGAAATTCATTGTTTTTACATTTTTTCCAACACTTTATGTGGAAAAGTATAAACTTGTCAATAACTTTTTCTTATTGGTTATAGGTAGAAATGAAAATATTTTCTTTCATTTACCTTTTGTCTGGAAAAAAGAAAAGAAAATATTTTCTTTTGCTGGGTGTAGTGGTGCAAGCCTTTAATCCCAGCACTCAAGAGGCAGAGGCAGGCGGATCTATGTGAGTTCAAGGCCAGACTGGTCTATATAGTGAGTTCTAGGACAGCTGGGGATACAGAGAGAGTCTTTATAAGATCAAAAAGAATTTTTTTTTTTTTTACTTTTTGAATGTAGCTATTAAAAATTTTTAAGTTACTGGACTGGGTACAGTGGTACACTCCTTTAATCCCAGCACTCAGGAGATAGAGGCAGGAGGATCTCTGAGATTGAGGCCAGCCTGGTCTTCATAGCCAGTTCCAGTCCATCTGAGGCTACAGGGAGATCCTGCTCAAAAAAGACCAAAATAAAGAAAATTTTAAGTTATCTCTGTGGCTAACAGTAGATTTCAATGTTAGAATAAAAATGAGCTTATAAGAAATAACTTTGGGAGCTTCTACAGTAATAGGTTTCTGTGTGGCATTTGTAAATGTCCCTAGTGTAAGTTAATCCACCTACATTTAAATGAATTATCCCGAAACAGAAACAGTGCCCCTACCAGTCACTATAGGCTATCAAAAAGCCTAGTCCAGTACCAGGTATGGGTTATCTATTTTTGAGTTGTTGGTAAGTGGGTTCCCATAGACCCCTTCCAAACAGACCATTACTCTTGCTTCCCCTCCAGGATTTGATAAGACCTTATTGCTGAATTCACCATATACTTGAGTCATAGGACATGGAGAAATGAAGCTGGTATCAATCTGCAAACTTTCCTATTGGCTAGTTTTCATAGTACTGAAAGGTTCTATGCAAGCTGCTAGGGAGATAAAGAAACAACAGTATTACCCAGCTGTAAACTCTGTGAACTATATTATACCTGGTGGTGTAATAGTGGCATGAATGTCATGGGAGTATCCAACCACTTTCTGATTGGATTTAAAGTCTGCTCCATAAGATGCAACTTAAGCCTGGTTTGTTAATGAGGCAAAAACCCATGGCTGGCTATATCATAGGTCCTAGTAAGGGAGAACATACTGCTATTCTTATAAATGGATATAGTAATAACCTGCCCTCTATGTTCTTATCTTTATATTAATTATTTAGTGCATTTCTTAGCCTTCATCAGAGAAGCTTCTTTTGCAGTAGATGGTGATTAATGCAGAGACTCACAACTGGTCACCATACAGAAAATAAGAGACTACACTGCATATCTCTAAATGGGACATCTGTGTCATACATCTTCTACCCAAAGCTCTGGGATCAGCACTGAAGAGGGATCAGAAAGATTGAAAGAGCCAGAAGTAATGGATAACTGCTGCACAACAGTATTTGCTGGACACGATAGGGCCATTGCACACATGAACTCACAGTGGCTGGGACAGCATGCATAAGACCTGCACAAGATCAAGCCAGACTAAATTTCAGCCTAGAGGGTAGGGGTTCATGAAGCTCCACCCCTAGCTGAGGCTCTATTAGAAAGTGATGGCTACTAGGGATGTAGCAATGAGACCCATGCCTTAGATGGCCCTACACCCATGCACATACAGGCAGTACTAAGTGGATTTAGTGGATTAAAAAACAAACAACAACAACAAAAATCCCCATGAAGTTGGAAGGGAAAAGTGATGGGGAGAGGAGAGGATTTGGATGGTAAGGAATAGGAGGTATTTGATCAAAACACATTTATATGCATATATAAAATTCTCAAAAATAAAAATAATTTGGAAAAAAAAACAACCTGGGGTTGAGGCTCAGTGGTAGAGTACTTGCCTCACAAGCCTGGTACCTTAGATTCAATCCCTCATACTGTCCTCACCTCCGTCCCCCGAACAGTAGCCTTGCCTTACCTGGAGGTGGAGTTTTCCCTTTGACTGTCTTAGATATGGAATGTAAACAAAACCCTGCTGTCTCAGCCTTCTCCCTTTTGTGTAATCTGTAATTATCCTTTTCACTCATATTCTAAAATCTAAGGCCTGGGGGTTGTGATGTTTCTTTGCTGATCACTGTTTTTCATTTGCAAAACTAGTGGACCTGAAGCTGATTTTCAAGGAAAAGAAGGTAGAGCAGGTCTACCTTATGATTTGTTCTAGTAGACTGGGTTTGTCAAATACTAATTTTAAAAGGTTTTGTTTTACACAAGTCCTTCCAGCCACATTCTGCCTGAATACCTAATAACTGCCTCAATACTCCACTTGGGCTTGTCTAAATCCAACCCTCATTGCGTGGAGTGAGATGAAGAACAAGCCTGGAATGGAGTTTTACTAACAGTCTTAACTCATTGTGAAAACTTAGTGACCGTGAGTGTTTTTTCTTCCCAAAGTTCTAGTTTGTCCAGTTTTGAAGCCCTTACATGAAGACACATGCTATGGAAAGGGTGTACCTAATGTTTAGGTTTTTTTTTTTTTCTTCCTTTTTAGAGCATTCATTGCATATAAATACTTTGTTGATACAAGGAGGCGTTTTGGCTTTTAGGGAGATGATAGGCTTAAGGCAAAAGGCCTGCTCATTTGGAGGGTACGTGTTTGGGATTTTGGTCTTTGGGAAGCTAACAGCCTCCATATGGGATAATCACACAAGAGTGTACACATGGATCTTTGACCTTTGTACTTGAGGCCTAAATAGCCATTCAGACCTTGCTTGGGTCACTTTGCATTACCAGTTGGTGGAAGATAACTTAAGTCTACCTTTCAGGTTTGGGTAGCTTTTCTGATTATTTTGGGAAACTAGTTGTTGAGGGATGAATTCCAAAGGGTTAAAATTCCCAGGAAATTAGTATGTTTGTTTGTACAAGCATATAAGTTTGTTTAGTTTGGCTTTTGCTTTTCCATAAAACTTATTTTAATTTCTAGAATAGGTGGTATTTTTTTACATTTTTTATTATATATATTTTTTGTACAAGATTATCAAATCTAGATCCATGTCCCCCACCCTATCCCTCCACCCCAGCAGAGCTCATGTATTCTGCCAAACATGCTTTTCATCTCTTTCTCAGTCTTTCTCAAAATTCTCCTTGTGGAAGTTGACTGTTTTGAGCAGAAGTTCACTGTTTCAGACAGTTCTTTGATGCAGTCCTTTCTGTTGTTGTTGTTGATGTTGTTTCCAGTATGCATCACTCCCAACTACTTGGACAAAAGCTCAAGGGGCCGTGCACAAGAAATACTTACAACTAGGTAATTGGCACTAGCATCCACAGATGAGAGATACCATTTGTTGTTTGTTTTTCTGGGACTGTGTTACTTCACTCAGCATGATGTCTTCTAGCTCCAGCCATTTTCCTGCAAAGCTCATGATGTCATCTTTACTGCTGCATAGAACTCCATTGTGTAGATGTACCACATTTTCTCTATCCGGTCGTCAGTTGAGGTGCATTTGGGTTGGTTCCAGCTTCTTGCTATTGTGAAGAGAGTTGAAATAAACATGGCCGTGCATATATCTCTATGGTGGGGTGAATCTTGTGGGTACATGCCCAGGAGTGGTATGGCTGGGTCGGGTGGCAAGTTCATTCCAAGTCTTCCAAGGGTTCTCCACACTGCTCTCCATAGTGGCTGTACGAGTTTACATTCCCACCATCAGTGTATGAGTGTTCCTCTTTCCCCACAACCTCTCCAGCACTTGGTATCATTTGTTTTCTTGATCCTAGCCAGTCTTACTGGAGTAAGATGATATCTTAAAGTGGTTTTGATTTGCATTTCCTTAATGATTAGTGATGTTGAGCAGTTCTTGAGGTGTTTCTCAGACATCTCTAATTCCTCGCTTGTGAAGTCTCTGTTCAGTTCTTTGCTCCATCTATTGAGCGGGTCATTTGTTTTCTTTTTTCTTTGTTTTTTGAGTAGTTTATATATTCTGGAAATCAATGCTTTGTCAGATGTATCTGCAGTGAAGGTTTCCTCCCACTCTGTGGGATTTCTCTTCACTTCCTTGATTGTTTCTTTTGATGTACAGAAGCTTTTGAGTTTGATGAGGTCCCATTTGTCAATTGTCGACCTTAATTCTTGTGCAGCTGCTGTCTGATTTAGGAAGTCTTTTCCTACGCCTATGTCTTGTAGTCTGCTGCCAACTTTTTCTTCTATCACCTTCAGAGTTTGGGGTTTCACGTTGAGGTCTTTAATCCATCTGGAGTTGACTTTTGTACAGGGTGAGAGGTAGGGGTTTAATTTCATTCTTCTACAAGTGGTGATCCAGTTTTGCCAACACCACTTGCTGAAGATGCTGTCTTTTCTCCATTGTGGTTTCTTGGCCCCCTTGTCAAATATGAGATGGCTGAAATTGTATGTGCTCAGATTTGGATCTTCGGTTTTGTTCCATTGGTCAACAGGTCTGTTTTTGTGCCAGTACCAGGCTGTTTTTATGACTATAGCCCTGTAGTATAGTTTAAAATCTGGTATAGAGATCCCTCCTGTGTAGCTCTTTTCACTCAGGATTGATTTGGCTATTCGGGGTCTTTTGTTTTTCCAAATGAATTTAAGAACTTTTGTTTCCAAGCCTGTGAAGAAACTCTTGGGGATTTTGATTGGGATTGCATTAAATCTATACAAGAGTTTTGGTAAAATGGACATTTTTACAATGTTAATTTTCCCAATCCATGAGCATGGGAGGTTTTTCCATCTTCTGAGGTCTTCTTCAATTTCTTTCTTTAAGGGTTTAAAATTTTTGTTGTAGAGGTCTTTGGTGTCTTTGGTTAGGTTTGTTCCTAGGTATCTTATTGTTTTTGAGGCTATTGTGAGTGGGAAGGTCTCTTTGAATTCTTTCTCCAGTTGCTTGTTCTTGGTGTAAAGAAAGGCCATTGATTTTCTAAGGTTAATTTTGTATCCTGCCACTTTGCTGAAGCTGTTAATCGTTTCTAGGAGTTTTCTGGTGGAGTTTTTTGCATCCCTTAAGTAAACAATCATATCATCAGCAAATAGGGATAGTTTGACTTCCTCTTTTCCAATTAGTACTCCTTTAATATCCTTTTCTTGCCTTATTGCTCTAGCAAGTGTTTCAAGCACTATATTGAAGAGGAGTGGTGATAGGGGGCAGCCTTGCCGAGTTCCTACCTTTAAAGGGAATGTTTCTGTCATTTCCCCATTTAGGATGATATTGGCTGTGGGTTTCCTGTATATGGCTTTGATTACATTGAGGAATGATCCCTCCAATCCAATTCCTTCTAGGACTTTAAGCATGAAGGGATGCTGGATTTTGTCAAAGGCTTTTTCAGCATCAATTGAGATGATGGTGTGGTTTTTGTCTTTGATTCCGTTTATGTGTTTGATGATGTTTATTGATTTTCGTATGTTGAACCATCCCTGCATCTCTGGTATGAATCCAACTTGGTCATGATGGATGATCTTCTTGATGTGGGTCTGTATGCGATTTGCCAGTATTCTGTTTAGAATTTTGGCATCTGTGTTCATGAGGGAGATGGGTCTATAATTCTCCTTTTTAGTTGGATCTTTGCCTGGTTTTGGTAATAGAGTGATGTTGGCTTCATAGAAGGAATTTGGGAGAATTCCCTCTGATTGTATACTTCTAAACAGTTTCAGTAATAATGGTTGTAGGTCTTTTTGAAATGTTTTATAGAATTCTGCTGTGAAACCATCTGGGCCTGGGCTTTTTTTAGTTGGGAGGTTTCTTATTACATCTTCAATTTCTTCATGTATTATGGGTCTGTTTAAGCTGTCGATCTCTTCTTGGTTGAGCTTTGGTGATTCCCAGGATTTCAGATATTCATCCATTTCTTCTAGGTTTTCAAACTTGGTAGAGTATAGGTTCTTGAAATATTCCCATATGATTTTCTGGATCTTTTCCTTGTCTGTTGTGATATTTCCCTTTTCATCACGGATTGTATTGATTTGGAGTTGTTCCTTCTTTCTTTTGGTTAACTGGGCTAGAGGTCTGTCTATCTTGTTTATTCTTTCAAAGAACCAACTTTTGGATTCATTGATTTTTTTTTTTTTTGTATTGTTTTCTTTGTTTCTATTTCATTGATTTCTGTCTCTGATTTTATTTCTTCCTGTCTGTTGCGTTTAGGTTTCATTTGTTGTTGTCTCTCAAGTGTTTTTAGCTGCAGTGTTAGATCATTCACTTGTGCTCTTTCTGTCTTTCTAATGTGGGCACCCAGGGCTATAAACTTCCCTCTTAGTACTGCTTTTAAGGTATCCCATAGGTTTTGTCATGTTGTATTGTCATTGTCATTCAGTTCCAGGAATGCTTTTATTTCTTTATCTCTTTCTTGACCCATTCATTATTCAAGAGTGTATTGTTTAGTCTCCATGTTTTCTTGTAGGCAGTAGGAATTATCCTGTTGTTGATGTTGACCTTTGTTCACTGTGGTCTGATAGAATGCATGAAATTATTTCAACCTTTTTGTATTTGTGGAGGTTTCTTCTGTGTCCCAGTATGTGGTCGATTTTGGAGAATGTTCTGTGGGGTGCTGTGTAGAAAGTGTATTCTCTGGGTCTAGATTTGATAAAAAAATATATGTATAATAAATAAATTAAAAAAAAAAGAAATAGCCATAGCAAGGCATGATGTCCCCTGCATTTAATTCCAGCCGGTTGGTCACTGTGACATGAAAGTCAGCCAGCCCTCCTCCATAAGGATTGCCAGGCCAGCTGGGGCTACAGGGAGACCATGCCTCAAAAGTAAATGAATGAAAGAATGAATGAGTGAATGAATGAATGAATAAATATATAAAAAAAGAAAGTGAATTCTCTGGTATTAGGGTGGAATATTCGGTAGAGGTCTGTGAAGGTGGTATTGTTTTTATACCAGTTGGGAGTTAGTTTTCTGAGTCAGGTACAACTAGATAAACTGTAGCTGTGGTTCTAGGATTAACAAGTTGTTATTTTATTTTAATATGTATAGCCTCATGTATATGCTGGATTCTGGTCAAAGACACTTAACTGTTCTTAACATGATCATATTTTACCATGGGGAAAATTTTTATAAAAAAATCAGGTAAATGAGATTAAATTCCTTATGTAGAAGCTTTCATGCTATTGCAAATTGAAGACTCTACGAAAGAGAGTTAAATGGTTGGTGGTTAATTTAGTTTTGTTCTTTTGAATGTTCTAAATCCTCCCCTGGTGTGTTTGCAACTCACAGCACCGTTCATTCTCATCAGCAGAGAGGCCACTGGAGCTTTGTTTTCTCTGTCATCAGAAAGTGAAGCAGGAACAGTCTACCCCTCTGAGACCTGACAGAGTACTCCTTTTAGCCAGAGCACACCCATCCCATTAAAGGGAAGGTAACTGTATCTTTTTTCTTTTTGACAGAGTCTCCCTGTAGCCCCAGCTGGCTTGAACTCACAGAGATCCTCTGCCTCCTGAGTGCTGGGATTGAAGGCACGAGCCTCATGCCCGGCCTGGTAACTATATTTTCAAAAATATTTTATTTCTTTTTATGTTAATTGTATGAATTTATTGCCTTCTTGCAGGTAGGTGCCACCTATGTTGTGCATCGCCCCCAAAGATCAGAAGAAAGTGTCGGATTTCCCCAGAACTGGAGTTATCCACCATTTGGGTGCTGGGAACTGAACTTGGGTCCTCTGCAAGAGGAGCCAGCACTCTTAACCACTGAGCCATCTCTCCAGCCCTGGTATCCCTGGTAACTATATCTTAGGATAGTATCCAATTTGCGGTCTAAATAAGGGTGGCTAGCTAGCAGGATAATTACTCAGCTTTAGTTCCTTCTGAACTTCAGAGTTTTTAAACCAGAAAGCTCTAATCCATCATATAGAAGTCTTCCACAGACAATACCTGATTTAGTTGTTTTTATTTTTATAGCCATTTACTGCCCTAAGTGGGCAACTGTTTATGCTCTTAAATTTTCTGCCACCTGGCCAGCCTGATCTACATAGTGAGTTCCAGGGCAGCCAGGGCTACATAGTTAGACCCTGTCTCAAAAAAACAAAAAACACATTTTCTACCACCTCCAGAGAAGAAAAGAGCCTATAGTATAGGCAAATTCATTGAAGAGGTGTGACATCTCTGTCAGGCCCTGATCTTACAAAGGCTGTTGGCATCAGTAACACACAGCTGAAACCTGAACAGTGGGAGAATGGGTAACGCAGTCATCAGTGCATCCTGGAAGGAAAAAACGAAAGGTGTAACTGAGCTCAGTGGTGGTTCAAACAAAATAAAAGCAATCCGACAAAGGCCAAATAAGGATCTCCCTCTCTTTTGAGAACGAATTTACCAAATTTATTGATAATACATGGATATTGTCCAGAAATCTTAGGGGATATAAGAAAAGTTAACATGACTTTCATAAGACAGTGTCTGGCTGGATATTCAGAAAGCCCCCAAAGTTGTAAGTAGCTATAAGAATAAGTCCTCTTGGCAGATAGTACCTTTAAACTATATAGTGCAGGAGATACAGGAAAGATGACAGAGACTGTAGATTTTATGGCTATAATAGGACAGAAAATGGGATAGGTGAAATGCATCAGGCAAACAGGAGAAAAGAGAACCCTTGGGGAGAAATCTGCAAAAAAGAGACACACTGGCAGTATGGCTGCCCTAAATTAAAGAAAGAGAGGGGAAAGTAACACACGATCATGATCCCAGCAGTGAGTGATAGGGCAGAGTGACGCCCCTTGATCATTTGGAACCAATTACAATTTACTCACATGAACCCTAGGTACAGTTGGCAGTGGAGAATCAAACCGTGGAGTTCCTCTTGGACATGGATAGTAGTTACCCTGTTCTCAGTACCCAAGTAAGTCAAAGTAGCAAAGCATCAGTGTTTACTATGGAGCCAACTAGGAGAGTTAAGATTAAAGTACAGATTCTTTTTTTTTTATTATTTTTTTAATGAACCTTTTATTTTATTTATTTATTTATTTATTTATTTATTTATTTATTTATTTATTTACTTACTTATGTGTATGAATGTACTGTCTGCATGTAGGTTTGTGCACCCTTGTAGTGCAATGCCACGGAGGTCAGAAGAGGGTCTCGGATTCCCCTGGAACTGGAGTTCTCCTGGAATTGGAGTTACAGACGGTTCTCAGCTGCCATGTAGGTGCTGGGGATCAAACCCGGGTCCTCTGCAAGAGCAGTCGGTGCTCTTAACTGCTAGGCCATCTCTCCAGCCCCTAAAGTACAGTTTCTTACACGTGCCAGAATGCCCAATACATTATTGGGATGAAATTTTTACATCGTGTTCAGGGAACTCTCTTCAAAAAGGGCTTTACCCAAGGGCCATCCAGAACAAGTCTTAAGGTTACAAATGCCACTCACTGTGAAGAGACAGTCTAGGTTTTTGTTCCTGAGATTTGTATGAAAGTAAGCACATACCATATGGGCAGATGCAACTAAAGGTCAAGAAGTAAAAGCACCACTGGTGAAGTTTAAATTTAAAAGGGAATCGTTGTATTTAGAATGCAGCAGAAAGCCCTCAACAAAGAGGCTTTGGAAGGAATTGAGCTAGTTTTTTAAAATTTTCTAAAATGTGGGGTAAGTCTTTGTAGGACACCTTGCATCATATTTCTGTTAGTTTAAAAGTGAGCCAAGACTTGTACAGAGGTTGAAAGTAACTAATGACATTGATAGGATAATTTATCCTACTATGCCAGACCCTTCATACTTTGATTGTTGTATATTGAGATTATGGGTGATTTTCTGTTTGGGACCTTAAATATGCTTTCTTTTAAAGCCTCCCCTTGACAAGCTTCAGTTGCCATTTGTTTTTCTATGACAAGATCCAAAATAATAAAAACAAACCCCATTATAGTACACTGTTTTACCACATTGCTTTGGATCTTTAAAATTTTCCCCAACATCCTTAGTGAGATTTTAGCCAAAGACTTATGAGCTCTAAAACTAGGAGTCTTGGTGCAGTATAGTGTTGACTAACTCATCACAAGGTACAATTTTGAAAAATGTGTACTTAACCTTTTTAATACAATTTAACTACTAAATCACCTGATATTTGGTAGATACAAACTGTCATCCTGCAAAAGCTGAGATTTGTAAGCCAAGTCAGTTACCTCAGCTGTCAAGTAAAGGAAGTGAACCTTTGTTATTCTCTCTGCCCCGTTTTGCTGTGTTTCATGAACCTTAGGTGTAGAAGTTTCATTTTAGATGTGTCAGGGCTGGGCATCTCACAGAAACTTCCTCTATATTTGACCAGCTGTGGAACTCCATAATAGTCTCTATCTGTTGCCAAGAAAAAACTTCCTTGATGAGTGGTAAAAGAGATACTTGTCTGTAAATATAGGGGTGCATGTTTAGCATACAATAAGAAATTGTTTGTCTAGGGATGTGATAGTCTCTTGCCTCTCACCAGTGAAGCTTCCTCATCCAATAGATGGTGATTAACACAGAAAGCCGCAACTGGCCAAAATGTAGAGAATAAAAGACTGCAGAGAGAGTGTCCCTGGATAGGACTCCTGTATTAAACCTCTGCCACCCAGGGCTCAGGGATCATTGCAGAAGAGGGGATGGAAAGACTTAAGAGCCAGGGGTGGTGGATGACCACAAGGAAACATTTTTCCAGGTGGCTGGGAACTTGCTCATATGAACTTACAGCAATGGTAACAGCATTCACAAGACCCATGCAAACTCAAACAGACAGAAACTCAACATAGAACTGGGAAATAGGTAAGGAGCTTCAACCTTACGTGAGGGACTTTTGGCACCGGATCCACTGCTGGGTGAGGGAGAGTTGTTCTCCTTTAAGGGAGTTAGACTAGATAGGTTGACTGTGGCTCCAGTGGATGAACTGGCACTGAGGGACATGTGAGAATACAAACTTGACTTGATAGGCCTTAACATACATGACAGAATGCCTGAAATCTGGTGGGGGGTCTGTAGTGGTACAGATAGGGGAGGGGGGGTCTAAACATCAAGATGTATGAAAGGCACAAAAATTCAATAAAAATATATATGGTTAAAAAATTAGAGCTTAATATTCATTCAGAAACAATTGACAACATTAAATTCCCTGAAAGTAGGAAGCATCTATAAGACTTTCTAGGCGTGGTTAAGTTCTGCCTAAGTTGGGTCCCTAACTTTGAAATAGTAATAAAACCTCTTTATGAAGCCCTGAAAAACACTAGATTCAAAGCCTGTGTTTGGATCCTAGAATGACGGTGGGCATTTGGCATCACCAAGGAAACACAGCACTAGCCTCGGGTTAGGTTGGTTAACCCTCAAAAACACTACTAGTATCCCCGAGAAGCAAGGCATCAGTGTAGGCGTACTGACTCAGATGCTTGGAGAGTCACTTTACAATGTGACTAATTGCTCAAAATGATTGGAACAGACATCTAGAATCTGGCCACTCTGCCTTCAGGTAGTTGCAGTCAGTTGCACTATCATACAAGAGGCAGAAAAGTTTTTTTGTTAGTTGTATATTAAAATATATGTTTGTACTTCATCAAGTTTTGACATTATTGGAACAAAGATGATTCTGGTTGCTAGTAGCAATAGAAAATATCAGGCTATTTAACTTCATCAAAATTTAGCTACCCTACTCCCAGTAATGAAAGATGATTCTGATTTGAACCTTGATTGGTAAATTGTCAATGCAGTCTATTTCAGAAGACTAGGTTTGTCGGATCAGCTGCTGGCAGCTTATGACTGGGGAACTTTTCACCGAGAGCAGCTTTGTGGAAAGAAATGTGCTAATGTGCTGGATAAGTCTAGGTAAGATAACAGGTCATGCCCTCTTAGGCTACACCTCTGCACGAAAGGTTGAAGCAAGTGGAGTCACTAGGATTTTATAGTTGTTACAAGGAAAAGAAACATCTACACTGGTATAAAATATACTTTCATGGGGTTGAAGAGATGTTCAGCAGTTAAGAGTACTGGCTGATCCTGCAGAGGACCTGGAATCGATTCCCAGCATCCACATTACAGCCAACAGCCTTCCATCACTCTAGTTCTAGGGGATCCAACACCCTCTTCTGACCTCTGTGGGCACTGCATGACACAGGTGTACTTAGATACATTCAGGTATAACACTCATACATTAAAATAAAAATATTTTAAAAAGTACACTTTCAGATAGATCACTGATGTGGAGATGTTTGTAAAGAGGATTCCTAACTTCTGGAATGAAAAACATCAAACATCTGAAATACCTGTCTTACTTGAGGCAACCCAAGTAGCTGTTTGGTCTAGGGCACCAAAAGACTGATTCCCATAGAGTAAGGGACATCAAAGAGCCTAAAAAGCCACAAACCAAGCTGAGAGACAGCATATCATGACTTCGATCTTTCCCTTAGACTTCGTTCCCTTGTCTAAGTTCACACCTTGTCATCCAGAGCAGGGTGAGGAATGAGCCAGACAATGAGACTTCACTAATACGGGCTTTAACTCATTATGGAATTGTAATGACCACAAGATGGTTTTACTCCTTGAAGTTCCTGGTACCTGCTGTTTTAAAACAGCAGGAAAGGACAATTGAGAACAGGAATGTACTAGCAGATCTCATGTGGCCCTTCTTGAAAAGGCCATATTTTCAAAAGTCTATTCAAAGGATGATACAAGGAATCTTTTGTGTTTTTAGAAGTAATCCCAGACTATACACATCCCACTTCAGAAGGGAGTGCAATAAAAGGAGAAATGGACATTTGAAAACTGGCAAACAGACTTCACTGAGATGCCTAAAATGATTTTACATTTTTATTAGTATTTGCAGATACTCTTTCAAGCTGGGTAGACCCTCAGTAACATATATGGGGGTCTATTGGGCACCTATTGCTATTTCCTGGTTCTTGTGTCCTGGAATAAGGAGTGGACAGGGACATGTGGGCAGTAGCAGAAGTAGAGACGGTTTAAGACATAGTGCACTTCTGTTCCTGGTGTTCATGGTCAGGTATTTCCAGATACTTGGTCTCCTATTAAAGAATTGAAAATAAGGGCTCACACACAGACTTGCAAAAGTAGCAAAATAATTTTATTTGGACCAAAGTGAAAGTATAGATTAAAGTGAGTACTGTTTAGGGCTTCCTTTTATGGAGTACCAAAAGAAGGGGGTTGTGTTTAATACCAGCATTTGGGAAGCAGTGGCAGGCAGATACATGTGAGTTCACAACCAGCCTGGTCTGTATAATAATTCCAGGCCAGTGGAGGCTAAAAAAGGAATTTCATTGCTAAAGGGTGTAGTTTGGATGGAGGCTAAAATGGAATTTCATTGCTAAAGGGTGTAGTTTGGATGGATCTCTATTTTTCCTTGTTTTGTTTTGTTTTGTTTTTGACAGGGTATCTCTAGCCCCAGCCTTCCTGGAGCTCACTATGTAGAACAGGCTGGCCTCGATTTCACAGAAATTGGCCTGCCTTTGCCTCCCGAGGGATGGGATTAAAGGCACACATAATCAGGCCTAGCATGGGATCTCTATTTTTATTGATGATAAATTAGTTCATATATTCATTTCTTTTATTGTGCATGTCCCCATAATGGATCTGATTTTAATCATCTGTACACCCAGTTGTGCATAAGCAGGCATAAGATGGTAAATAGGTGGTCTTCCTAAAAGATCACTTGAAGGACACAGTTTGCCTTAGTATGCACACATCCGAAACACATTCAAGCTGGGTCAGCTCTTCTAGTCCTATGGATGCACTGAGAATACACTTGAATAAAAATGCTCTAAATTCGATTGTTTCAAATTTAGAGAAATCTATATTCAGACATGGGAGTATGTTATAGTCCTTTGCAGGTGAGGGTTCTGAGGTTTCTAGGTATGTTGTTTGGAGAAAGATGGCTGTTGGTAGTATGTTCAGATGAAGGAACTAGTCTGCCAAGTGTACAAGATGGAGGTGTCTGCATAACCCAAACCACACAGGCTCCCAGGCTAAACTACCTCCTAGGCTTGCCTGCTTCATTTCCAAGGAGGGAGATGCAGACCAGAACTGGGAGGAAAGTTAGAGACTCACTCTTAGGGGCTAGAGAGATAGATGGCTCAGCAGTTAAGAGCACTACTGCTTTTCCAGAAGACCTGAGTTTGAACCCCAGCGCCCACATGGCAGCTAACAGCCACCTGTAACTCCAGGTCCAGGGGATCCAGTGCCCTCTTCTGTCCTCTCTGGATACTGCATGACAGGGGTGCACTTAATACGTGCAACCATGACACTCATACATGAAAAATAAAAACGTTTTTCTAAAAAGGGGGCTAGAGAGAAACTCACTGTTTTCTGTACCCAGCAAGTTTGGATCTTTATAGATCATTTGTATAGCATGGCCTTTTTTGCTCATGTTCTGTTTATGTGTTGGTCTTGGTTGTAATGAGGAGCAGGTAGTCCAATGTCCCTCTCTGTCAATTAGTTTCTTTCATATGGTAATTTTGACTCCTGTCACACTTCTAAGGCTGAGAAAACAACAGAGGCAATTAAATTTTTCCTCAAAGAAATTATTCCCAGGTTCGAATTACTTAACTCTCTCCAGACTGGCACAGGCCTTCTTTTGTTTCTGAGGTCACCTAAAGGATGAGTAAAGTCTTAAAAATAACTTAAAAGTTACATTCATTGTAGACACCTCAGTCCAGAGTTATACCTTAAAACAGTAGCTGTTAAGAGACCTATTTAAGATGGAATAGTTTTACCTATTGCTTTACTCCAAATTAAGGTAGCTGCTCAAAGTAGATTCAAGTTCTTTTGGATTTGTGCATCTAAGCGTCTAAGAATTCCATCCCTCATGTTAGAAAATGAAACTAGGTGTTCTAGTTTGCCTTCCATTGCTGTGACAAAACACTCTGACCAACACCAACTTGGGGAGGAAAGGGTGTATTCAGCTCACATCTCCCGGGTCACAGTTCATCACTTAGGGAGCCCAAGGCAGGAACTCAGGGCAGGAACCTGGAGGCAGGAGCTGAAGCACAGGCCATGGAGGAATGCTGTTCACTGGCTTGCTCCCCTGGCTCATGCCCAGCCTGCCTTCTTATACAGTACACAACAACCTGCCCAGGGTGGCACCACTCATTGTGGGCTGGGCCCTCCCACACTGCTCGACCATCAAGACAATACTCCACAGATGTGGCCACAGGCCAATCCAATGGAGCCAATTCCCCAATTGAGGCTCCCTCAACCCAGGTGTGTCAAGTTGACACTAAAGCTATCCAGCACA
>VZQC01011351.1:695524-748241 GCA_009823505.1 Rhizomys pruinosus
TGTCTCCTATAGATAACAGGATACATTTTGATTGGCATTTTAAAACACTGTAAGAGAATGTCAGATGTCTGGAATGCTAGCAGAGTGGAGAGGCAGTGAGGACTTGAGCAAGAGATGGGTAGAAATGCACATACACACATCCCTCATTCCTACCTACTGCTAACCGAGGATGACCATGGCTCAGCGGCAGGCGATTGTGTGATGACTGTGTTCATATCGGCATTATCTGTGCCCCACCCCTCCTGACTGAAACATACCTTCTGATCCCAGAAGGTCAACAATATGGACAGTGGTTACACTTGACAGGATAGTATAAAACACAGCTTAAGTATTTCAAATAAACAAAATATTAGTATCACATATATCTTATGGTAAATTGCCTTTGGGTGGGAGCTTCCTTTCCAGTACTTGGAGGTCTACGGGACTAGTCTAGAAAATTCACTACTGTGGAAAAATTAAGGCTAGTGAGATTGGCTAGGAGCAGGGAGGTGGAGAGGCTCTTGGTAATGAATTACTGTAACCTGCCCTTCCAGTGGCCACAGGAGTTTCATGTTCTTTCTTGACATAATTAAGTGCCAAAGCTCTTCAGGATGACTTGATGCTGTATGAATTCTACCTCTTCACCAGCACTGACATGGTTCTTGGGTCTACCACTCTAGTAGAACTATTAACTCCATTGGTATTAACTTTTGTTACAAATCTTACAAAAGGGTGTATGCTTCTGAGTATTTAAATCCATATTCTATCTTTTTTTTTTTTTTGGTCTTTTTAAAACAGGGTCTCCCTTTAGTCCCAGCTGGCCTAGAGCTCACTAAGTAGACCGGGCTGGCCTTGAACTCACAGAGATCCACCTGTCTCTGCCTCCCTCCCGAGTGCTGGGATTAAAGGTGTGGACCACCATGCCCAGCTATTTTTTTTGGGGGGGGAGGCTATATACTTTTAAAAAGTAGCTGAGCAAGCCAGGGGGAGCAAGCCAGTAAGCAGTGTTCTCTGCTTAGTTCCAGCCTCTGGGTTCCTGCCTTGAGTTCCTGCCCTAACTTTCCTCAAAAAATACACTGTGCTTTGAAAGTTTAAGATGAAATAAACCCTTTCCTCCCCAAGTTGCTTTTTGGTCAGTGTTTTATCATTAGCACTAGAAACCAAAGCAGAACACTAAAATCACAACTGACACTCTTCCTGCCTTAACATTCCCAGGTCTCTTAACTCCACTCTTCTTTTTCTCTATTGCTCTTATCAATTTCTTTTTAAATTATTTTATTTTATTTTTGTATGTGTATGAATGTACTGTCTGCATGTAGGTCTGTGCACCTGTGTCGTGCAATGCCACAGAGGTCAGAAGAGGGTCCCGGATTCCCCTGGAACTGGAGTTCTCCTGGAATTGGAGTTACAGACGGTTCTTAGCCGCCATGTGGGTGCTGGGGATCGAACCCGGGTCATCTGCAAGAGCAGTCGGTGCTCTTAACCGCTAGGCCATCTCTCCAGCCCCTGCTTTTAACTCTTAACTGTCCTACCTCAGTTTCTCTCAGTGACACATGTCTGAATAGATAATGCCCTAACTAAAATAATGCAAATGTCTGTAAACCATGTTTTACCAGCTGAAGCCTCACTTGGTGCAAGCCCATGCTGATTTGCCTTTATGCTCAGTATCTGACTCTCCCCAAACTTAGTGTAATTGTAAGTACAGTTCGGATGACAAGCCAAGAGTTGAGCACTGTACTCCATACACATCTGCCACCTGAAGAAGTCTGTGTGCTCTCAGATACTGTCTGGTATTAGATCCATCCTTAACGGAATGTAGGAATTATGGTCAGTGCCCCTAATGATGGTAATAGGAACCTGTCTGGGACTTAAAAGCTGTTATACTCTTTTTTTTCCAATTTTATTTATTTTTATGTGTATGAATGTACTGTCTGCCTGCAGGTTTGTGCACCTGTGTTATGCAATGCTGCGGAGGTTAGAAGAGGGCATCGGATTCCCCTGGAACTGGAGTTAAAGATGGTTCTCAGCTGCCGTGTGGGTGCTGGGGATTGAATCCGGGTCCTCTGCAAGAGCAGTCTGCGCTCTTAACCTCTAGGCCATCTCTCCAGCCCAAAGCTGTTACACTCTTAAAAGACGGACAGAATATTACACTTCTCACCATCAAAACCTTCAATTCCAAAAATTCCTTTTTTGCCCTCAGCAAGAAGTAGCCAGAGAAAGGCCCCTGGCCAAATTCTATGGATATGGAATGGGGATTGACAGTGGGGAAGTGTAACAGCAAATTGACAATTAGAATTAAAATGAACTTAAAAAAATGACCCTGCCTTAACCAGGAAAAAACAGATTTCTCTTTCCTAGGTCTAGTTAGGCAGTGTCAGCAAAGTCTGGCTACCTCCACTTTCCTCACATGGCACTGCAAATTCTAAGGAGAGGCATTTATGATCCTTCTTTTGTCGGTTTTGCACTTGAAAAATCAGTGTGTTAAAACAGGAACACAGGAACACCCTCAAGTTGATTTCCAAGGGAAAAGATGGTGAGTACAAATTCATCATTCAGAGATGTTTAGGGACCAGAAGCTCTGGGAATCTTGGGAATCTTCCACCCATCACCCTGTAAAAACCCTTGAAACTTTTTACCTTTCTAAAATGGGGAGTTTTTTGCTTGAGATAGCCTCTATCCCATTTTCCCAACCCAGAACCTAAATAAAAATGTCTTCTCCATCACTGTCTTGTCTCCTGGTTGGTTGATTTTGGTGGAAGTGGGTAGTAGGACCTCCACAGCCCAGTCATGGTATCATTGTTTTTAAACACTGGTATAAGGATAAAGGTAGATAACTAAAACAGACTATTAAGCATATGTTTTAAGGGGACTGGAGGTTAAAAGCACCTGGCTCCTCTTGAGGACCTGGGTTCAGTTCCCAGCATCCACATGGTGGCTAACAACTATCCACAACTCCAGTTCCAGGGATCCAATGCCCTCTTCTAACCTCCATGGGGATTGTGTGACATGGATACACTTACATACATGCAGACAGTATACTCATAAACATAAAAAAAAGCATGTTTTGAACAGAACAAAAAGATAAAACAGTTGAAAAATGATCATCAAAAGAACCAATATTCATGAGTTCTGTGTGGCTTCCTGTTTGCAAAGTGCTTAGTTTATCTTCCTTAGAGTTCTATAATGGCAGTATTATCACCGTCTTTCAGATGAAGAAAGTGAAACTCAGCTGGCAAGTGCTTTCCTGCTGAATCCTACCGCTAGCTACCTAGTAGAGAATGAGATTGGATATACCTGGACCACCTTCACTGATGAAGGGTTGCTATTTGAGTCTTCTCTGGAGGCTGAGTATTTTACAGGTTCCCAGGATATTTTAGTCAGGTATAGTAAAACCTGCAGACATGAATAAGGATTTTGTTAAACTCAGATCCCTAGAACAGAGTCAGGTTTGGACAGGAGGCATAAGGAGCCAGAAGTAAATGTAGTCTGGAGCCTTGTAAACAGACTAGGATTTTCTAATTTCAGCTGCCTATGGGGAATAGGCCCCTGATGAGCCCGAGGTGATTAGGGCAGAGAAATAGGATTTGGCTTGCATAGGAAAACTGTTCCTTATTCTCTAGGATTTAGCTCTCCTTGAGTGATAGGCCCCAAGTGTCTACAGGTAGAGGACTTCTGTGCTGAAAGCCAAGTCTTCCTGTGCTCTGGCTTGGTCTCAGAGCCTCAGGTCAAGCCCCAGTGAGGCTAGGAAGAGAAGGGAGCCTTGATATCTTTCCCTGCCATCTGCAGACATGTCCACAAAACACCCTGCTTAGAAGTTTTGTGTCTGACTGAATTTAACATTTTTTTCAAAGCCAATTTTTTATTGATGCTCTGTGCATTTCATACAAAATTACAAATCAAATCTAGACCTGTGCCCCCCTCTTTGCACCCCCCACACCACCAGAGAGCATGCATTCTTGCAAAAATGTTTTTCATCTTTTTCTCAGTCTCTCTCAAAATTCTTGAGGTAGAAGTTTACTGTTTTGAGCAGAAGTTCACCGTTTCAGTCAGTTCTTTGATGCAGTCTTTCAGTTGTTATTCCTTCCAATATGCATCATTCCAAAATATGCACATATGCATGCCACATATAGATTTTAGCATCTTCAGCTTATGATTTTTTTTTTCTTTATTAGGCTGAAAGGTGTCATGTTTGAAGTCTCCTCCTTGGCAAGCCCAAACCACCATCAGTTCTGCCCCTGTGTTCCACACTGGGGTTTTCCCTTCCCATGGTCACCAAATGAGGTCCAGTCAAGCAGTGGCAGCCACAGGGTAGCTGCACTTGCCAGTAAGACAGGCAAAACAACTGTGCTCGTTTTTTTTTGTTGTTGTTTTTTACTTTTTGTCTTTTTACCAAGATCTCAAGTTTTATACCTGAAGTACAATTTCTCAGGACTTACTATTTATATATTTCTGGTTATACTTTCCTTTTGGATGTTTAAGGCCACACAGCCCAGATTAACCAAGGATTTTGTTTTCTCAAGGTCAGTTGAGGATCTGGTCCTCAAGGGTCACTCAGGTTTGGGGAGGGAGGGAGCCCCTGGCTCCTTTTGGCTTTTCAATCACCAGTTCCATCCACTTGAGGACAAAGTCAGGTCTTGCTCCATCAGGCTCCCCCCCCCCTTTTTTTTTTTTTGGTCTTTTTGAGACAGTGTCTCCCTGTATCCCCATCTGGCCTGGAACTTGCTCTGTAGACCAGGCTGGCCTTGAACTCACAGTGATCCGCCTACCTCTGCCTCCCGAGCACTAGGATTAAAGGCCTGTGCCACCACGCCTGGCTGGCTTCCCTTTTTGAAGCATGAGCAGACTTTCCTCTTTAGACACTGGCTGAAGTCTCATTAGTGGATCTCCAAGACCTCCCTGCACAGTTAGACTGGTGACTCATATTTGCAGGACATTTCAAGAGATGCCCCCATGCATAGTCCCCTGGGACTTAGTTGACCTCTGAGGGCAAGGAACAAAGTTATCCCTTAAGACCTTCGGCCAAATTGGTATGGGCATTAAGTATGGTCATTAAGCATCCAGAAAGGCCAAGTTACACCAGCCTGATACTTTTAACTACTGTATAATATTTTAGAAAAGACTTGGACAAAAGCTCAAGCAGCTTTGTATAAGAAATAAGCAGTCTCGGGCTGGAGAGATGGCCTAGCGGTTGAGAGCGCTGACCGCTCTTACAGAGGACCCGGGTTGGATCCCCAGCACCCACATGGCGGCTGAGAACCGTCTGAAACTCCAACTCCAGGAGAACTCCAGTTCCAGGGGAATCCGACACCCTCTTCTGACCTCCGCGGCATTGCACGACACGGGTGCACAAACCTACATGCAGACAGTACACTCATACACATACAAAAATAAATAAAATTAAATTAAAAAAAAAAAAAAGAAATAAGCAGTCCCACAAAATACTGTGGTTAGATACATCATGACAAACTAGTTGTTTTTTGCATTCTTTTGATCTTATGTTACTCTGAAATATGCATACATATCCTCCATCCATATACCAAAAATTCCTAACTCTGAAAATAAATGGTAGCTTAGTTCCAGAACCTGTTAAGGGATTCACAGTATAAGAGCACAGTTGTTTTCAGATATTGATAACATTTTCAGTTGCTGGTCAAGTGTATGTTCAGGTGGCTATTAGTCACCATGTGGTTGATTCCTATTTACATTCCATTCCAAATCTACAGTGAGGTGTCTCATTTGTTTTTCTTTAAGCCAGATGTTTGTGGAAACTTTGCCATCAATTAAGCATTAGGAAGTATTTTTTCCTAAATAACTTGAAGCATACTTACTTTTCAAGCTCAGAGTGGAGACATTAATGAGGCACTTTGAATCAGGAACAGTAATTAGATGAGCTGTATTCAGGTTTGCTTTCAGTGTTGCAGTAGACTAGCTATGGATGATAGTGTTGAGAACCCTGGGCATGGGTCACACTGTAGGGCAAAGAAATGACTACATTGGTGGGCACTGAGCTTTGTGGGTTTGCTGCCATGCTGCTCAGGATGTTAGGACTCAGGAAATTAGTCTCCTCTCTTCATGATACCAGCTCCTGTTGAGTCCTTGTGGAAAAGGCCCAAGTAGCCCCCATCTTCCTTGACAACCCAGTTCTCCATTATGTGGAGACCAAGCAGGAAAGCACTTACCTGTCGAGCTTCACATTCTTCATCTGAAAAATGGTGACCATAATACAGCTTTTAGAGAACTCTTGTCAAGATAAAACTAAGCACTTTGCACTTGACGAGCAAAGGTCTATAGAAACTTGACTTGTCTAGCTGTGAAGAAGTTACTCCTAGCCTTTGTCCAATTCCCTAGGTGAATTCCATATTTAGAATCCCAAAGGTGCTGCTCTCTGTAACTGTATAAAATTCCTTTCTCCTCTCTCTCTCTCTCTCTCTCTCTCTCTCTCTCTCTCTCTCTCTGTCTCTCTCTCTCTTTCCCATCTCCATCCATACATCTCCCTCCTCCCTCTCTTGAGTCTAGGATTCTGACAGCTCCCGATTTGTACTATATCTTAAAAGGGAACATTTCACTCTATTGTAAAAGAGAAGCCACTTTATTTAGCATCTGCAGTAATACTGCCCCAAAACACTCAGAAGGAATCACCTGCTATAAACTCAATAGAAAGTGAGGTTTTGCTGTTTCTACCCTATAAATGCAAGTGCTCTTAACGAAAATACCAAAAGAACGCTGGTGATATAGGACTTTCCCTAGTATGCACGATGTCCTGGGTTCTGTCCCCAGCACTGCACACTGTGTACATGGTGGTGCACCTATAATCCCAGTACTCCAGAGGTAAAGGCAGGAGAATCAGAAGTTCAAGGTCATCAACTTTATAATAGAGTTTGAGGCCAGGCTAGGATATATAAAATCCTGTCTTAAAAAGGGACATATATATTTTGGGGAGGAGGGGTCTTTTTGAGACAGGATCTCCCAGGCCCAGCTGGCCTGGAACTGAGTAGACCAGGCTAGACTTGAACTCAGACCACCAACCTCTGCATCCCAAGTGCTGGGATTAAAGGTATGCACCACCACTTCCAGCCCAGAACCATAATTAATAGAGGTATATTAGTTGTAGAGTTTGTGTGGAAAAGCAAGCACAGCCATAAATTTGTTAATTTTAGTCTTAACCGATGGACAAAACCAAAATGTGTACCTAATACTTTGAGCTATTTCGATACATGTATACATTATATAATGCTTAACTTACATTAACATTCAAAATTCTCTACATTATCTATAGTCTCCTTACCATGCAGTAGTAGCACAAGAGAATTTCTTTTTGTTTAATTTTTTAAAATTTATTTTCCTATGTGTTTGAATGTACTGTCTGCATGCAGGTTTGTGCACCCGTGTCCTGCAATGCCGCAGAGGTCAGAAGAGGGTGTTGGATTCCCCTGGAACTGGAGTTAAAGACGGTCCTCAGCTGCCATGTGGGTGCTGGGGATTGAACCTGGGTCCTCTGCAAGAGCAGTCGGCATTCTTAACCCGCTAGGCCATCTCTCCAGCCCCAGGAGAATTTCTTGTTCCTATTTAACTCTCAGCCTCCCACACTCCTTTCCCCTCTCCTGGCAGCTGCCCTACTGCTCTCAACTTCTGTGAGATAACTGTTGAATCTTCCACATATGAATAAGTTCATATGGTACTTTTTTTTATTTTTATTTTTGGTCTTTTTGAGACAGGGTCTCCCTGTAGCCCCAGCTGGCCTGGAACTCGCTCTGTAGACCAGGCTGGCCTTGAATTCACAAAGATCCACCTGCCTCTGCCTCCCAAGTGCTAGGATTAAAGGCGTGCGCCACCACGCCCGACTACATATGGTACTTTCTATGCCTGGTTTATTCCAGTTAATACAATTGATCGTCAGTCCCATCCATGTCACAGATGGCAAGACTTTTATCCTCGTTATGGCTGAATATTGTTCTATGATGTATATGTGCCATATTCTTATTTGGTCATTGATAGGCACAGGCTATTTCTGTTTCTTAGCTTTTGTGTCTAATAAAAGACTGCAGGTGTCTTCATTTCCTTGAATAGACCCATAGGGTTGCTGGATCATATGAAGTTTGTTTTACTTTGGGGAGTGGGGGGTGCTGAATGTGAGGGAGGTTCTTTTTCCTTTGAGAACTGTATTGTAGACTGGCTAAAATTTACTATGGACTGCAGTTTGGCCTCGAACTTGTGGGGATCCTGCCTCAACTTCCCAAATGCCGGGATTGTGGGTATGAGCCACTATGCCTGGCTAATAATTCTATTTTAAATTTTTGAGTCCCCTCTGTTTTCCATAATGGTTGAACTGATTTGCCTTCCCACCGACAGTGTGCAAAGTGTCTTTTTGTTTCACATCCTAATCAGCATTTGTTATCTATTGTTTTAAAATATTTTTGTGTATGCATGCATGCATGCCAAGGAGTGCCTGTGGTGGCCAGAGAACAGCCTGTAGAAGTCATTTCTCTCCTTCAGCATGTGGGTCCAGGGATCGAACTCAGGCATCAGGCTTGCGGGCAAGCATTTACACCCTGAGCCATCCCACTAGCCCCACATTTGTTGTCTTCAGTCTTTTTACTATCGGCCATTCTTACTCAAGTGAAGTGAAACCAGAAAAAAAATATTGAAAAGAAAATGAAGCATGATTAGAGCCATAGGGCTCTGGAGGCAGGCCAATTAAGTAGAATGATTCTGCCACGTGAATGAGAAAAAAGGGAAGGAAATAGTAAGTTCAGGCAGAAGTCCAAATATACACAAGTATCCAGTTTTATGAGAACACTTTAGCTCTCTATAGGAGAAGATAAATTTAGTAAAAGATATTGGGGGCAGTTCAGTGGTCATTTGAGAGGAAAAGTTATATGCAGAAACTCATTCAGAATAAACTAAATTTTAATAACTAATACCAAAAAAATACTAGGAGAGGCACAGGACGATTGCCTCATATATCCAAATGGAGGAAGTGTTTTAACTGAACACTTACAAGTCATCACATTTTTTAAAGTATTTTTTCTTTTACATGGATGAGTGTTTTCCATGCATATCTGTAAGTGCACCCATGTTGTGTAATGCCTGTGGAGGTCAGAAGAGAATGTCAGATCCCGTGGAACTGGAGTTATAGATGATTCTTAGCCACCATGAGCCATATCTGCAGGCCCAAGCCATCATTTTTTAAAATCCTCCATCATATTTCCAAATAGAGGAAGCCTTTCTAACTGAACACTTACAAACCATGAACTTTTAAAATCCCATATAGTGAAAATCATCATAAATAAGAAAATGATGGGCTAGAGAAATGGCTCAGAGGTTAAGAGTACTGGCTGTTCTTGCAGATGACCTGGGTCGGTTCCCAGCACCTACATGGCAGCTGATAGTCATCTACAACTCCAGTTATAGGGGATCTGACGCCCTCTTCTGGCCTATGTGGGCATTGAATGCACAAATACATGCATCTAAAAGAAAGTATTTTACTCATACACATAAGATAAAAAGGAAAAATAAATAAAAAATGACAAATAGGTAAAAAGGTTTGCAACTATGTTGACTCATTCAGCCAGTAGCATTGAATGCTTCTCCCATTCAAGTACTAACCAGGCCCAACCCTGCTTAGCTTCTGAGATCAGACAAAATTGGGCATGGTAGGGGTTGTATGGCCATAGACTGCCAGCTACTCTTTTAAGTGTTTGGGTCATAACACTGAACATAAAGGACTGGACTGCCCTAATCATATAAAGTTTCTAGAAATCTTTATAAATGATCAACAGCAAATGGTCCAAATAGTTAACATATGAAGGTCAGAAATGTTGAAAAAAATTAAGGCTCAATTATTACATACATTGACACACATGAGACCACTACACTGAAATAGTGAATTTGGCCTGTCAGATTAATGATTTCCTCAAAATTTGATTGTATCCACTGTTGGAAAAGTGTAGAGAATAGGCAACCTCATGCATTGCTTGTAAATGGTAATGGCACATGAATAAGATTAAAAACTAGTGAAACAAACTAAAAAGTGGGGTGAGGATGTAGTTCAGATGTACAATGATTCCTGGTATGTTTGAGGCCCGGGGTTTCTAAAGTATTATTTAAAAATCATGAACACAGGGCTAGAAGGGTGGTTCAGCAGTTAAGAGCACTGGTTGCTCTTTTTTTTTTTTTTGCCAATGTTTTATGGAAGCTCTGTGCATTTCATACAAATCAAATTACATTGCAAATCAAGCCTAGACCCATGCCCCCTTTGCCTCTGCCACTCCTCCAGAGCTCATGCATTCTGCCAAACATATTTTTCATATTCTTCTCAGTCTCAAAATCCTCGATGCAGAAGTTTACTGTTTTGAGCAGAAGTTCACCCACCGTTTCATTAAGTTCTTTGACAGTTTTTTCTGTTGTTGTTGTTGTTGTTGTTGTTGTTGTTATTCCTTTCAATATGCATCACTCCAAAATATGCACATATGTATTCCACATATAAGAGCACTGGTTGCTCTTGCAGAGGACCTGGGTTCAATTCCCAGCACTCATTATATAGCAAACAACCATCTCTAAATTCAGCTCCAGTTCCAGGGGATCTGATGCCCTCTTCTGAACTTTGTGGGCATTGCACAACACAGGTGCACTCAGATACATGCAGGCAATGCACTCATACACATAAAATAAAAATAATAGGCACAGTAGAACCTGTGAGATGACACCTGAGTTAGCACTATAGCAGAAAAGATTATCTGCTAAGATATAGTATAAAAAGACAAATTGACTTTACATATGATCAGCAATATCGTTCAGAAATTAGAGCAAAAAAGATTTGTGGGTGGTGAAGAGAATTCTAAGAAAGCAACAGACAACAGCCCACACTCTTGATTCCATAATTCTAGTTCCAAAGTATCCAATACCCTCTTATGGCCTCTGCAGGCATTGTACAACACAAGTATGTTTACATGCAGGCAGAACACTAATACACATAAAATTCATGAATGGTTATAAAATAAAACTAAAATACTACACTAATAGTATTGCAGAAGCTGTGGAAGGACAAATGCTCATGACCTTTAACAGTTTTACCCTCCAGATAACTGCGGACCTACATGATGACACATACACATGGTTATGTTTTGTGCACAACATCCAGCCATCCCTGTAGTATTCTTCAGCCTAAACTTGTATACCCCATCTAAACCACGAGGAAACAGACAATACCAAAGTGAGCAAGAACTTCTACAGAATAGCTAGCCAACCCTCTTGAAAACCATCAAGATCAAGAAAAATGACCAAAACTTCAGAATAGAGGTGACCAAGTAGGAATATACATGGATAAGAAAAATAATACTTTTGGGAGTAGAGAGATGGCTCAGTGTTTAAGAACACTGGCTGTTCTGGCAGAGGACCCAAGTTCAGTTCCCAGCACCCACATGGAGGCAAACAACCATCCGTAACTCCAGTTCCAAGGGATCTGGAGGTCTCCAAGGGCATTGCACATATGGGAGCACTTACATGTAGACAAAACACTCATCAAAACAACTGCTTCCCCCACCTCTTAGAAAAAAGGACACTATCAAGATTGAGATCAGAATATTATGGAACTTGCTTAGTTGTATTCACTTATTTGTTTAGTAATATATTCCTTACTTTGATGGATATGTCATGGTTATATGCAAGAAACTGAAGTTCAATCTCAGCACAATTGACATTTGAGGCCTATGCATTCTCTTGCTGTGCAATTACCCTATGCACTGCACTATTTATAGTCACTTCCTTGGCTTCTACTTCATAGATGTCTATAGTGATACCCAGAAAGGTCTCTGGACCTTATTTCTTATCTATTGAGAACTTGCTCTGGCTGAACACCAACGATACACACTGATGTCTAATATTGAAATCCTTTGTTTTCTGGCGCACAAAAGGAGAAAAAGTAGATGTCTTCAATGTCTATGAGAATTTTTTTATATGTATGTGTGTTTTGTCTCCATGTATGTAAGTGTATCCATGCATGCAGTGCTCATAGAGACCAAAAGAGGGTGACAGATCCTCTGAAACTGTGGTAGTTAGCCACCATGTGGATGCTGGGAACTATTCCCAGGTCTTCGGCAAGAGTAGCATGTGCTCTTAACCGCTGAGCCATCTCTCTAGCCTTGCCTATGAGAATTTTAATTAATCACATGGTAACAAGGATTGATAAATGGGACTGCATCAAATTTCTGTCTAGCAAAGAAACAGTGAAAGGACAGACTACGAGATGGGAGAAAAATATTTGCCAGCCATTCATCCAAGGGGATAATATCCAGAATATATGAATAACTAAAAAAATTAAACCCCAAAGATCAAGTTAATCAACATTGATTTATGAGTAAATGGCATTTTTAAGGTTGATTGACTCAATTATAACTGTTTGTAGGTCACTGTTGAGAAGGAAGTTTTGCCAGAAACACTTTAGATAAAAACCAAAATGACAACTAGTTGATTTATATTACAGTAAGGATATAGACAATTCTGGAGAGATGGCTCAGTGGTTAAGAGCACTGGCTGCTTTTGCAGAGGACCTAGGTTCAATTCCCAGCACTCACATGGTGGTTAACAGCTATCTGTAACTCCAGTTCCAGGGGATCCAATGCCCTCTTTTGACCTCTGTGGGCATTGTATGATACTGGTGCACCTACCTACGTGCAGGCAGTACGCTCATATACATAAAATTAAAATAAAATCTTTTTAAAAACAAGTAAAAAAATCTGTAGATAATGGAAAGAAGAATATGTTAAATAAAGTCTGTCCCCTGAAGCATTAGGCCATCCACCTGGATGCCATCGCTATCTTAGGAGATAGCTCAGATATGTATGAAAAGTCACATCTATCATGAAAACTCTTTAAAAAATTATACTGTAGGAATATCTTGTTTTTGAACTTACATTCATGGGACACTTTCCACGAATGAGAAAACTGGCCAAAAATTGAATTCATTAGGGAATGGGGAGTGTCAAGAGATCACACCCCTCCATCCATTGGTTGACCTCACTTCTGTGTCCCAAAATGCACTGTCCCCCACTAAACTTAGATACTTTTTGGCTCCTCCTCATTAAACTCTGTTTAGCTTCTTCATTCAGCCTTCTACTTCAAATTTGCATGAAATCTATTTAACCCTCTTGAGTTTATTGACTTCTTTCATGTGCCTTACATTTTGTCATTCAAGACAAGCAACTAACATCCTTATATACCTGCTTTTGAGGGAAATGTTCTCAAGAAAAGATTGTTACCACCACCTTGACCAGAATTCCAAATTTAAGTATTAAAGTCAACTACACTGTAAGCCCTGATATACTTTGTTTTTTGATGTTGTGTGTTTTCAATTATTAGTGGAAAATATGCCTCACTCTACTTCAAGATTATCTGTAGACATGAGAGGGGAAAAGTGGCACTTGTGTTGAGAGGTAACTGTCTATATTTGAATGGATAAAGGCTGAAAATTATAGGACAGCTACATGATGGTTCTACAAAAATATCCTCTTCAAGGACAAAATTCTGTGGATCTACAAAAGTACCCTCTTCAAGGACAGAATTCTGTGGTCAAAGGGGAAAAACAGCAATATACCAGCACCAACACATAGTCTCCTAATAGCTAAACTTACGTGCACATTAAATAGCTTTGAAGCCCAAAATCACAGGTACATGGCTCTACTGAGGCACTAGGGTGTATTCCTCTCCTAGGTCTGCATGTGAGGTTCTTCAAGTGGCTCTTGCTACTTGATCAATGAACTTACCTTCACTCTGACTTGTCTTGTAATTTTCCGTTGTGAACATTCAGGACCTGGGTGCTCTGAATGGAGGGTCACAATGCTCTAAGGGGGGACTCCTCAGGCTGCCCTGCTGGAGATACTGAGTTGTATTGCTAGCTGCCAGTGACAGCCTCTCTCTCTAGCGCAGTGTGAAGGATGGCTGATGAGCTTCCTTTGTTGTCCAGGTAGCACAGGACTCCCCCAACTCCACCACATCCTCTGATGGCCTCTTTGTCCAACCAAGGGATGAAGGTCCTAGGAGCTTAGTGCCTCAGAAGCCCAGTGCTAAACCTTCAAGCTGGTCATCTGACCCTTCATACCCAGGCTGGGGCCTCAGAACAGAAGCACCTGCTCTAGGGCATCCACTGTCTGTGAGGAGACTGGTCTGAGCCCGATAGGCCAGACTTCCCTTCTTCCCTTAGCTGTACCAGCATGCTTCACACCTAGACTACCTTTTCCTCGGAAACTCTGCTGGCCAGTTGGGAGCAGCTGCAGTTATCCTAGGGGTCTGGGGCCTTCTTCCCCCTTCCTGGGAGTCCACTAAGCTCACCCAGCCTGCTGGCCTCCCTTGGCTCCAAAGAATATCAGGGCCCTGCTTCTTTGCATTCAAAGTCCTCAGCCCTTGCTGACCTTTTCCCACCTCACGTTTGCAGGCCCGCCACCCTCCCAGACCACCTCTCCATACCTTGGAGACATTGCTGTTAATCAAAATCCTGGCCTTTGCCCTGCATGCCCACTCCCATCTTCTGCCTGGAACCAGACTTACAATTATGTGCCCACTTTGTCTAACTCATTGTCCCTATTTTGTAATAATGGTAGGCAGTTGGGTTATTCACAAGAATGCTATCTCAAAGACTACAGAATGATTTTTTTTTTATTTTATTTTTGGTCTTTTTTTTAATGTGTATGAATGTACTGTCTGCATGTAGGTTGGTGCACCTGTGTCTGCGGAGGTCAGAAGAGGGTGTCGGATTCCCCCAGAACTAGAGTTAAAGACGGTTCTCAGCTGCCATGTGGGTGCTGGGAATTGAAGCCAGGTCCTCTGCAAGAGCACTCGGTGCTCTTAACCACTGAGCCATCTCTCCAGTCCCCAGAATGATTTCTACAGATGACATTATTGACACTTGGAGCCAGATCATGCTTTATGGTTTGGGGGTTGGCCTGTGCCTTGGAGTTTTCACACAGCACTCCTGGCCCCTAGCTGGTAGGCAATGGTAGCATTCCTTCAGTTGTGACAGGATCTCCTGTCTGAAGGAATGCTACAGAGTAGGAGCCTGTGTCAACCAAAACAAAAAGTTTGTATAGGCATTGTTAAATAAGTACTAGGGTAAGTTAAAAAAGTAACACTAGTGAAGAACCATGGAACTAGAGCTACACTGAGTTAAGAAAAATAGGTTACAACTCAAGCAAGATGGCTCAAGAAAAAAGGCACTTGTCACCATCCCTGATAACCTGAGTTTAATCTCCTGGACCCATATGGTGGAAGGAGAGAACCAGTTCCTGCAGATTGCCCTCTGACCCCACAAACATGCCATACTCCACATACAAAATAAATCAAAATATAGTTAAAAATCTTTCAAATGAAATAATAGTATATATATGTGTGTAGTACAATGCCATTTGTACAAATTAAGCATATAATTTTGTGTTTATAGTTTTAACATCTAGATTTAGTATTAGTATTTTCAATAAATGAGTTTAATTATTAACAAAGTTGACTAAAATTATTTTGAATTATTTATTGGATTGAGGCTATAGCTCAATTAGTAGAGTGCTTGCCTAGCATGCATGAAGCCCTGGGCTTGATCCCCAACACTGCATAAACTGGGCAAGATAGCAATTGTAATTCCAACACTCAGGAGTTGGAAGGAGGATCAGAAGTTTAGCTGTATAGTGAGTTGGATGCCAGCCTGGGATACATGAGGGCCTGCCTCCAAAAAAAGAAAGGGGACATGGAGAGATTGCTCAGAAGTTAAGAATGCTTGCTTCTCTTCTAGAGGACCGAAATCTGGAGGCTCACAACCACCTCTAACTTCAGCTCCAGGGTATCCCGTGTCCTCTTCTGGCTTCTGTGGGTACCTTCATGCATGTGACGTACACATAAATGAACATAAAATATTTTATTTAAAAAACCCTACAGTAACATTATTCCATCATATGTTATATAAAAAGAAATACGAAATGAGGTTTGAGAGGCATAATAGAGGAGGCCAGACATTAAGCTTGGGGTCATTTGGCTAGTTTGCCTATGATGTTCTTTCCACTGAAAACATCTTCATATTTTGTTCAAACATGCATTTCATGGTATTCCCCACCAGACAGTCAAATAATACAACTTTAAACAAATCAAAGTCTACCTTTCCATGGAGTTTGTTTTCTGTGGGGCCCAAGAAAGAAAAGAAGCGAATACACTTGGTTGGGTGAGGGATGCCAACTTCTCTAAAAGAATAAACAGTACTGGAGTATTATAGCTCAGCATTCCTGAAGTCCTGGTTTCCTTCCCAGTACCTAGAGAGGAGTGAGTTCTGTAGTGAAATGGAAAAATCAAGCTTTTTGAAGTTTTTCTACTTACACCTAGTATAGACAAGGCACTACAGTGTACATGAAGCATTAAGAAGCTTGGGCCAGACCTGGTGGCACAGGCTTGTATAATCCCAGCTACTTGAGAGGCTAAGGCGGGAAGATCAAAAGTTCAAGGCCAGTCTGGGCACCTTAAAGAAACCCTGTCTCATAAAGTACCCCCCAAATGGGAGAGGGATACAGCTTATAGGGTGCTTCCCTAGCATGTGTGAGGCCTTGTGTTCAATCCAGTTACTGGCCACCCCCACAAATGCTCTTGAGAACATCAATGGAAATAATTTTGCCTTTTTGGCTGGGAGGTTTCTAGTTAGGTGGGACTGTCCTGAGCCTTAGGCCACATTACTAATCTCTTAATTCCATCCTTCAAATGCTATAGCATCTTCCAGTCACTCTCCTTTCTTGTATTTCTGGACATTCCCTGGATGGAAGTAGGAGCATGCCAAGTAAGAAAATCCAATATACCATTTTTAAAGATATACCCATTATGCTAGGAATATATTTTATTCATTTTTTTCCCTGAAAAAAAATGGGAAGTCCATGGCATAGTAATTTAGCCCAATAGTATAAAGGATATATATGTAGTCAGATACCTTTGCAAATGCCTGCTTTTAATTCTTACTTGGGGGAGTATTATTTAGGAATAAATGCCATTCCTAAATGGCATTTATTAAAGTTTAACAAATCACAAAAGGAGAATTACTGCAGGGAAAAAAAAAAGCAATATAGGGGCCGGAGAGATGGCCTAGCAGTTAAGATCGCCGACTGCTCTTGCAGAGGACCCGGGTTCGATCCCCAGCACCCACATGGCAGCTGAAAACCGTCTTTAACTCCAGTTCCAGGGGACTCCGATGCCCTCTTCTGACCTCCGCAGCATTGCACGACACGGGTGCACAGACCTATATGCAGACAGTACATTCATACACATAATAAAATAAAAATTAAAAAAATATATATATAAAAGAAACCTTCAAGGCCTGGTGACTTCAGTAAGTGGATTACTTGATTTGTTGCTCTGTATTATGTTCTGTGGGAAAAAGTCTCAAGTTCATTTTTTTATTTATGGACCTTGCATCTCACACATGCTGGAGAAACACCCTATAAGCTATATCCCTCCCCCATTTGTGGGGGTACTTTTTAAGACAGGGTTTCATTAAGGTGCCCAGGCTGGTCTTGAACATTGGATCTTCCTGCCTTAGCCTCTCAAGTAGTTGGGTTTACAAGCCTGTGCCACCAGGTCTTGCCCAAACTTCATTTATACTACATTTACTTAAGCACTGTTAATATACCTAGTTTGAGAAGATTATCTTAGATTTAATGTTACAATGTCTCCAAAGTGCCTCCTGTTTCAATCTGCATTTCAAGTGGAAGGAGAGGGGTGTGTGAGAAAGAAAGGTCAATATTATTCTATAAAATGCAAAAAATGGGGGCTGGAAAGATGGCCTAGTGGCTAAGAGCTCCAACTGCTCTTGCAGAGGACCCGGGGTTTGATCCCTAGCACCTACATGACAGCTGAGAACCGTCTTTAACTCCAGTTCCAGGGGAATCCGACGCCCTCTTCTGACCTTCGCGGCATTGCACGACATGGGCACACAAACCTATGTGCAGACAGTACATTCATAGACATAAAAACAAATAAAATTTAAAAAAAAGCAAGAAAAATGGTAGCAAGTCACTATGAACAGAGACATTACAGATACCTATTTCCATGGGATGGCATGAGATAAACAGACAGAGCAGTCTAGTATGATAGACTTGTAGAATGGGGATCTTAGAGTACTAGACAAACATCTCCCAGTTTTCCCAGTTCTGAGTGCCTATCCAGCAATATTGAAAGCATGCTCAAAAAATTTCATCCGCATCAACCAGCAAATCAAAGCGAGAATTTCGAGAATTGAATGACATTCGCAAAGCTTAATGCANAAAAAAAAACCCACTGTAAGACGACTTTTAAAATTAATCTGTTATTTTTATTGTTCTGTTTGTACCTTAACTGTGGTGTAGATTTGCTAATCCAAAAGATTGTAGAGCCAGTGTAGACTATCTGAAGTACTTCTGACGCTCAAATTTTCTCATAGTTTTTGCTCTGAAAACGCATGGGCTCGAAGTGGTCAAGGACACACATTTAGTCTCGTCTTTTGGGAGAACTTCATGACGGGCACCTTGCAGCTGGAACAACTCAGAACATGGGGCAAGACAGTTCCAACTCTGCCCCAGGCTCTTTGGGGAAAGCACTTGATGGCTCACGCTTCAAGGGTCCCTTGTCCCATGTTTTTGCAGGGCCTGATCGCCTTGATACCCAGGACTCTCATTTGAGGCACTGTCCTCCGAGGCTGGCTGTGGCTCTGGGCCCTCTTCCAGGACAGTCACTGTCTAGCCACGGAACGCCACACCCAGACGCTGTTCTTTCCCAGGAGCATTGGACAAACCTTGAGTAGGGAAGCACTCTGGCCACTGGAAGCACAAGGTCAGCCTCACTTTGACAGTGCTTCATTTTCAAGGATGCCGCAGCATCCCGTGACTTTCCATCTGTAGCTGCTTCAGGCTGATCCACCCAGAAAGGCACTTTTGCAGGGCCAGGACTCCCAATTGGGGTTCTTTGCTTGAGGCCACCTGATAGGGTGACCGGGTCACTTCCTTGTGATCTCTTCACATTTGCCAGGCAGGTACTGAGGGACCCCCCTTTGTCCCTCTTGTTTTGCGCGGCTGATACGGAGAGCCGGGGAAAGCAGGGGGTGGAGGGGTGGGGGGATGCCTGTCAGCCTGGGCATGGCCTTCAGTGCATCTCTATATGAACCTGCAGGCGCACGTTAAGTATCATGGAAGCCACGAAGTAGAGGTACGGGAAGTTGAAGCGCAGACGCCAAGCCAGGTCGAAGAAGATGAGCAGGGTGCGGGTCAGTCCCTTGCAGAATACTCCATAGGAGCCGGCGATGGCAGACCGCGACAGCCAGCCAGCCAGGCCAGACAGAAACGCCGCCATACCTCCGCCTCCTCCCGCGCCGCCGCGCCGTGCAGTGCCGCGCCGCCCAGGGCCTCCGCCCCCAGGCCGCTGACCTACGCTCTCCGCAGGGCTGGCCGGTGGGCGGGCCGCAAGGGAGCCGAGTCTGCGCGACTCATTCTCAGGAATCACCTCCGCAAACTGCAGCCTAGATCCGGCAGGATGGCGCTGGCTGACGTCCTTTTTCTTTTCTTTTCTTTTTTTTTTCTTTTTCACTTCCTTTCCCCTCCTTTCCTTACCTTTCCCTTCCTCTTTTTGTTCCTTTCTTTTCCTCTCTCCCTCCCTCCCTCTCTCCCCATTTTGCTAGACCCTGTCTCAGTAGCTCAAGCTATATAGCCATGGGTGACCTTGAACTCCCTATCCTCTTGCTTCCATCTCCCGAATGCAGGGATTACAGGTGCCCACAATGATCCCAGCAAATCTACAACTTTAGCATCACTTTACAGACGCCTTTTGCCTACTTCTTAGCCAGAACGTGTGTGTTTTACACTCATTTATAAGTACTCTGAGCAAGTGCTGGTAATCATTCCCTTTCTTTGGGCTCTATATTAGTTTATTCTTGAATATTATTTTACCTTTAGAAATTGCATTCTTCGTCTCCATCCCTAAATGGGACATCTACATCACATACATCCCACCACCAAGGCTCAGGGAACATTGCAGAAAAGCAAGAGGAAAGAATGCAAGAGATGGAGTGTTGCAGAACACTGTCTTCCAGGCATGACATGGACCTTGCACTCTTGAATTCTCCGTAGCTGTGACTACCTGCACAAGACTGAACCTGTCAACTTTCCATCATGGTTGAGGAAGGGGCTCATGAGGCATTATCAGTTAATAGCTACTGGGAGAGGAATCATTATCTTCAGTGGTGTGGCCATTAGTAAGTTGCCTACGCTCCAGTAAATAACCCCCACTCATGCTCATGCAAACAACCCTAATTAAACTCAGTGGGCCATCGTGTTAGTTTGCCTTCAATATGCTGAAACAAAACTCTCTGACCAAAACCAACTTGGGGAGGAAAAGATTTATTCAGTTTACAGCACAGTCCATCATCAATGGAAGCCAAGACAGGAACTTAGGACAGGAACATGGAGCACAGACCATGGAGGAGTGCTGCTTACTGGCTTGCTCCTATAGCCAATGCTCAGGCTCCTTTCTATGACCCAGCCTGCCTTCCTACACTGCTCACCAATCAAGAAAATGTCCCACAGACATGACCACAAACCAATCCCATGGAATTAGTTCCCAGGTGTGTCAAGTTGACAAATGAAAGCTATCCAGAAAAATCATTTTCTCCCAACCCCCCCAAAAAAGAAGAAGAAAAAAAAAAGACATGTAAGTAAACCCTGGATGGGCAAGGGGAGTGGCAATGATGAGACAGCACTAGTGGGGAAAAGGAGATCAGCAAGAGGCAGGAGTGGAGGGGGAGACAAGTGAGGGTGATGGTGGATAGCTATGATCAAAATACACAATATATGTATGTCAATGTCGTTATGAAACTCATCATTACATGTAATTAATATTTGCTAATAAAAAGTAAATTTAAAAATAGTTCACCCTTTTTTTTTTTTGGTCTTTTTGAGACAGGGTCTCCCTGTAGTCCCAGCTGTCCTGGAACTCACTCTGTAGACCAGGCTGGCCTCGAACTCACAAAGATCCGCCTCCCTCTGCCTCCCAAGTGCTAGGATTAAAGGCGTGTGCCACCACGCCCAGCTTAATTCACCTTTCATCCCTACTGGCCATCAGAGTCGCCATGACCAACTAGCTATCCGTAGTGGCTGGGTCCCCCAGGAGTTGCAGGACAGGCGTCTGGAGCTCCTCCTGGTGGCTGCTACCCCCAGCCTTCCCATGGTGGAGGGCACGATGGCAGTGGGCTCTGCCCAAGTGGTGGTTATGGTGGTACTGCACCTGGGACTAGAGAGCCCTATAGACCACCAGATGGTGGAGTGCCCTGTGGATCCCCCAATACTGGGGGGGCTCCCCTCTGGAACTCCATGAGGACCATATGGTCGTGTGGCTCCAGAGGCCTCCTATAGTCAGCCACCTCCAAGTTTCTATGGACCTTAGCAGCTTGGGCCTTATTGACAGGATGGTATTAATTATTGACCAGGCCTCCTCCTGGTTCCACTCCAGTGGATGCTAATCACAGTGGCTAACTCTCCATCAAGGAGCTGAAGCAAGCCATAGTCAATTCCAACTAGTCCTCCTTCAATGATGAGACATGCTTCATGATGATAAACATGTTTGACAAGACCAAGTCTGACCATATTGATGTCTATGGTTTCTCAGGCCTGTGGAAATTTATCCAACAGTGGAGGAACCTTTTCCAACAGTATGACTGGGACCACTCTGGCTCTATGAGCCAAATGAAACTGCAGCAACTTGTGACCCAGATGGGCTACAACCCAAGTCCTCAGTTCACCCAGCTCCTGTTTTCCCACTACTGCCAGAGCTCTGCCACCCATGCCATACAGCTCATCTTCTTCATCCAGGTGTGTGTCCAGCTTCAGGTGCTGACCGAGGCCTTCCAAAGGACCCCGCTGTATAAGGCAACATTTGGCTCAGCTTTGAGGACTTTGTCACCATGATAGCTTCTTGGATGCTATGACCCAGCCTGCCTTTAGGGAGCAGAGCACTCCAAGAACCTTTCCTGGCTCCTCAGGGAAGAAGATGTGGGCTTCTCTCCTTTTCCTCCCCTCCAAGCAAAACATTCTCTTGCCTGATATAGCACTGTTCCCAAAGATGACTGGGAGGCTGTGTCAGGGCCACCAAATAGTCTAGGTGAGTGACCCCACAAGAGCCTGGCCCAGGAGAGGACTCGAAATTGAGTATCCTGACAGCCCTGAGCTGTGGAATGCCACAGGCTTGGAGCAGGAGTCTAGTCAGGAGTGGAGTTCATATCTGGTCAATTGTTCTCTGGCCTCTGCTCTCTGATGGCAAGGCTATATCAGCCAGCCTCACAGTATCACCTTGTCTTCCCTAACCCAGATGTCAGATGATCCCAGTTTCTACAAAGTGGAATGTGACTGAGCATGGGAGAGATTTGCCTGGGGAACCAGTGACTTGGATTCCACAGTCCTGTGTGTTAAAATACAGCTTACCCATGTGAGTACTTTTTTTGATTCTTTGAACCCACTTTATTTTATTTTATTTTATTTTGAGAATTCATACATGAGTATTTTATTTGCATTATTTTCATACTATAGTTTCCCCATCCAACTCTGCCCATGTCCACTCAAATCCTTTTCAATTTATTATTCTCTTCTTTGTTATTGTTAAATATACATACATATGTTTATATGTACAGTTAACAATATATAATGTCTCAAATGTTGTTATTGTTAAATATATATACATATGTATGTATGTATGTATGTATGTATGTATGTATGTATAACATCTCAAAAAACTTGTCTCTGAAGATAACTGATTCTCCCTCCCTCAGCATCCATTGATTGCCTGTAGCTCTTCATCCTGAGGTGGGACACTAAATTTCTCCCTTCCAAATTGTTAACTGTTTCTTTATTTAAGGATATCTTGTTAGGCTACCATACTGTGGAGATTATATGGCTGTACCTTCCCTATCATGTCTAGCAGCAAGTGTCTTCTCCCTCTGGCTTTTTAATTTTTTTTGAGACAGACTAATTATGTAGCCCTAGTTGGCCTGGAACTCTCAGAGATCTGCCTGCCTCTACCTCCTGAATGATGGGATTAATGATGTGTACCACCAGGCCTGGCCTTTACAGGTGAAATGCAAACAATTAAATTGTGTTGGACAGATACTCATAAATTCACCTATAATTCCATTTGATCATTTTTATCCAATTTATCCATTTTTATCCAATATATTTGTTTTGGTAGCTCCATTGTAGTTAGCCTGGATGAGGGTGCAGAGAGGACTTTCTCAACTGTGGCACCATTGACATTTGGAGATAGCTTATTGCCTTGGGGGAGTCATCAGACACTGCCTTATAGAAAGTTTAACTCTCTTCCTGGCCTCTCCCCACTTGAGCCAGCAGCACTTCCCTTACACAAAATGCCCCCACTTACCCAGCCACATACTGAAATCAAACAATTCTTCCATATAGTTTCAAAGTCCAAGGGTTAGGGACTGGAGAGATCTCAGCGGTTAAGAGCACTGGTTGCTCTTGCAATGGATCCAGGTTTGATTCCCATCACCCACATGGTGGCTAATGGTGTATAACTCCAGTTCCAGGGGAATCCAATACCCCCTTCTGGCCTCTGCAGACATTGCATGACATGCTTGTACTTACACACATGCTGGCAATACACTCATATGCATAAATAAAAATAATAAATATATATTTTTAAAGTACAGGGAGTACAGTTGGGCATGAACGTGCTTCAGTCTGGGAGCTGGAGAGATAGCCTAGCAGTTAAGTGTGCTTTGTTCTTTTTCCAAAGGGCTGGAGTTCACGTCCCAGCACCCATGTCAGGCTGCTCACAACCACCTGGAACACCAGCTCTTGGGGATCCAATCCCTTCTTGTGACCCCTGAGGGCATCCACATGAGTGTGCATACACACCCAAATAAAATAAAAAAATAAATCTTGAATAATATTATCAACATGCACAGGAACTCTCTATGTCTGCCACATTTTGTGAAATCTAAAATTATTTCAAACTGGAAATGTATGTATATATTTATATATGGATATATAGATATATTTTAGAAGGGCTAAGCAGTTATGGAAAAAGCTGCCTACAACAGAAAGCCATAAATAACTTTTCATTTGGGAGGCTGGCAGGGTGGCTCTGTGGATAAAGGCACTTGCAGTGTAAGCCTAATGACTTAAATTTGATCCCTAGATCCTATGGTGGAAGAAAATAATCTATTCCCAAAAGTTGTCCCCTGACCTTCACATGAACACCATGGTATGTACTCTCACCCATGCCTCACCCTCCACATTATTAATAATAAAATTTAAAATTTTAGAAAAGAAATTCTTGTCATCATTGATGGCTTCTTATAAAAATATGCATTAAAATACTTGGTGTGGTGGTTTACACCTTTAATCCTGGCACTCAAAAGACAGAGGCAGGCAGCTGTCTGTGAGTTTGAGGCAGGCCTGGTTCCAAGAGGTCAGAATTCTCCCAAAGTTCCAAGTCCTATCTGAGAATGGACCCAGGCCATAGGGAGGGCAAAGGCTTCTAGATTTCATGTGGCTTGTCCAAAGACTTTGTCAGGAGAATCACAGATGCCTTCCCTGCTTTGAACTTCATGGAGTGTGAACGAAGAAAACCCTTTTCAATTTTACTAGCTGCAGGATCACCATGACAATCATCAGATAGTTTGTTCACCAGCAATGCAACAGACTTTTCTGGGCCATCGGACATGAGGACAGTGCCAGTCTGTCTTGTGCTGCGAGGTCATTCACTCCTGAAGGGTAGCCCATATGGGCACTCAGTGACTGAAATGAAGGGATGAATGAAGTGAGGTTGACACCTCATATTTTTAGGCCAGCATTAGCTATGTAGTGAGACTGTGTTTCAAAATACAAACCAATGATTGTAGAAGTTCAGTAGTTAATTGTTAAGAAATCAACACCACTTCCTTCCTGTTCTAGATTATGTACAATTAGAGACTTCTCCATAGTGTTTCCTTCAAATATGAGTACGCTGAATATCTCCATGAATTGCACAGAAAGCATTTTTTTGTTGTTTCTGCTGTTAGTTGTTGTTTGAGATAGGGTCTCATGGAACCCAGACTGGCCTTCAACTCACTGTGTAAAGAGAATGACCATGAAGTTTTGATCCTCCATCACCAGCTGAGTGCTGGGGTTACAAGGGTACACCACTATAGCCAGTTTATACTGGTGCTAAGGATCAAACCTCAAGTGTGCTGGCCAAACATTCTGCAAACTGAGCTCTACCTTAACCTTTTATTTTTATACATAGGGTCTCATTATGCAGCTCTGGCTGGCCTAGAACTCCCTATGTAGACCTTGAATTCACAGAGAACTGCTTGCTTCTGCCTCCTGGGTTGTAGTATATGTGGCTTAAGTTTTATTATAAATAGGCATAAACACCCATTTGCCATCTTGTTATGCATATGTGCTCCTGCGTGCATATATTTGTGTATGTGTGTACGTGAGTGTGTTTATGTGTGCATGAGCATGAGGATGCATGTGAAGATTAGAGGACAGCCTCAGGTATTGCTCCTCAGGAGCCATTTGCCTTTATGAGACAGGGTCTCTCACTGGCCCAAACTTGCCAAATAGGCTCAGCTGGCTGGCCAGTGACCCCAGGGATCCTCTTGTCTCTGTCTGCCTCTTCAGCACTTGGATTAGATGTGTGCATGCCACTGTGTCAAGCTTATTTTATATGAGTTCTAGGGAGTTCAGTTGATTCCCAGGATCAACATGATGGAAAGAGAGAACTAACTCCTGCCTATTGTCTCCTGACCTCTACATGTGCTCCATGGCATGTGCGCACATGCATGCAAACACACACACACACACGCACACACACACACACACACACATGATAAATGAATAGAGTAATATTATTTTAAAAAGAAAATTGAGGGGGTGGAGAGATGGCTCAGTGTTTAACACCCTTGAATGATCTTCCAGAGAACCTTGGTTCACTTCCCAGCACCCACATGTCAGCTAACAACCGTCTATAACTCCAGTTTCAAGAGATATGATGCCCTCTTCAGTCTGCCTCCAGCACTGTATGCATGCATGTAGTGTACTTACATACGTGTAGGGAAAACATTTATACGCATAAAATAAAAATTAATCAATTAATTAAAAATTCAAAAATAAAGAAAATTTAACAGATAGTAAGACAATTTGATCTCAAAATTTGTAGCTAGGTGTAGTGGGTGAATACCTGTTGTCCCTTGGGAAGATGAAGTGGTAGAATCACTAGAGCTCCAAATTGGGTGATCCTATACATATACATATATATGTATATAATTTCAAAGAAGTTGCCTTATTCCTCATGTATTTACTTTACTTACCTATCATTTCAACCTAGGCTTATTTCTTGGGCATGACATCTGTGGAGTCACAAATTCGTCTTTCCTTACAAGGGCATCCCCCTTGCTTTAAAGCTCTGCTCTCACAGTCTTGAAATCTCTCTCTCTCTCTCTCTCTCTCTCTCTCTCTCTCTCTCTCTCTCTCTCTGTTTCTTTCTTCCCCTCCATTCCTCCCTCCATCCCTCCCTCCCTCCCCTCCTTTAATTTTTTTTTTTTTGAGACAGGGTTTCTCTGTAAGCCCCAGCTGGCCTGGAATCACTATGGAGACTAGGCTGGCTTTGATCTCACAGAGATCTGCCTGTCTCCTGAGTGTTGGTATTAAAGGCATGTGGCATCACACCTCCATTATTTTTAAAGAAATTTTCCCTTTCCATTTCATTTTGAACCATAAGAATTCCATAGTTTATCCTGATTTCTGTGACTAGAAAAAAAGCACAAGAATCCCATATAGATTAATAATATACCATATTCATGGTATTCTCTTATATGATTCAAGGTACTTCAAATATATTGATTAATTTCATTTAGTAGGCAAACTGATAGATGCTTAGTGTTTAATGAACTAAAAATCTTGATGCCTCTCTAAGGACACACACACACACACACACACACACACACACACACATGTGGGTGTGCCTGAGCTTGGGTGTGTGTTTGCTAACACTTCAGCCAGCATCATGAGCCAGGTCACAGGACTTTTGGGTCAGCCCCGCAAGCTGGAGCGACACACCATGGTGTAGGGTGTCTGGCATTGGCTACTGGGAAGTGATGTCATGCAAGGTGGGGATTGTCTGTCCCGAGGTTATATAGCTGCTTGCCCTGCATGGATAAAGGATAATTCCTACAAGTTTTGCTGCCTGACAGAAATCTTTGGATTACTATTGTGCAATAGATCATGGAACTATTAATCTTTCAGCTAACTTTTTACCTTGTGCAATCATGGGATTGGTTTTCTGGATTGGTTGGGTGGTCGCAAAGGCCAACAGCCTCATCCACTTGTGGGTGCTGTGGAAGCTAACAGCTTCCCAGCTGGGTTTGACCACAAAGCCCATCAGCTTCATGGTTGTGTGCCAGCTTCAAGATTATCAATCTTGTAGTCATGAGGCCACCAGTCTCAGGCATAAGTTTGGCTGTGGGGCCATCAATCTTATGGCTTCCAGAAGGCCAACAACCTCCTGGACGTCTAGCAATTACAACCATAGGAATTTATGACATTTACCACACAAATACATAATATTATAGTTTCAAGATGTCAAAAACAAGGTTGGGGATATAGCTCAGTTAGCAGAGTGCTTGCCTAATATGCATAAAAACTTGGTTTGAATTCCTAGCATCACACAAACCAGGTATGATGGTGTATACCTATAATCCCAGTATTTAGAAGGTGGAGGATGATGTAAATCTATAATCCCAGTATTTAGGAGGTGGAGGCAGAAGGATCAGAAGTTCAAGGAAATCCTAAGGGGAGTTCAAGCTCAGGCTGGACTACATGAGATACTGTTTCACAAAAATTTCAGGAACATTCAACCCACCTCCATCCCGACCCCTACAGGTTAATACTGCTGATCACAGGATCTACAGCTATGTTGTCTCAAGACCACAACCAAGGGGGCTGCTTGGATGGGGTTATTATTTGATAATGCTTCCATTCCGGTTTACCTATTACACGATACTTGACATATTTAGGTTTGCTCTTCGTTTTATACGGCCTGACCCTCGCAGCCGGGTCACTGACCCTGTTGGGGACATTGTTTCATTTATGCACTCTTTTGAAGAGAAATATGGGAGGGCACACCCTGTCTTCTACCAGGGAACGTACAGCCAGGCACTTAACGATGCCAAGCGGGAGCTTCGCTTTCTTCTAGTTTACCTTCATGGAGATGATCACCAGGACTCTGATGAGTTCTGTCGCAATACACTCTGTGCACCTGAAGTTATTTCACTAATAAATGGCAGGATGCTCTTCTGGGCTTGTTCTACAAACAAACCTGAGGGGTACAGGGTTTCACAGGCTTTACGAGAGAACACCTATCCATTCCTGGCCATGATTATGTTGAAGGATCGGCGGATGACTGTGGTAGGGCGGCTAGAAGGCCTCATTCAACCTGATGACCTCATTAACCAGCTGACGTTTATTATGGATGCAAACCAGACTTACCTGGTGTCAGAACGCCTAGAAAGGGAAGAAAGGAATCAGACCCAAGTGCTAAGACAACAACAGGATGAAGCCTACTTGGCCTCTCTCAGGGCTGACCAGGAGAAAGAAAGGAAGAAGTGAGAGGAACGAGAGCGGAAACGGCGAAAGGAGGAGGAAGTGCAACAACAGAAGCTGGCAGAGGAGAGAAGGCGGCAGAACTTACAGGAGGAAAAGGAAAGGAAGTTGGAATGCCTGCCTCCTGAGCCTTCCCCTGATGACCCCGAAAGTGTTAAGATCGTTTTCAAGTTACCCAATGATTCTCGAGTAGAGAGGCGATTCCATTTTTCACAGTCTCTAACGGTAATCCACGACTTCTTATTCTCCTTGAAGGAAAGCCCTGAGAAGTTTCAGATCGAAGCCAATTTTCCAAGACGGGTACTGCCCTGTGTTCCCTCAGAGGAATGGCCCAACCCCCCCACACTGCAGGAAGCAGGACTCAGCCACACAGAAGTTCTCTTTGTTCAGGACCTAACAGATGAATGACACTTTTTCTTCCTCCCTCCTCCCATCCAATCCCTATAAGAAATGGAAAAAAAAAAGAGAGAAAACAAAACAAAAGAGAGATAAATTCATATTATTATTATAATACAATATTTTTTTAAAAGACTGCTGCATCCTAAGGAAGGATCAGAAACCATGCTGCCTGCAAGAATCACAACCTCTGTGTGTGTGCAAGGTTAGCGGTGAACATACCTGCTCTACAAGCTCGCCCTCCCTCCCACAGCCTCACCACATGCCTTCCAACAAGTGGACTCTCCAGCTCCAGCCGTCCATCGTCCCACGCGGGGAAGGAGACATTCCCACTACTTCTCGCTCATTCTTGCTTTTATAGAAAAGAAAAACAAACTACTTCCACCAACCAGCTACAGCAGCGTCTCCTGAGGACTTGCTTTTCCCACCTCTGGAGGAAGAGGAGGGAGAAAGCACAGAACAGAGATGTTCCTTGACTGCCCGCAGTTTATAAATAACTTCATTGTTTCTGTTGCTTTGTAATGATAATGACCAAAGGAATGAAGCTGACATAGGTGTATTTTTTCCTTTATTTGATAAAGAGCCAATGCCCTGGGCTCCTTAGCCCACTATAGTGTAATAAAGGTGCCCCGNTCACAGAAGGGTCCTTTCTGTGTCCAAAATATTCTTGTCCTTTGGTCAAAGTGACACTGGCCACATGATAAAGGGAATCTACATGGGCAGGCCCTTTGGAATACAAAATGGGATTCTGAAAAATAGACTAATTTGGAAAGCTAATTTGGATGGCCTTTGCTAGAATCCCTCTTTTGCAGAGTTGGGCCCCTTAGGAATTCTCTGTGCTATTTATTGACTGTAATGGCATTTATCTTTCTTTTGAGCATATATTTTTTTTTTAATTTTTTTTATTTATTTATTTTATTTATTTTTATGTGTATGAATGTATTGTCTGCATGCAGGTCTGTGCACCCGTGTCGTGCGATGCCGCGGAGGTCAGAAGAGGGTCTCGGATTCCCCTGGAACTGGAGTCACAGACGGTTCTCAGCCGCCATGTGGGTGCTGGGGATCGAACCCGGGTCCTCTGCAAGAGCGTTCGGCGCTCTTAACCGCTAGGCCATCCCTCCAGCCCCTCAGTTAGTTTTCTTATACAATCCAGGCCCACCTTGCCAGGATGGCTCCATCCAAAGTGGACAAAGCTCTCCTACATCAATCAAATTAAGAAAATGCCTTACTGACATGGCCACAGTTTAATCCCATGGAAACATTTCTCAGTTGAGGTTCTTTCTTCCCAGGTGACTCTAGTTTCCCTCAAGTTGACAAAAAACTAACTAGCACAATTGATCTCTTGTGACTTGACACACAAAACATCACTTCAAGCCATAACTGTTCTTTTCTTGTTTGTCCCTAAACAATACAGTACAACTTTAAGTCCTACGGTGTTTAAAAAACACACACTTCAAAAGTCTAATGTCTCTTTAAAAATCCAAAGTCTCTTAACTATGGGCTCCTGTAAAATAAAAAAAAGTTAAATACTTTCTTATTTCAAGAAAGAAGAACTGGGCACACTTAAGCAAGACCAAAGTCCAGCAGTGTAGCTTAAGGTCAGACATCTGGGACTCAACCATAATCTTCTGACTCTGAAAGGCTTGGACAGCTCAACTTCTCTGGCTCTGCCATGCACAGCATGTACAGCCTGTCTCTCAGGCTCAGGCTGGCTCCCATCCACAGCTACTGCTGTCCCTGGTGGTGGTCTCACAGTCCTCCCATCACTGGTATGTTCAGGTCTCCCCTGAACCAGGGCTGCACCTTCATAATTGGCCTCCTGGCCTCTTTGCAGAGACTCCAATGCTGCAAAACGGTGCCGGGCCTCAGCTGTTCTCTATGACTCCTTCATGTTTTCAAACCCAGTACATATTGCCAAGTTCTGTATCCACTCTGAGATGCAGCCCACCATGGACCACTGCTTCTGTATGCTGACACCCAGGAAATACGTCCCAGAAGATTTCTCCTCAGCGATGATGGTCTCTTGTCAATCACAGCTTATTTTTCTGCCCCAGCTAAGCAGTACCAATTGTCCTAAGTAAAGCAAAGATTTCACTTCAGTGATTCTCTTCTCTTGTAAATCACAGCTAATTCTTCAGGTCCAGCTGACCAGAAACCACAGAATCTCAATTCAAAATATCATAAGAACAGCCCTGATAAGAGTCTTTACTTCCCTCTGAATCTTCACAAGCCAGGCTTCCATCATCGGGATTTCTCTCATCACTGTCTTCCAAGCTCACACAGAGCAGCCTGTTAAATTATGAGTACGCAATGGCCTCTCCTGCCCAAAGTTCCAAAATCATTCCACACTATTTCTCCAAAACAGCATAGTCAGGTCCATCCCAGCAATATCACACACTCTGATACCAAATTATGTCCTAGTCAGCTTTATATTGCTGGGATAAAGCCCTCCAACCAAAACAAAGTTGTGGAGAAAAAGTTTATTTGGCTTAAATGTCCCAATCATGGTTTATTACTGAGGGAAGCCAGGGCAAGAGCTCAAGGCTGGAACCTGGAAGCAGGAATTGAAGCATGTAAGATCGCTGGTTGTTGGCTTGCTTGCTCTGGCATGCTTAGCTGCCTTACTTATACTGCCCAGGCACACCTGCCCAAGGATGGTGCTGCCAACAGTGGACCAAGCTCTCCTATATGAATCAGCAAGTAAGAAAAGCCTCATAGACATGGTCACAGGCAAGCCCATGGAGACATTCCTCAATTGAGATTCCCTCTTCCCAGGTGACTCTAGTTTGTGGAAAGTTGACAAAAAACTAACCAGTATACCTTTTTTATTTTTTATTGTTTGGTCTTTTCAAGACAGGGTCTCCCTGTAGCCCCAGCTGTCCTGGAACTCGCTCTGTAGACCAGGCTGGCCTTGAACTCACAAAGATCCGCCTGCCTCTGCCTCTGCCTCCCAAGTGCTAGGATTAAAGGCGTGTGCCACCATGCCCAGCGAACCAGTATACCTTCTTAGCTGGACTTCTGGGTCCCTTTAGGGTCAATCTATAGTCTTCCACAGAGGTCTGCATCAAAATATACACGTTTAAAACATTTACATTTTACTTTTTGATGTGTGTATGTGTGTACATGCGTGGTGTTCCTGTGAAGGGAGGTACCTATGGGGGCAGGGTGGGCATGCACATGTTTGCAAGGGTGTACAGAGGACAGAGGACAACCTCAAGTGTAGTTCCTTAGGTGCTGTCCACTTTTGTTTTGGGCCAATCTCTCTCACTGGCCTGGCACTCATCAAGTAGGCTAAGATAGGTGGCCAGGAAGTCATGGGGATCCATCTTTTGCCTCCTCTCCATCGTTGGAAACAGAAGTGTTGGACACTACACACAGATTTTTTTTTTAATTTAGGTTTTGGGGATCAAACTCTTTCTCATGCTTGCACAGCATCCACAGAGTCATCTTTCCAGCCGCATTTCATTTTTTAAAAAATAAATCTTTTTTGGGCTGGAGAGATGTCTCAGCAGTTAAGGGTACTGGCTGCTCTTGCTGAGAAATGGGGTTCAGTTCGCAGCACCCACATGGTGGGTAACAAACATTTGTAACTCCAGTTCCAGGAGCCCCTATACCCTCTTCTGACATGACATGTTGTGCACCTACCTAGATGAAGGCAATACACTCACATACATATAATAAAATAAAAATAAAAAAATAAAATATTAAGAAAATAATTCTTTTTAAAATAATTTTATTTATTATTTTTTGTGTATGAGTGTACTGTCTGCATGTAGGTTGGTGCACCTGTGTCTTGCGTTGCTGTGGAGATCAGAAGATGGCATTGGATTACCCTGGAACTGGAGTTAAAGACAGTTCTTAGCCACCATGTGGGTGCTGGGAATCAAACCGGGGTCTTCTGCAAGAGCAGTTGGTGCTCTTAACTGCTGAGCCATCTCTCCAGCCTCAAGAAAATAATTCTTATAAGTATATTTCAAGATAGTTCTTGAAGGGATAAAAATAATTCAGAAAATACACTGTAAAGATACTGGGAAGGTCAGGGAAATTGTTTTAAAATTTCCTGTAGACATTACAGCCTGGTTTGTGGCCAGCACTGGAGGCAGACCAGCCCCCACTGTCTTGCTCCTCCAGATTTCTGAAGGAAGTGGGCTACTCAGAGTGGCTTCCAATCATTATTATTGTCCTTGGGGTGCCACTCGACACTTTCAATAGGGTGAGGTCCTTGGCCCTTCTGAGGTTCTGCAGTGCATGAGACCATGTGGAGGACTCTAACACAAGAAGGTATATGTCCTAAAAGTAATGTGTCACCTAAGTTGACGCTGGAACTGCCCCATCCCCTGTACCTCATTTCATACAGATTCTAACATCCACATTCTGAAGGCATGTCCCTACCTCCCACCAGTGATATCTATAAGTATCCAAGGATTTTCTATCCTTCCCTGAGAAATAAAGTGTCAGGAGGAAGTTTACTCATTGGTTGACTCAGCCTGATCCTGCAGTGTCTGCCAATGACGAGATTCTTTGTCCTATGCCTTGTTCCACTGTCAGAACCTGAGAGGGATGCACATCTTTTCATGTCTTTTAATCTTTATCATCACCATCATCAAATTAGTGTGTGGTGAAATTTGGTGTTACATCTCTGACCTGACCCAGCTGCCAGACATATGCACAGAGGTTTCTTAGGTCTTTGGTGTTGCTTGAGCCCAGAAGCTGGACAGATCATCAATGTTAGTGCTAGAGCTGTGGCTAGAGCTCTCTGGTCCCTCCTTAGGCCGGTCCACATTGTCATTCTCAATCATCTGTTCCTTCCTGAGCAACATTAAGGCAGTCTCACTCGGTTTTTTTATGGATTCTCTTGGTTTTCATGGACTTCTTTCTCCTGGTGCTGCTTGGCAGTGATCTCTTGGTGTTTTGGGTGATGTTGCTCACCTGCAAGGAGTACACAGTGGTTTGAAGGGCAGTGGCTTGGGCTAAAATAGGATATAATGTGAAGAGGGTTTTATGAGAAGTGGTGAGGATAGAGGAGGGGTTTATGGCCCGCCAGGGATGGGCGGGAGAGCTAGGTGAGGGGTAATCTAGAGAAAGGAGGGAGTGTGCTTGGCTTGGGTCCTCTTACCTTCCTGCCTCTTTGGGGACACTTGTTACCCTGAGTCTTGGCATAAGTGCTGGACCTCAATGGAATGGAAGTCTTAGGCTTCTTTCTCGGTGTGGTCTTCCTCTCTGCACTAGGCTCCTTTTCTTTCCTTGCCATCTTCGCCTTATTGAAACCTCCCAGTGGTCTGACCCAGAGCACTACATATACACTCTGACAGAAAAATGGAGGAACACTCCCTTCAACTATGACTGGTCATCAAAGCCCTCCTTAGCCAGTTGCAGCTGAGGAATTGCTGAGACTTCACAGATCACTGCCTCAGACACCTTTGTAGAAGAAGGGAGTGGTCAGCAGGCTGCTTGAGAATCTCAGATATGCACTAAACATTAGAGAATACCAACTTTACACTCAGGTTGTGAGGGAAGATGCCACACCAACTCCAGTGTCATCTGTGTGAGCAATGACGAAAGTCATAATAACAGACAGGAGATGTGTGCCTTTCGAGGCTAGGCTCCCTGGTGGTCCCTGGCAGAGTACTCGGCCTCAGCTTCCAAGATCACGATGCACTACAAAGATGTTATGTTTCATGAGAGTTGGACTTTGTACACTGTCTTTTGACTCTTTTCCTGAGCTCAGCACAACCTCAGTCCCAGACAAGGGACAGTTAAATGTGTCTGGAAAGAAATCAGACAAACAGAAACTTCATGAACCTAAGTAAAATCATACAGAGAAACAGTATCTAAAGGCTCCTTTGTCCTAGAAGTCCCCACAAAGATATTATGAATGAAAAACATTACACTGATTCAGTTACAAATAATAAAAGTGTTTTTTCAGATTTAATAAAAATAAAGGCTCAGTCCTTTTAAGCAGGAAGCTACATCTGATAAAATTAGTAAGATAAAAGTCTTAGTTACAGTTATGCATGTTAAAATGTAATACTTAGTTAGAGGCACATGGTGAGCTTTCTCCTTTAAGAAAAACAGAACTAATTAAGAGGCTTTCCCAGGCTTTTGGCTTGAATTACAACCTAGAGATAACAAGCAGCCTTGGGAGAATCAAGCCCCAGGAAGGATGAGAAACATCGAATTGGAACTTCAAAGAAACAAAGAAAAACTGTTTATGGCTTGTGATTTTAGTACTGCTGTTATGTTCCCTATCTCCCCTGCCAAGACAGTGTGAGCAGTATACTATGTGTAAACTTCCATTGATGTGTAAACTTTATCTGACTTGCTGTCCTTGTAAACCCAGGTGTGAGTTCCTTTAGTAATGAGCCTTTTGTTCTCAGGGAAGTGCAAATCCCCAGCCTGCTTTCCCAGCTTTGTGATATAAAAACTTGACTTGATCTCAGTAAAAGTGCAGCAGATTCAAAACCATATTTCTGGTGTCGTTTCTGACTGACATCGCCTAATCCGTGCCCTCCTTCCAAGACTCTGGTTCCCACAGATTGAGTGAGCCCACCGTTGGGACGGTTTGCGGCAGGAAGACATGCTTGAACTACAAAGACAGTGGAGTGAGAGATAGGAAGGTTTCTCTCAGCCTCCACAAGAGAAATTTTCCAAGTGTCTCTTCTGACTCTACCCCTGTTCAATTGGGGTTAAACTTCTGAGAGCATTTGCTCCTTCAGACCCTCCCACATCATCCCTACTCTGTACTTAGTCATTAGGTTGTGTTTTTGGATGCCAGATATAATGGTTATCCAAATCAACGTGATCAGTTTAATAGTCAATGGATAAAAGGATCATCTACAAGCAGCAAAAGTAAAAAATATGTTATCCATGAATAAATATTTTTCTACCTTTTCAATTTGGCATTGAAGAGTACTAATTTTTAAATAGTAAGTTTTGAATAGATGACTTTTATGCCAGCCTTTTACTTATAGACAGGGTTTGGGATGAACTGCCCAATTTTGGAGGCAGTATGTTCATATCATTTTCATTATTGGAATCTATCACACTGTTACTTATTTTTACAAGATTCTGACCCTTGCAGTCTATGCTAATTTTTTAGTTATTCATAATTCCTGTCACAAATTTCTTTCATATCAATAGGTTTTGGCTGATATATTTGAATTATATCTGTAAAGTCATAGCCCACCAAGTCAGGGATTCCAGAAAACCAACCAAAGGAGAAGTGCTGAGAAATAATTACCCTGGACTGTGTGCTTGCAATCTGAGAAAAGTTGCTGCAACATCCAGCAATCATGCCTCACCAGAGACCAGAAGACAGGCCTCAGTTTCTCTCAAGATGCTCCTTCTGCTACCAGCCAGAGACCTATATACACCTATTCCCCATTTCCTCCCCCTCACTTCCTTGTAAACTCACTTCCTTGTAAACTCACTTCCTTGTATTCCTGGGTTTAAAACTGCTGCTTGGGAGGGGGTGGCGGCTGGAGAAATGGCTTAGCAGTTAAGAGCACCGACTGCTCTTGCAGAGGACCCAGGTTCAATCCCCAGCACCCACATGGTGGCTAAGAACCATCTTGAACTCCAGTTCCAGGGCAATCAGACACCCTCTTCTGACCTCCGCAGCATTGCATAACAAGGGTGCATCTACCCACATGCAGACAATATACTCATACACATTAAAAAAAAAAAAAAAACAAAAAAACCTGCTGCTTTGGGACCATTCTAACGCTGGTCAACCTGATCCTGGTATAGGCAGGTCAGCCACCATGCCCCAAAATAGTTCCTAAGTCATTTTTATTAGAGTCCTGTATACTTTTGCACTGGGTCTCCCCTCAATATGAACCTAACGTCGGGTGTTGTTACTTGGACAAGGGTCGAGACTCTGGCCACCTTGGGTTGGGCGTGGTGACAGACATCAGACTGGCTGCCAGGTACAGGCTCTGCACCACCATGGACTTGACTTTGTCCAGAGGTACTTTTTTCTCCTTACCTAACTCCTCTCTTCTCACTCTGTCCCTCTACCTCTCTCTCCCTCTTTCCTCCTCCTCCAAACCCGGTCATTCCCAGATCCGCTCATGGCTGCTGAATTCCTCTGAAACCCAGTCATGCCCAGACTGCCATTCATGGCTACTGAATTCCTCTGGTCTCTGAGACTGTTGATCTACCAGCATGGTTGCTACGTGAATGCAAGTCCACTTGAGAGACTGACCTCTCTGATGCTCTCAAATCCTTTGTCTATCTCCTCTGTCTCTCTGTCCCTCTCTCCATCTCTATTCCTCTCCTTCTTCTAAACCCAGGCTCTCAACTTCCGTCCTCCTCTCCATGTGACCTCCCCAGGTCCAAGGCCCCCCTCCCTTTCTCTCTCTTTTCCTCCTCCTCCTCCTCCTCATCCTCCTCCTCTTCCTCCTCATTGTTTACTTTCCTGTGATTTCTTGCAACCTTACAGCCTTTAGATTAGGAACTTTATGAGTGCCTCATCATAGAGACTGAAGACAAGAGGCATTTGTTTCCTACACTCTTACAGGGTGCACGTGTAAGGAGGCACTCCCCCAGGACATGCAACAGCCTCATAGGAAAACCCTACAAACATACCCTGTTCCTGGGTCAGGAGGAACTTTTGGCTCGTCAGGGAAGACACACATAAGGGCTGATTCCCCAGTGTCTTGAGCTCCCTCGTGTTTCCTTAAACATGCAAGACAAGCCTGAGACTAAGTGGGGAGAAGATGGGCTCAGTGTGAAAGCTGAGAAAGTCTACCCCCCCAAAGAAGCACATAAACCAGATCCAAAGCACATAACCCCCAGCTAACATAGAGAGGCTTACAATTCTCTTCTTCTTCTTTCTTTCTGCTATCCTAATGACTTGCCCTTCTGATGCAATTCTCTTCCTTCTCCTTCTACCTGGTATCCTAACAACTTGTCCTGAGACTCCTTACCTCATCTTGCTCTTCTACCTCCTTATCCAGACTAGCTCTTTTTTTCTTTTCCCCTGCCTTCAGCTATGGGTTCCTCCTATTCTAGGCAGTCCTCTCTGACTCTCCTGGAGTGTCTACCCGACTGTTTACAACCTTCGGGATTCCAACAAGCAAGTAAACCAAAATGCCTAAAGTTTCTATGTACTACTGCTTGGCCTCAGTTCCCTCTGGGCAATATGTCTAAATGGCCACTAGATGGTACTTTAGAGTTCCAAATTCTTAAAGATCTTGAAAACTACTCCCAAATTATCTGGCAAATGGTCTCCTTCAGAAATTCCTTATCAAGCAACAGCTTACATCTAGGAATGAAGAGATCTAGAAGACATGGCTTCATTTTCACAGTTGCAAAAGATGGAGCAAAGATCTGAATAGAGACTTCACAGAGGAGGAATTAGAGATGGCCAAGAAACATCTTAAGAACTGGTCAACATCTCTGATAATTAAGGAAATGCAAATTAAAACCACTTTGAGATATCACCTTACTCCAATAAGACTGGCTAGGATCAGGAACACGAATGATACCAAATGCTGGAGAGGTTGCGGGGAAAGGGGAACACTCATCCACTACTGGTGGGAATGTAAACTTGTACAGTCACTGTGGAAAGCAGTGTGGAGAACCCTTAGAAGACTCAAAATGAGCCTTCCATTTGACCCAGTCATACCACTCCTGGGTATATACCCACAAGACACAACTTACTATTCATTCCTTGGCGTTGCTTTCCTATTTGGGGTCTATATACCCAACCCCTCCACTTCACTGGTTTTTCTCTATCTTTAAAAAAAAATTTAATTCCTCTCTCTTACCTTCATTTCACTTAGTGGCTTACTTGCCTTTAAAGAAATGGTTTTAGGTTTTGTTTTCACTCACTACAAATTTATTTTCAGGTTTTATGTACCAAGGACCCTCAGTTCTGCACATGTTAGATTCCAGCCTGACAAACCCCAATTCTTCCCTTCACTCTAGCATCACCATCACCCACAAACCTCAAATCTAAGACTTTCCTGTCCAAGTTTTTCCTCTCTGTCTACTGCCTATGTATGGCCATCATTTTCTTATGTCCTTTAAAAGTCCCTGTAATGTCATGATTTTATGTTTCCATGTGTTAACATCTAATGTATTTCCATGCAGACAAACCTCAGAGAGATCTTACGTAATTATACTCATTCTTTCTCTTCATGTGTTACTTGTCTCAAAACAATTTTAGGCTGTGACCACCAAGTTTTCCTTTTTCATTGTGTGAACAAGAATTATTAGTTTAAAATTTATTCTGGCATGCATAATCAAACTGTAAGTATTTTAATGGTGCAACCTGGGTACTGTAAAACATCTTTAAATATCTATTATCCCACAAATTTCTAAGTACTACTTGTTTATGCAAAATGGTATATATGCATGCTTAACTAGAAATCCCAGGCAATAAAATTTAAAACCATCACATGGCCAGTCTATTTTAACTCAAAATTATAAAATTGACAAGTTATATGAAAAGAGCTGAACCCCCCCCCCACCCAAAGGCCTAAGCCAGCCTTTTCCCTCCAAGAGAACAGTTTGAGGCAAAATGAGATAACTAAAATGTGTTTGCAGTAACTGCTTTTAAGCTTTATTTCTTCTTAACCCGAAGTCTTAATATTTCCTTTGTTGTCCAAACTGTCTCCCAACACTAAGGAGGCAGAGGCTTGCATACATCCTGGTTGGGGTAGAGATCTTTGGAGCTTAGGAATTCCCGAACATGGTGGCTGTGCTTCCATTTCTCTGTCTGGGTTCTCACACTTGGGTCAATGGAGGTCCTGCCAGGCCTTCTACTGCGGTGCATTATAGGAACTGATTCTAGGATGGCCTGGGCCAGTCCTGTCTCTTGCCTCCAGGGATAGCCTGGGACTGCCATTGCACTTTGTGTTTCTGCAGGATTGTCCCCCTCCCTTCCTCTTCCTAGGAAGCAAAGGAACCTCCCTGGGCCTGAACTGCTGTTCTTCTGGTCTGGCAAGCTGTATCCTCTGACCCTGTGTGCTGTGTGCTTGTGTTTCAGTCTCTGAAACTTTCTAGGTTCCTGTATGATACTGTGAAATAGAGTTAACTGTAGTCAACTGTGGGTCAATCAAAGTCAAGAAAACTTTATGTTATACTTCATGGTTTCAGTATTGTCAATCCTTAAAGGGTCTTCTTGCCTTATCAAGAGTAAATCTTGTCACTCTATTCTTTACCCTATCCTTTAGTGGAGTTTCCTGTAATTAAAACTTTTAAGTCATTGGCTTGTTTTGATCTCCCTGTAACTTGTGTTTATGGTAAGCTTTGAGTGTGAGTGGGATGTATAATTCCAGCTTCAATCACTTGCTGAGTTTGAAACCCAGTTAGGGATATTCACTACATTTCTGAAAATGGTCTCCTCAAGTGAAATTATGTTGAACAGCATGTATGTGGACAAACACTAAGATAAGAATCTCATGTTTGAAGATGTGTGTGTACATATGCGTATGCATGTGTATGAAGTACTGCTGACTTTTAAGAATTCTGTAATATAGTTAGAAAATATTAAGATCCTATCAGACCATTAATACAACACTTATTACAACCTTTATAAAGTGTCATCACTAAAATTAATTATTTTCAGTATGGTTATACTTTAATAACAGTATGTTTATATTTTAATTACACAGCTAGAGGCTCTTAGTACTGCGTAACCCATAAATTTTAAAATGTTATTTTTATTTTATTTTTTTAATTTATTTACTTTTTTGGTATTTTTTGAGACAAGGTCTCCCTGTAGTCCCAGCTGGCCTGGAGCTCGCTCTCTAGACCAGGCTGGCCTTGAACTCACAGAGGTCCACCTGCATCTGCCTCTGCCTCCTGAGTGCTGGGATTAAAGGTGTGCACCACCATGCCTGGCAAAATGTTATTATTTTAACTATCATAAGTTTAGAATCATTTTACTCTGATTAGAATTTTTATCATGGTGTTAAGTTTTGGTTTTGAAACTAGTTTGTCATGGCATTGTGTTTAAAGCACAGTATTTATTTTATGGGACTGTTTAAATGTATGGACTCAATTGTTAAAATGAATACTAATTTACTTGACATCAAATTGACTCATAAGTAAGTTTTCATGTGAGATAAGGTTGTTAAATTCCAGGGTGAAAATTATTTATGTGTTTCAATATGTTTTATATGTGGGGGCATTTGTCAAGCTTATGTAAAACATCTCTAAACATTCAAAGAGAATTGGTCATTCAAAACCTTCTCCTAGGCTTGCAAGGACAACTCACAGTTTATACTTTATAATAGTATATTTGATATAATTACTTAGCAAATTTTCACAACTAAGGATCAATCTGTTTATAAGTGTTATTATGCCTCATGGTATTAAGAAAGGAAATGAGATAAAAATGATAGGATATAGAAATGGAGAAGGATTTATATAAAGATGATGAGAAAGTTTATATAAATGATAAAAGTCTAAGGCGGTTTGTTATGATAGGTAAAGGATGAGACTATATAGATAAGATAGTCCTGAAATTGGTCAAATCTCTTTCATAGGCTATGATTGCTTAACCTATGGTATTAAATATCTCTTCCAGTCAATGTTATACATGGCTGCTTGGGCTTTTGCTCAAGCCTTTTCTAAATATTATACAGTAATTAAAATTATCAGGCTGGTGTAACTTAGCCTTTCTGGATGGTTAATGACCATACTTAATGCCCATGCCAATTTGGCAGAGGGTCTTAAGGGTTAACTTTTTTCCTTGACCTCAGAGGTCAACTAAGTCCCAGGGGAATATATATGAGGGCATCTCTTGAAATGTCCTGCAAATGTGAGTCACCAGTCTTCCTGTGCAGAGAGGTCATGGAGATCCACTCCAGGGACTCCAACCAGTGTCCAGAGGAAGGTCGACACAGAGGAGAGTCTCCTCATGCTTCAAAGGGAAGCCTCTTCCAGCAAAACTTGACTTTGTCCTTGCATACATGGAACTGGTAAATGAAAAGCCAAAAAGGGACAGAGTCTTCAACCCCCAAATCCAAGTGACATCTGAGGACCAGATCCTCAACTGACTTTGAGAAAAACAAAAAAACTTGGTTAATCTGGGCTGTGTGACCTTAAACACTCTAAAGGAAAGTATAACCAAAGATAAATAATCAGTATATTACTTTTAAAGCCCAACAAATTATACTTTGGATATAAAATTTCAGATCTTAGTAAAAAGACAAAAAAGTAGCCATGGTATATCCCCTAATTGGACCTCTAAGTAACCTTGGACCTCATCCTGGTAATAGCTGGATGCCTTATCCTGTGGTTAAAAGCCATATCCAATAACTTACCCATATCTGTTTTAATCAATTTTTACTTGCTCTCCCTTTAGACAAATACCAATGCATCCCTTCTGACACCCAAAGACATCCCACCCTCTTGTGTCATTAACCCCCTCTTCACTGTCTCCCATCAGCAAGAAGCATGTAGAAATGAAAAACGTCACCTCATCCCATTCGTATGACACAAAAGGGTAGAATATAAGGTTGTAGCCCATCTATATCAAGGATTCCAGAAAACCAACCAAAGCAGAAGTTCCAAGAAATAATTACCATGTACAGTGTTCCTACAATCCGAGAAAAGTTGCTGCAACATCCTGCAATCATGCCTCACAGAGACCAGAAGACAGGCCTCAGTTTCCCTCAAGATGCTCCTTCTGATACCAGCCACAGACCCACCTACACCCTATTCCCCATTTCCTCACCGTCCTTCCTTGTAAACTCACTTCCTTGTATTCCTGGATTTAAAACTGCCGCTTTGGGGCCATTCTAATGCTGGTCATCCCGATCCTGATACAGGTAGGCCACCCACCATCCCCCAAAATGAATCTCTAGTCATCTTTATCAGAGTCCTGTATACTTTTTCGCTCGTTTTCCCCTCAATATGAACCTAACAATATCCTCACATATACTTCTGTTATTGTAAAATATATGGCCTTGTTATCATGTGTGTTTGGGTGTATAATAGTATACTATGATAACTTTGCTCTGTTTTTCCTAGCTCTCTACTTTTAATAATAAGAGATATCTAATGAGAACACACATACCAACTTTAGCTTGTTTATTCCTTTCCTCTTAGGAAGGATACTTATGTCTGCTCAACATCTCATGTCACAGGGCTGGAGAGATGGCTCAGTGGTTGAGTGCTGACTGCTCTTGCAGAGGACCTGGGTTCGATTCCCAGCACCTACATGGTGGCTAAGAACCATCTTTAAGCAGGGCATGGTGGTGCACTCCTTTAATCTGGGCATGGTGAGGGGGGAGTACAGAGTGTTAGAGGATGGGAAACTTCTAGAGAAAGAAGGGAGAGTACTGAGAAATGGTCTTTTACCAAAAGAAAAAAGAGAGAGCACTGTTGTTTGGCCTGTTGTCAATTCTTAGTGGCAAGTACATCTACTCTGTGGCTGCCATTGCTTTTGCCATTCTTTAAAGACATGAGACACAGCTTTTTAACCCTCCAATATGGACTGAAGACTCATGTTTCTCCAAGAATCCTCCAAACCTTCAATGCCAGATGGGGACTACTGAGATATCCAGCTTGCAGATTGAGCAGCTACTGGGATTTCAGCCTCGGCAGAGTATAGACTACCATTGTTGGATTGCCCAGGCTGTATCATGGAGACCAGTACAGGAAGATCAAGACAGGATGCAGTGCTTACTGGACCTCATTTGGGGGACCATGGGAGGGAAAGACCCCAGTGTGGAGCATAAGGGCAAGATTGATGGTTGTTTAGGCTTGCCAAGGAGGAACTTTCAAACACTTCCTTAAGGAAATAATGACATCTTTTAGGAAAAAAAGAGAAAATCTTCTAATTCAGGTGATATGTGTATGTATGTATATATTTATGTATGTATATAATTATGTATATATTAAAAATAATAAAAAATAAAAACCCTAGCACAACCCTAGGCCTGAGTCAGCAATAGATGCTGAGAAGTCCTATAGTATAATAAAAGCAGAGGAGCTATTCTCTCACTTGTCCAAGAAGCTAACAATTTCAATGTATTCCTTATGGTGAAGTATTGCTAAATTTGCCATAAAATATAGTATACATTTTTGGTATACTTTTTGTTCTTGACCAATGAATCTTACTGCTCTCATCTTTCTAAATCTTTGGTAGCACATGGAATAAGGCCTATTTGCATCTGATGTTGAGTTAGTCATCAGTCTGTTACTGTAACAAAATATTTGACAAAATTAAAAAAAAAAGAAATGGTCTTTTCATCTTTCCATTTTTTCTATAATCAGATTATCCTCCAACCTTGCCCCTCGTCTTGAAATTTTGTGGATAGGCTGTCTCATACTTCTTCATTTCTTGGGGACTTGAGGTTGATGTGGCTAAGTCTACACTAGGCCCTGCTGATTTCTCCCTCAGCTCTATACTGAAGCCTCCCAGTGGTCTGGCCCAGGCCACTGAGCATCCTGTATCTCTACCTACCAAGAGAAAAATTCAGGTCTGATTGGTCAGCAAAGTTCTCCCCAGCTAATAGTGGCTAAAGAGCTGCTGAGTCTTCATTGCCTTGGAACTCTCTGTAGATACAGGTTTGTGGGTGGCCTGCTGGAAAAAACAGGATGTGAAGGAGACATCTGACAGTATTGCCTTGATGTGTTTGGGGAGGGGAACCTGCTGGTAACACAGAGTATTCTTGGAGATAGGAAACTCTTCTTGGACTGCCCCAACAGAAATTTCCTATCCCACATTTCTTATATTCAAATTTAATGTGGGAGAAATTGTGGAAGAGTGTATGTCTCCAAACTCTTCCTCACATCACCCCTACTCAGTGGCTTGTTCGCTATATTTCTCCTTTAGTCATCAGCTAGTAACTTGATTTGATCTCTCTCTTGATTTTGGTTGATCCAAGATGGGACTTGAATTTACAGTCCCACAATATAACAACAATTTAGTGCTACTCTTTACTGGTGAAACAAAAACCAGGGGTCATCACTTTTCCTGGGGCTGATGGGTGCTGGTTATTCCCTCTCTTGTTTTTCAGAATAGATTTCAACTGGGCTGAATACTGTCTTAGGCTAGTATCCCACTTACCTGAACCAAGTCAGCACTTTCCCTTGCACAGTAAGTTAAGTTAGGCCGGTCCATTAACTGAATTCATGCAGCATCAACAGAAGCCAACACAAGAGGAATCATAGAAAGAAGTTTAAATACAAGAATGTTAAATCAGCTGTCCCACAAGTACTTCTCCCAGCCATTGAAAATTATCTAAGTATTGAAAACAAGAATAGAGCCAACATGATGTCTCAGCAGGTAAAAATTCTTGCTGCCAGTCCTCAACACCTGAATTTGATCCTTTGGTATCACATGATGAAAGGAAAGAGTCAGGTGCACATTGTGCACTGAACATTACAGATATGCTGTGTCACACACACACACACACACTCACATGCACATCTGAATGCCAGTATACACTCAGCAAAAAGTAACAATTTTATATGAGATTTATTTGTAGTCATCTAAATTAAAAAAAAATGAATATGTCTGTACTAGTAGATTCTAGGATTAACATTCCATATATTAAAGAATACATAGATACTGATAAAGCATTGTTTTCCCATGTGTCACTGAATAGGGACCTCCCAGCCTGTAAAATTACCCATCACTTACTAATATATCCCCTCTCCTCTATCTTTACCACTTTTTCTGATTCCAAATGTGTGCATACATATGTACATCTGTGTGTATATATAAGTATTTATGTATCTATTGTTAGGTTATTGCATGCTCCCCCAGACAAAATAAGAGACCACAAGGTTTAGGCACTCCAGGATAGAGTTTACTTCAGGGTAGCCAGGGCTAAGCTCAAAGGAAAAATAGAGCCAGCATCTGAACGTCTGGGCCAGGAATTTAAGGGGGGAGGTAAGATAGGGATTCAGGTAGTGGGGTGGGAATAGTATGTCTAGCAGAAGTCTCTGGCTTTTCAAAGTGTTGGAAGATTCCTGAGTAGTCTGTGATGGCCCTTTTTTCATAACCAAAGGCAGGCAGGTAGAGCAGGATTCTTGGCACCATCAGCCCTAGATGCCTCTGCATTTCAAATAGACTCCAATTGGAGGCTGAGAGGAAAGCCAAAGTGCGGGAGAATATGCTGCATCAGATGGGTAGCAACAACATCTGATGTTTCCTTCTTGGTAAGGTGGCAGAGCCATTCGTGAAGGGTTCACTGCTTGACAAAGTTCCAGTGACCTGACTTGTCTGGTTGAAATCTGCTCTCCAGCTGACCCTTGTTTTTAATAATTCTCCTCATCATATTAATTCTTATTTTTCTCGCCTGCTTGACTTTCAGCTTTCTAGCAGTTAGGGTACCTGCTTCTGCCTCAAGGAGTGGAACTGCCACTTTTGCCTTTTCTAGAAATGAGTACTTTGTGAGATATAATGGCAATGTGTACACAACTTAAAAGTATGATACAGTAGTAATTAAGAACCCTACAGAAACTGTGTCATGCACACAATGCCTAAGAAAGGAATTTTGATTTCTTGGTCGGATTTAAACTAAAAAGAGGATTGTAGGGCAAAGTGAAACTAAGTCCAATAAAGCAGTGGATTCTAGTGATCTGCCTTAAAGATTAATAGCCCATAGAAAACCACCTTAGCAGAAAGTGTTAAAAACAGAAACTAAGGAAAACAGAAACTGAGGAAAACAATGACCAGAATAAAAACAAGATATGAATCAAAGCTATACCAGCCACAAATTGACTTACAGGTCTAGTGAACAAGGAACTAAAGTGAGAAAAATAAAGTTCTCTATTGTTAAAGCTTTAAAGCTCATTTTTACACTGTCCAGCACCTATGTAACCACAAGGCATAAAGAATGGAGTCCTTAGAGTTAAAAGTTAATATTAACTTTGCTTTGATGCAAAACTGTTAAATTGGTTAGCTGAGTGGCTGTACTATTATTGTTTCACTTTCTTGATGTGTCAACTAAATGATTGTACCATTATTGATTGTTTTACTGTTTTTGATGTTAAAAATAATTTCGGGTGTGAATTTTCTGAAAAATATTTATGGGGAAGTTGGGTTATTTTTTTTCATCATTAGCTTAGACTTGCATAACTTGTATTAGTTTTAGGGCAGATAAAAATAAACTTTGGGACCTGAGGAGCAGAGAAGAAAAAGAGAAGAACAGGATCAGAGAAGGCAAACACTCTCTGATCCTTAGGTCAAGAAATCGGCAGAATGAAGAACCCAAGAGGTCCTCTGCACAGGAGCAGGGAAGATAGATGCTCCTTAGGTCAGGAAAAAGAAAGATATTCTTGTGTCTTATTTGATTAATTTCCTTGCGACCACCCACTTCAGGAAGTGAACCTAGTGGAGCTGGACTCCGGCAGTAAGGGTTTAATGCAAAAATCCTTGTTTACCTTATCCCTCCCTTCCCCCTCTCCAATCTTCCTCCTCAGGCTTCAAAGGGAAGCTCCAGTCAAGCAAGACCTGACTTTATCCTTACATAGATGGAACTGGTGAAAAGAGCCAAGCGCAAGGCCTGAGTGACCTCCTAAGGACCAGAACCTCAACTGACCTTAACACCAAAACTAATTTTGTTTATCTGAGCTAACTGTGTGGTTTTAAACACCCCAACAGGAAACTATAATCAAAAGAAGAGAAAATGAAATAACTTATTACCAGAGAGATCGGTGAGAGACTTACTGTGCCAAGTTAAAAACCTACTGTGTCATGTTAGAAAGTATCTCAGAGATAGGTGACAGATTTACTGTGCCATGCCAGAAAATACCACCTTTTATACTCTCATGGTTATACTGGTCCTCATTCTAGAGCTCTGTGTACTAAAACTTTTTTCCAATTCCTCAGAAATAAAATACAGGTCCTCTCTCTCTCTCTGGGGACCATAGACAGGGACCCTCCAATTACTAATGCACTCAGTAGCTTCCCCCCCCCCATTGGTACTGTGAAGTCCCTGCACTGGTATACTCATATAAGACTCAACCAGCTTGTATTTTCAGTTGCAGAGAAAATGTCCACTATGTACTGGCCACTATTGATCTGGACCAAAACCATCTGGCAGAGCACCCAGAGCAGCCAAGATGGGAAACAAGATTCTAACCCTCCAGCCTGACACGTGGTCCCGCAGCCTTCATCCTCCCTCAGCTCTGAAGCAGATAAAGGAGAACAGCATCCCATTCCCTTATCATAATCAAAAGGCTGGAATGTTAGATCTGGTCTTCCCAGAATTGCAAGGGACACACAGATGTCCACTTCCTCCAGAGGCTGTCAATCTTCTGACCTCTTCCCCTGTACCTGAGGTCCCGCCCTATGGCTATAAATGGGTAGGCCTCAGTCGCCATCTTGCTCTTGTTGCCGCTACTCCACGACGTGCCAACAAGTAGCTCGCCCTTGCAGTTCCAGAAGTAAATTATGTTCCCGGAGTGACTTAAGTCTCATGTGCCTATATTTTATGGGGGTTTGCTTTTTTATAACCTAACACCTTTATGTTCTGTTTTGGCTCTGCTATTCAGGAGAATACTGATACAGTGTTTGCTAATAAATAAATGATGAAGCTCAATGTAGTGGTGCATGAATATAATACCGACACTGAAGGGGATGAGCCAGGCAGATTGTGAATCACGGCTAGGCTGTCCTCAAGAACAAGGCCCTGTCTCAAAGAATTACAAAAAAGCACTAACTAAATGTTTAAAGTGTGCTGCATCATCTTGTAGAAGATCCAGTTTCAATTCTCAGCACCTATATGGTAGCTGTCATCTCTAACTCCAGTTCCAGGGAATATGTCTCCCTTTTCTGACCTCTGAGGGCACTGCACAACACAAGTGTCTTTACAAACATGCGGGCAATACACTCAAACATATAAAATAAAAATAATAAATAAAATATTCAAAAATAAAATATTAAAAAAATAAATTATAGTTTAATTTCCACATAACAATTTTGTAAAGATCCAGGAAAACTTGGATCTTCTCAGTAACTGCGTCTCCTATTCACACTTGGCTCCACCGATTTAAAGATACACATAAACCTATTGCCCTGCGATGTGAAAAAATGAAATTGCACTGGAAACAAACATTATTGATTCATTTTCCTTTTCCACTCACTTTTCTCTCCCTGGTTATTAGGAAACTGCTGTTTGAATGTTGGACTATGTGTGGTAGAGGAATGCAGGAAGGCAGTCTGGAGAACAGCACAAGCAATTCCTTTGGAACATACTTTCTAAAAATACAATAGGGCTGGGCGTGGTGGCGCATGCCTTTAATCCTAGCACTCGGGAGGCAGAGGCAGGTGGATCTTTGTGAGTTCAAGGCCAGCCTGGTCTACAGAGTGAGTTCCAGGACAGCTGGGGCTACAGAGATACCCTGTCTTGAAAAGAGAAAGAAATAAAAATAAAAATACAATAGGAATCATTGTAACATCCGAGACCAGCATTATAACAGGAAAGTATTTGACTTCTCTGTTATAACTTAGTAACTACTAAAGGACAAGTAGATTTTTATGTTCACATGTATCTTTCATACATTAGACTAAAATTTGAAGATTTAGAGAAGGTGAAGAAAATGGAGTGAGAAAACCCCCCCAATGTCCATTCTTTAGGCTCTCTCCAAATTAACACTGACTATCTACTTTGCAAAGCCTAGAATTATGTCATAGGAAAGCTTGGATTCAGGAATTGTATATACCAGATTGGCTCGTGGACATATGTGTTGTGAATTGCCTACACTATGAATTGAGATAGGATGGTTCAGTCCACTGTGGGAGGCACCACCAGGGGATCTTGGGCTCTATATGACAGCTAGCTAAGCACCATTCCTCCATGGTTCCTGCTTCAATTTCCTGCTTGAGTTCCTGCCCTGACTTCTCTCAATGATGGGCTGTCTTGAAAGTGTAAGCCAAATTAACATTTCCTTCCCTAAGTTGTTTTTGGTCAGAATGTTTTATCACAGCAGCAGAATAAAACAAGAACAGACTCCATTATAAACCTAAAAAAGGGAGTTGATAGAGACAGCAAGGATTCCAGGGATTTTCTGAAGCTCCAGGTACAGGAAGGGTGAGAAGGGAGAAATTGAATAAAGCAGAGATTGAATGTGGTGTATCCTCAGTGAATCTCTTAACTTTATTTCTCAATATCAGCTGCTGAAAGATGGAGAGGCAGGTCTTGAGAAGCTGGGGCTCAGGGGAGGTGACTTGCCCGTGAATGCTGATATCAAATGTTCATGTCTTATGGTGTCTCACATAAATGAGAGTGAAATTTTCTAAACAAGTATTCCTGGCTCATCCCTAGTCTCTTTCTTCCTCTCTTGTTGTGTGATTTCTCCCTTTTTCTTTATCTCTCTCCCTTGCTCGTATCTGTCACATGATGTCATCATTCATTAGAGAGTTAGAGTCCCTTATTCCTCTCACTATTGTTTCTTTGGGTATATATTTTCTGGATAATCAAGAACATAGCTCACAAAGTTTAGAGTTGGGTAAGAACTGTTGATTTCTTTTCTGTCCCAGAAGCATACATACAGTATTCTGATTGAATATGAGAACCACCCCACAGGAGAGAACTCACACTTGATATGATGAACCTGGTCATATGCTGTAGGGGAGAATCTAGTATTGCTATTTTGGTAAGCAGACATAGTATCAAATTGACCACTAAACATGACACTCCAGGGGCAACAATATGGCTCAGAGGGGGAAAGGTACTTGCTATCAAGGCTGACAATGTACGTTGATTGCTGGGACCCACATGGTGGATGAAGAGAATCAACTTGTAGTAGTTGCCTTGTGACCTCTATGCATGCATACATTCTCATGTGCATGTCAATGCACACACACACACACACACACACAAACACACAAGCGTATGTAATAATAAATAAATGAATAAATATTAAATACTTCTCTTTATAACCACAGATTATTGCTGGTCTCACTCCTCTTCTGAGAAGCTCCTTGTTGCAGTTAATGAAAATGGATTCACAACTAGTCTAAGTGAGAGAATGAGTGATAGTGGAATGTTCAGTTCTGGATTGAGCATCTCTTTCATCCCCCTTTACCTGAGACTTGGGATCAGCTGGTAAGAAAGTGTAGAATGAATCTAAGAGCTAGAGGTCAGGGAGGACTTGCATGAGATGGTAACTTCTGGACATGACAAGACCACTGACCACATAAACTCACTGCAGTTTGTGTGGGCAGGTCCTACACATGATCTATCCTACATCCCAGTATAAAAAGAAGAGAAAAACTCCCTGTTCCCAACACCTAGCAAACCTGATGGAATTAAGATGGCTGCTAGGAGAAGAAGAGTCAACTTTCTTCAGGGATGTGACCTCCGGTAGGTTTCCTATGCACTGGTGGATGGCCCTGCATCCATACACACATGAACACTACTAACTGGATTTGGTAAATTATAAAGAACTTAAAAAGGGGAGCTGGAGACATGGATCAGAAGTTAAGAGCACTGGGTTCAAATTCTAGCACCCATATGAGGGTTAACAACCATCTGTAACTTCAGTTTTAGGGGATCTGCCATCCTCTTATTATGTCCATGGACATGGTATGACATTGATGTACTTATGTGCATGCAGTCAATATGTTCATATACATAAAACAAAATAAATATATTTAAAATTTATTTATTATTTTTATGTGCATGAGTGTTTTGCCTGCATGTATGTATGTGTACCCATGCCAGGTAGTGCCTGAGCAGGCCAGAAGAAGGCATCAGATGCCCTGGAACTGGAGTTATGGATGGTCATTAACCAGCATGTGGGTGCTGGGAATCCAACCCTCTTCCAGAGCATCTGGTACTCTTAGGTGCTGAGCCATCCGTACAGCCCCAAAGAATATATTTTTTAAAAATTAAAAGATTTGAAGTCCAAAGGGGAACTTGAGAATTGGTGTCTTGCATAATTTGAGGGGTGGACTTGGGAGAAGGTATGATCAACATATATTACATGTATTATGAAACTCTCAACGAATAGAACTAAAACATTTTAAAAGTCCTTAGCATAGTATGGAATTATCAAAACATTGCTAAATATAAGAAGACATCAAAGGCCCTTACCAAATGACAAAATGTTCCTGCCGAACAAACTCTCATCTTCTGAAACTCTAGAATGAAACGAACCTCTTTGTTTCGTGAAGTTTCCAGGCTCTGGCATTCCACAATAACACACAAAAAGGGAAATTTTGGGCAGTTGTGTGTATGCTCCCTCTTACATTTGTAATAATGTCTGCACAAGTGTATGCACATGTGAGAAGGCACCAAAATATGCACATTTAAAACATGTATGTTTTACTCTTTTGTGTGACTATGTTTGTACATTTATTTTGCTCCTGTGAATGCAGGTACTGGTGGGGCAGGGTGTGAATGCACAGGTGTGCAACAGAATACAAAGGACAGAGGACAACCTCAAGTAGAGTTCTTTCAGTGCTTTTCCACCTTTGTTTTAAGCAGAGCTCTCTCAGCAGCCTGGAACTCAGCAAGTAGGCTTTGCTAGGTAGCCAGCAGGTCCCAGGGATCTGCTTTTCTTCCACTGCCCAGTGCTAGAAATAAAACTGTTTGAAAGCACATGCAGATTTTTAAAAATATAGATTCAGAGATCAAATTCAGCTCCTTGTGCTTGGAAAGAACCCACTGAGTCATCTCTGCAGACCCATTTTATTCACTTAAAAATCCTTCAATATATCGATTATGATAATTTCTGAAGGGATTAAAAAATCCAATTTCTTTTTTTTTTTTTTTTTTTTTTTTTTTTTT